>CM064882.1:3408401-3851321 GCA_003313485.2 Penstemon barbatus | reverse complement strand
CGAAAGGTAAACTCCAGTCCGGTGCTACAACAATCGGTGCCGAGATTAGCATTTGCTTCAAAGTTATGAAGGCTTGCAAGCACTCATCCGTGAAGATAAAGGGAACGTCTTTCTCTAATAAATTGCATAACGGTTTGGAAATTTGTGAGAAGTTTTTGATAAACCTCCTATAAAAACCCGCATGCCCTAGAAAACTTCGAATTCCCTTTACGGATATAGGCGGAGGTAGCTTCTCTATTGCTTCAATTTTTGCTCTGTCTACCTCGATACCTTTGCTTGAGATCTTATGACCCAAGACGATGCCCTCTTTAACCATAAAATGGCACTTCTCCCAATTCAATACCAAGTTCGTTTCTTCGCACCTTTGAAGTACTTTGCTTAGATTACCCAAGCATTCATCAAATGAATCCCCAAAGATAGAAAAGTCATCCATGAAGACTTCTACGAACTTCTCGATCATATCGGTGAAGATAGCCATCATACACCTTTGAAAAGTAGCGGGAGCATTACACAAGCCGAAAGGCATTCTTCTAAAAGCAAACGTACCATACGGACATGTGAAAGTTGTTTTCTCTTGATCCGCGGGGGCGATGACGATTTGATTGAAACCCGAATATCCATCCAAAAAGCAATAGAAAGCTCTTCCCGCTAGTCTATCCAACATTTGATCAATGAAAGGCAACGGAAAATGATCTTTCTTCGTATTTTGGTTCAGTTTTCGGTAGTCCATGCATACTCTCCACCCGGTAACCGTTCTAGAAGGTATTAACTCGTTCTTTTCATTGGTTATCACTGTCATACCACTCTTCTTTGGAACACATTGAACCGGACTTACCCATTTGCTATCGGAGATAGGAAAAACTATCCCGGAATCTAACCATTTGATTATTTCCTTTTTAACCACCTCTTTCATAATTGGGTTCAATCTTCTTTGGTGCTCAACGGACTCCTTGAAATTGTCCTCCAAGTTGATCTTATGTAGGGGTGGGCGCGGGTAGGGTATTTCGGGTATTGGGTATTTCGGGTCGGGTAGTGAATTTTAATACCCGAAACCCTACCCGATTTGGCGGGTACCCGAAGTTCGGGTACCCGAAATTTTTGGGTATTTCGGGTATTGGGTATTGGGTACCCGAAATTTCACACTTTTTTTTTTCAAGAATTTTTTTTCAACATATATGTACGTAAAATTATAAATAAATGAATTCAAATATTAATTGTACACAATAACTTCAAAACAAAACAATACAAATGTCTCAAGCCTTCAAGATTCAAGTATTCAATAAATTACAATCAAATCAAACTCCAAGTCGGAATACTAAATTGAATAATTGATTGAGCAGTAAGAATACTAAAATTGATTTTCAGATTTGGGAGTTCAAATGTCGGCTGCCCAGTGCTGTGAGAGTGTGAATATGTAAGAGTGTGAAACTGTGAATAGGCAATTTAGGTTTTTTTTTCTTTTCTAGTCCAACTAATTATTTAATTAGGCCAAAATTTTTTTTTTAAAAATACCCGAACGGGTACCCGAATACCCGTTCGGGTGTAAAATTAATACCCAATACCCTACCCGAAAATATATTTCGGGTTCGGGTACCCGAACCCGAATGTCAAAATACCCGTTTTTTTGTCCCAAACGGGAAATACCCAAACGGGTCGGGACGGGTCCCAAAATACCCGACCCAAACGCCCACCCCTAATCTTATGCATACAAAAGGTGGGACTAATCCCTTTGATGTCGGCAATAGTCCACCCGATGGCTTTCTTATGACACTTGAGCACTCTCAACAATTTCTCCCTTTGAGTCTCCGTTAAGTCCGCCGCAATAATAACCGGCAAGGTAGAAGAATCTCCCAAATAAGCATAGTTCAAATGAGATGGAAGTGGTTTCAACTCCAAGATTGGAGGTTCCTCAATAGAAGATTTCAAAGGCTTGGGGTTTGACAACGGCAAGTCAAGAGATTCAAATCTTCTTCTATAATTCTCTCCAACCGAATTAGCTTCCAATTGTGAGATGACTTGAGCCATTTCATCAATTTCTTCATCAAGTTTATTCAAGATAGCTCCTTCGATTAGATTCTCATAATGATTCTCTTCAAATGTACTAGCCACCAATGAATCAATCATACAAACGGAAGAGATTTCTTCCTCATCATCCGGGTATCTCATAGCATTAAAGACATCGAATTTCACTTCTTCATCATGTACCCTCATGGTGAGTTCACCTTTTTGTACATCAATCAAAGCTCTACCCGTAGCTAAAAAAGGTCTCCCAAGTATGATAGGTACATTGACATCCGCCTCATAATCAAGAACAATAAAATCGACGGGGAAAATGAATTTATCAACTCTTACCAAGACATCGTCGATTTTTCCTTCCAGATAAGTGATGGAACGGTCGGCAAGTTGCAAAGAAACCGTAGTAGGCCGTGCTTCTCCAATTCCAAGCTTTTGAAAGATAGATTTGGGCATAAGATTAATGCTAGCTCCCAAATCACAAAGAGCTCTTCCAAAATACTTATCACCAATAGTACACGGGATAGTGAAACTCCCCGGATCCTTGAGCTTTGGAGGTAATTTGTTTTGCAAGATAGCACTACATTCCTCGGTTAGTGCAACCGTCTCAAATTCCCCCAATCTTCTTTTCTTTGATAGCACGTCTTTCATAAACTTGACGTACTTAGGCATTTGCTCGAAAGCTTCCACTAGAGGGATGTTTATATGCAATTGCTTCAAGATATTTAAGAATTTTTCAAATTGCTTGTCATCCTTTTTCTTTTGAAATCTTTGAGGGAACGGAGGAGTTGGATTGCTTGCCGGAATTGGCGTTGAAATGATTGGTTCTTTAGACACCTCCTTTTCCAACTCCACTTCTTCAACCAATGACTCCTTACTTCCACTTTGAGTCTCCTCGGCTTCCATTGGATTTTCATTAGGCATAGCCGGACCTTCATACCTCTTTCCATTCCTCAAAGAAATAGCTTTGCAATGTTCATTCGAGCCTTGATTAGGTGACTCGGTTGTACTTGGCAAAGCTCCTTGAGGTCTCACACTTAAAGCTTGTGAGACTTGCCCCATTTGAGTTTGAAGATTTCTCAAAGCTACCGAATGTTCTTGTTGGCTTCTTGAGAAATCTTGTTGATGTCTTGAGAATTCTTGTTGATTTTTGAAAACATCTTGCAACTTAGAGTCATTGGCTACCATATATTTGGTGGTATGTTTCATGAAATCACCAAATGCATCTTCCCACGAAGGCTTTGACTCTAAGGGTTGCTTTTGTCTATCTTGAAATCCGGGTGGAGCGGAGGATTGATGACCTCCTTGATATGGTGGTTGTTGTTGGGCATTGTTGGGATTACTCCAAGAGAAATTTGGGTGCTTTTGCCAATGAGGAATGTAGTTGTTGTTTTGATAGGGGGCATGTCCTTGATTGTTTCGATAATTGTTCCCAAGGTAATTCACCGCCTCGGGACTTCCGGGACACATGTCATAAGTATGAGCTCCCCCACATGTCACACAACTTGGCGGCATAGATTGTACTTGTTGTACTACTTCCGGCTTTTGGCCAAGCTTGTCTACTTTGTTGCTCAAGATCGCCATTTGGGCACTTAATGTCGTAATTGCGTCCAATTCGAGCCTTCCCGGCGTAGATTTAGCGGAAGTTCCTCTCTCGGACGTCCATGAATGATTGTTATAAGCCATGGTGTCAAGAATTTCCCACGATTCATCATAGGACTTGGAAAGCATAGTACCACCCGCAGTGGCATCAACGAGAGCTCTAGTAGGCCCGTGCAAACCATTATAAAATGTTTGCATCAAGATATACTCTGCTATGCCGTGGTGTTGACACTTCTTTAACAACTCTTTGAATCTCTCCCAAGCTTCATATAAAGATTCTTGATCTATTTGCCGGAAGCCTAGAATGTCATTCCTCAATTTTATAGTCTTCGGGGGAGGGAAAAACTTCCTCAAGAACTTTCCCGTTAGATCTTCCCACGAATTAATGGATTGGGATTGAAGAGAATCCAACCAATCTTTTGCGAGGTCCCTCAACGAGTATGGAAATAGCATCAACCTCAACGCCTCCTTTGTTACACCCGCTATGATGAATGAATCACTAATCATCATAAACTTCTTCAAGTGAGCGTGAGGATCTTCGCTAGAATGACCTCCAAATTGATCCGCGGCATTGAGCATATTGAACATGACTGGCTTAAGCTCAAAGTTGGTTGCCGTAATTGTCGGTCTAACGATGCAAGAACCGAGCTCATTCAACATAGGTGTACCATACTCATTAATAGGCCGATTCCTATTATTTGGCTCTTCGGGAGCAACTTGTATAGGATTAACCATAGCCGGGTTAACTCCTTGATCGTCCATGGGTAGAGATTTACCCTTCTTTTTCCTTGCTTTTCTTCGCTTTCGAAAAGTCCTCTCAATCTCCGGATCAACAAGAGCTAGGGGTGATGACGAAGCTCTTGGCATACACTAAGAGAAAGGTACCTAGGAATACAAAGATCACAAGATAAATAATACGTTCAAGCTAAGATAAACAAGAATATAAATTGGCAATAATCGTTACTGTTCCCCGGCAACGGCGCCAAAAACTTGTTACGCTCCAAATACGAGTGCGTAGAAACGCAAGTATACGGTCGCTTTCAAGTAATAAAGTGGTAAAGGGTGTCGAACCCACGAGGAATATAACGAATAATTATCAAGATCTATTCTAATATCTTTTGCGAACTTATGTGATTAAAAGTAGTTGGTTTGTTGTTTGTTTGAACATATAAAAGTGAATTAAATAAAAACACAATACGTTGATTCGATTAGATAAAGGTTCCTAGATTTCCATGTCACTAAGAGTTATCCAATCTCGAATGATTCGCAAGTTGACGACTATACTTATGTTTGTTGTTCAAGATTTCATAATCTATTCATACGTATCTTTCGATATCGTACGAACCTACCAAAGTAAACTAATCCAATTTATTTCTAAAAGGATTAAGCTTGAATGATGCTTTAGTTTCCAAATCTTAATAGAACATGAAATGATCTAGATATATTTCTATCCTAAAATCAAATCACAACCTAGTTTTATAATCTAATCTTTAATCAACTATATCTAGCCATTAAAGATCAATCCATTTCATCCTATGGTTGGCCTAACCACAAGTTGACAAAGGCTCAAACTAGATTAACAAACACATGTAAGCATAGCAACAATCATAAACTTATCATTCAATCATAGATCCATCAAAGCTTCATGAAAACCTAGGAGTTAAATGCTTAGCTACTCATATTTATAAACAAAATATTCATTACATTCAATGGAATCATAAGTACAAGATAAAGATAAAGGTTAGAGATAAGCTTATGTAATGGAAGCCACTACAACTCTTCTCTCAAGCTTCTTTAGTCTTCCAACCAAAGCTCCAAGCAAGAACTCTTCTTCTTTTTGATGGAGGCAAGAGATATTTCTTTTTCAAGTATTTTGTTGTAAGTTGCAAGAGTTGTTAAGTGACTTCCAACTTCTAACCTTATAACCTAGCAAACTATCACCCACCAATGCCTAAATTGCCCCAAAAACTATAGCAACTTAACCCAAAAGATCCCTAAAGGAAGGTTCTAATTACAAGTGGGGAGGAAGGTTATATACATAAAGGCCCTCAAAAACGCAGAAAAACAGAGCAGACCTCGCCGCGGCGAGGTTTATGCCGTAAGTAAAAATCCTTTTTTCTGCTACCGCCTCGCCGCGGCGAGGCTCCACCTCGCCGCGGCGAGGTTCTTGCCGTAGGCAAGATTACTTTTTCTGCACAAGCTCGCCGCGGCGAGCCTCCACCTCGCCGCGGCGAGGTTAGGTATGCCCCTCTACTTGATTTCTTTTGACTTTTAATATCGTTAGGCACTTCCCGCGGTCGATAGGGACTTGCGATTTGCGCACGAAATGTTCCGGAGATGCTTCAATGCACCAAATCCTGCAAATCACCGAAAAACAAGGTAAAAACACGAACTAAACACAAAAACCGAACAAAGGCCTAACAAAGGGCCAAGAGCACAAAAGACGCGACAAACACGCAAAGACACACGAAAACTCGGATCAAAATAAGATGTTTTGGGCTTAAAGAGATGAGTAATAACGACGTTTTCACGGCGTTATCACCTACCGCAAAAGATATGTGGGAGATGCTTCAAGTCACTTACGAAGGCACCAACCAAGTAAAGGAGCAACTCATCACTATTCTCGTACACCAATACGAGATGTTCACCATGGAAACCGATGAAACTATTAGTGACATGTATGCTCGGTTCATGGAGATTATCAACCCTATGTCCGCACTTGGAAAAGTCTACCCTCAAAGTGAACAAGTAAAGAAAATACTAAGATCTCTTCCTAGAGAATGGACACCAAAGGTTACTGCAATACAAGAGGCGAAAGATCTTAATAACATGTCGATGGCTGAACTAATTGGATCTCTCATTTCTCATGAGCTCACTATCTTTCTAAGGATGAGGTAAAACAAGTTAAAGATAAAATATTGCTTTTAAAACTAACAATGTGCAGGAAGACGATAGTGACATTGAAATGATGGGCGAAAAAGAAAGAAACGAGGAAATGGCAACAACAATCAGAAGATTAAATCAGTTGGCCAATCGAAGGTTTGACAAAAGGTTCTCAAAAGATCCCAAGAGAACTTTCAAGATCAAATGCTATGAGTGCAATGAAGATGGACACTTGAGGTCCGAATGTCCCCTACTCAAGAAATCTGAGAAAAATTTCAAAAAGGGAAAAAACAAGGGGATGATAGCATCATGGGATGATCCAGAATCCGAAGAAGAACAATCGGGAGACGAATCCAGAAACCTATGTTTCATGACTAACGAAGAGGTTCACGCTTTTTACGAATTTGAAAGTTGTGATGATTTAGATGATGAGTTCGTTTGTGAAGATGAGTGGAATAAAATGTTAATCGATTTTAAAAAGGATCGAAAATCTTGCTTCTAAAAATGAAAAACTTAAAAAGAAGATTTTCTCATTGAATAAAGAAAAAGAAGAGTTTGATATGCATTTACAAGAAAGTCTTGAAAATTTGAAAAAGGAAAATTCTTCTCTTTCGAAATAAAATTTGAGTCTCAAAGCAAAAGTGGTTGATTTAACTAGATGCTTAGAAAAATTTACAAAAGGCAAAGAGAACCTTGATAAACTCCTTGGAATGCAAAACGATTCTCTAAACAGAGCCGGAATTGGATATGGACATTCATATGATAAACTAAGCAAACTTGCTAAAAACTCTTCATTATCGTATCATACTTGCAATTTTTGTGGAAAAATCGGTCACAAATCTTTTAACTGCATTTACAAAAGGAATACCGTGAATAAACTTATATGGATGCCTAAAGATGTTTTGACTAACCCGCAAGGACCCAAGAAAATTTGGGTACCAAAAATGCGAAAGTGATTTTTTCTTAACAGGTACAAAAGGCTCCTCATTGTAACTTTTGAAATATGTTGCAAAGCTATGGTGGCTTTGATTAAGAACCAAAATCAAAAGAAGGAAGTTCCAAGAAAAGTTTCGAAAAATGTCTAGCAGAACTATCCCAGAAGGATTTCAATTCTGAAATGGTTAAATCTATCCTAGGGGGATTTCAAGCATCAAGCGAGCAAAGAGATACCATAAGAATGAAAGGTAAAAATACTCCACGTTGAGGTAATCAAGGTAATAGTACAGTAAGTAAATACCGATATATCCCTTGCATTTTCTTAAATTCCACACATGCTAATACTTGACATATTATATTGTGGATTTGATAATCATTATGAGATTAATTGGCTAAATTGAAATTATATTGATGATTATCATTCTTGTATGAAGACATCTAATTGAGGGGGAACATTATATGCTTATCTGATCTATCTTTGAACTTTATTATCATGAGATTGTTATATGTGCTACATGTGATATTTGAGCTTCGGAACATGAAACTAAAAATCCTTCGAAACATGTTGTTCCAATATACTGGTGCTTTGAATAATTAAATGCTTGAATTGTTCATCTTGAAAAATGTTCTTAAACTATGCTCAACTGAATTCCGCTGAAGATATATTGTTACTCCGATTGAAGAACTTTTATAAGTGGGGAATAAGAAGAATATGTTTGATTGACAAAAAGGGGGAGGAGTTATTTGATGCATTTACGTGATATAATTGCCTCATTATATTTGCTTCATGAATGCATAAATTGAGGGGGAGTTCCTCCTAATAATTTATTTTATTGCATCAAAGTTGTTTGTTAATCAAGGGGGAGATTGTTAGCCGAATGATTAGTGTTAACAAACAACTTGATATTTGAGCTTGTTTCTTGAGTTTAATCTTAACATGATTTATTGAGAAGCTCATTATTTGAAGAAAGAGGCCCATTTACGAATAAAGCTTAATTGAGAAGAAAAGGCCCAATAAAGATCTTACAAGTCCATCAATGAAGAAAGGCCAAATCGAAGAATAGTTTGAAGACCCACGCACCCTTGGAAGGGCCCAATTTTCGACAAAAGAAAATTGAGGTCACGTAAGTATTAAATGTCTCAAACTATTAAGAGCAAGAAAATTCTTTTGGCCCAAATATTTTTTAATCTAAGCCTTTAAAACATTTCTTCCCAAATCTGTGTGGCCGTAAATATCTTCTGTAATTATTTTCAAATTGAGGTCACATACATTGAATATTTTGGTAAGTTATGTTCTCTCAATCCTACCTTATTTTCGGCAGCCTATATATTCAAGTGTGGCAAAAATATTTTTTAAAGAAAGATTTAATTACAAAATCTTACCTCTTTGAACTTAATCTTGTAAATCATTTTTTAAGGTAAGATTTATTCAAATCTTGGACTTGATTTAATGCTTTATTAATACAAAATTGTCCAAGTTCATTTTGCTTGTTAAGCACGCAAAAATCGGATCATATATTCTAAATTATGTCAAAATCATTTTATTTAAAGAAAGATTTTTTGTCTTGAAATCTTGCACTTTTTGGATCCGAATTTTTTCCTATAAATTGAGCTCTCTTGAATCATTTTATACACCAACTTTGAGAGAAAAATAGACACTACAAGAAAAGCAGCTTTTTCCGACGGAAATTTCCGACGGACAAATATTCCGTCGGAAATTAAGTAGAATTTTCGACGGTATTTCCGACGGACAATCAAATCCGTCGGAAAAATCAATTTTTTTAAAAAAAATATTAGAACATCATTTCCGACGGGTGTATTCCGTCGGAAATTATATTAAAAACAATTAAAAAATATATTATATAATTTTCAACGGGTATATTCCGTCGGTAATTATATTAAAAATAATTAAAAAATATATTATATAATTTCCGACGGAATATACCCGTCGGAAATGGCATTTAAAAAATCCAAAATTAAATTTTATAATTTCCGACGGAACATATCCGTCGGAAAATATTTTTAAAAAAGGAAAAAATATTTCCGACGGATTATTCCGTCGGAAAATATATAAAAAATAAAAAATATATATTAATAAGTTCCGACGGAAATAATCCGTCGGAAATATTTAGGAACAAAAAAAGAAAAAATAAATAATATTTTCTGACGGATTATGCCGTCGTAAAATATATAAAAAAATATTAACAATTTCCGACGGAAATAATCCGTCGAAAAATACTAAAAAAATAAAGACCTCAATGAATTGAAATTTTCCGACGGTTTATGTTCGTCGTAAAATATATATAAAAAAGAACAAATATATTTGTAATTTCCGCTGGCCATAATTAAAAGGAAAATATTATGAAAAAATATTGGTCTAAATAATTAATTAAAATATCCCGACGGGACTAATTTATCGGAAATTTTACTTAAAGAAAAAAGTGTTGACTTTGGTCAATTAGACCTCCAATTCGAGAATCGATCCATCTAATTACGAATAATCTCAATGTACATAACCCCGAGATCAACAGTGTTGACTTTGGTCATTTAGACCTTCAAATCGAGAATCGATCGATCTGATTACGAATAACCTCAATGTACATAACCCCGAGGTCAACAGTGTTGACTTTGGTCAATTAGACCTCCAATTCGAGAATCGATCGATCTAATTACGAATAACCTCAATGTACATAACCCCGAGATCAACAGTGTTGACTTTTGTCAATTAGACCTCCAAATCCAGAATCGATCGATCTGATTACGAATAACCTCAATGTACATAACCCCGAGGTCAACAGTGTTGACTTTGGTCAATTAGACCTCCAAATCGAGAATCGATCGATCTGTTTACGAATAACCTCAATGTACATAACCTCGAGTTCAACAGTGGTGACTTTGGTCAATTAGACCTCCAATTCGAGAATCGATCGATCTAATTACGAATAACCTCAATGTACATAACCCCGAGGTCAATAGTGTTGACTTTGGTCAATTAGATCTCCAATTCGAGAATCGATCGATCTAATTACGAATAACCTCAATGTACATAACCCCGGGGTCAATAGTGTTGACTTTGGTCAATTAGACATTCAATTCGAGAATCGGTCGATCTAATTACGAATAACCTCAATGTACATAATTAACCCCGGGGTCAATAGTGTTGACTTTGGTCAATTAGACATTCAATTCGAGAATCGGTCGATCTAATTACGAATAACCTCAATGTACATAATTAACCCCGGGGTCAATAGTGTTGACTTTGGTCAATTAGACCTTCAAGTTGTTATTAATTTGCAAATTTAAAAATCTTTCCAAATTACATTACTCTGCTAAAAATATGCAATTAAAAAATATAAAGTGTTATTAATTTCAACGTGTAAATTACAATTAAAAAATATAATATGCAAATTACAATTAAATTGGGAAAAAATTAAATCAAAAAAATTATTTTTTTTGAATTTCCGACGGGCGTCTGCCCCGTCGGAAAGCAGCGCGGCTAACCCTAGCCCCGCAGCTTTCCCTTTCTCATTCTTTTTTTTCCCACTCCCAAAACTCAAACCCTAGTCGCCCACCCACCTATTCTTTCTCTCTCTCCCACCCACCGCGTGACCTCTCTCTCCCACCCAACCACCGCCTGCCTGAAACCCACCGATTCCGAGTTCGTACGCTACCTGCCCGCCTGACTGAAACCACCGCGCGGCCTCTTTCTTCCATCCTCCCACGCTCCGAGCCCGTAAGCCCCCACACCACAGCCACCGGACCCAACCGCAGCACCACAGCTCCGGCCTTGCCTGACTCAACTCGTGCGGCCCAGCCCAGCCCAGCCCAGCCAAGCCCGCCATTTTCCCTTTGATTGTAGAGGTAAATTATCACTGCTGCTCCTTTATTTTTTTGCAATTTTAATTTATTTAGTTTTGTTTTGAGATGAATTTGTTTAGTTTTGAGATGAATTTGAGATGAATTTTGTATGTGATTGTTCTTAGCCTTGGGTTTGTATGTGGCTCAGGTACACCTTTGAAGTGATCTGCATTTCTTCTTGGATCCTAAGTATGGAATTTCCAGGTTTATGTTGTTTGTATTTATCATTTAGTTTTGGATCTTTGATTTTAGTGAGGAATACCACCTTCTTTCTGGTTGAAAAACACTAGCAAAATGCATGAACAATCGTAATTTGTGAGAAATAAATATCCAGAATCATAACCATGTAAAACCCGTGTATTTGATTAAATTTTTGGAGTCATGTCGACCTACATTGATTGATATCTTGCAGAAAGTTGATACATTGAAGTACTATGGGAAACGGCGAAGAAGAGAAGGCTTCAAAGCCTGAAAATTCGTCTTCACCTTCAAAGGTGAATTTGGAATAAATACTAGCAGCTCAAGTCTTTTGTTTAATAATATTAAATGTGGGTTGGGTGCATTCTTATTCAACTAGGTGACCAAAATCTTTAATTTGTGTGCATGAAGAGACTAGATTTCCTTAGAAAGACATTTCTTAGTAGAAGTAAATGCCTTTCACATTGGCAGGACCCGAACAATGTTCATGTGTATCCTGATTAGGCATGGAAACACCAGTGAAGTCACCAGGCAATGCAGATGGAGGATTCGTAAAGGAGTTGAAAGAATTTGATGGGCTCGCGATGTCAATAGGCAACGGAAATGAAACCGACCGTAGACTGTCACAAAGGTATATGCTATAGCAATTTGATTTTAATTATTTCCATAAATCATAGATGAAGATAGCAATTTGGATGTCATTTGACTAAAATGTCCAATTTTATTCTTCATGAATAGTGAGGAGACTGAAGGTTCGAGTGATGGAAGTATTGGAGTTACGGAAGGGGTAAGGAACTCTTACTGTGTATAAACGGGAAACGTTACTTGCGTCCTTACCATTTTTTAACACATGGACATTTAATAGGCTGTTAACACTAGCAAGAAAAGAAGTCGACAGCGATCTCCTAGTAAGCTTCTCAATCCTTTTCTTTTTGCATCTGCCATAGCCCAACTTAACCTCATGTCTAATACTGATTAATTCCTCGGATACAGCAGAAGATGGTAAAGCTCAGAGAAAAGATGTTTTAACAATTCCTGCTTTGGAAGTTGACCGTACTCCTGAGAAGTTGAAAGATGTGATTTCCACTGCTACTGTACCCGTAAAAACAACGGAGCCCAGTTCAACTAATTTTGTTCCACAAACATCAACGCCAAAAGACATCTGGCTGCAGGTATATGTTGAGGTCATTTATCAATTACACTATATAGGAGTAGTATATTGCATAGTTAGAAAACTGATGAACCATTTCCATTTCTGCATGTTTTATGTCGCCTTTTCCATGCAGAGTGAAAGAGAGCTGAGACGGGAGAGAAGAAAACAGTCCAATCGAGAATCTGCAAGAAGGTCAAGGCTTAAGAAACAGGTTTATAATTCCAGGGCATAAGGTGATTGGTGACATTGCTGTCACTAGGAATTCAACTGCTGGGGTGGGGCTCATCAGTCCTACTCCCCATCATTATATCTACTCAATTGAAGATCTTGCTCAATTGATTCATGACCTTAAGGTAACTCGACATTTTATCACAATCTTTTCCTGATAATCTTTAAATTTAATTAAGGTCCATCATTATGATTATGTCAACTATAATATATACTTATAATTAGTTATATGTTTTTATCATATTACTCGCATCTGTTTTATATTTTCTGCAGAATGCAAATCCGAGTGCTCGTATAAGTGTGAAGTTGGTTTCTGAAGCTGGTGTTGGAGTGATTGCCATCGGGGTTGTCAAAGGTCATGCTGATCACGTTTTGATAGGTTTGATGCGATTTGGTTAATGTTAATGTGTTCTTAAAGTAGTTGTTTACTATTATTGGTGTTAAATTATTACTTATAGTAGTTATGGTGCATTAGATATATTGTATATAGTAGTTCTTATATCTCTTCAACGACATTGCTTTAACGGTATTACGATTGAAATTTTGAGCCTATTTATTACATTTTTGTCCATCTTGTGTTTGCGCCTATTTTATTATGGAACTTTGTTGACGATTGAGATTAATTTGATTTTGTAATTGTAAGATATTTTATGATTTTCGACATGTTTATTGATTATTTTGCTGATTTTATACATGATTTGCTGATACTTTTGTGGGATTTGTTGATTTTTGTATGGTATTTGATGATTTAATTGATATAGGTTTAAATCAGGGAAAATAAATAAATTCATAAATAAAATTATTAATTTTTAATTATTATTTTTAATTTTATTTTGTAAATTTCCGACTGGAACAACCCGTCAGAAATTTTTTTAAAAAAATTTTCATTTAAATTTCCGACGGGTTGACCCGTCGGAAATTTTTAAAAAAAAAAAAAAAGAAAATATTTCCGACGGACCATTCCGTCGGAAATTAAGGTCAAACAGTTGACCCCGACAATAGCTTCCAACGGAACTAGCCGTCGGAAGTTGTCCGTCGGAAAATTTCCGACGAACTTTCCAACGACCTTTATCCGTCGGAAATTGCCCGTCGGAAAGTCCGTCGGAAAATTACCGACGAGCATATTTCCGACGGACATTTTCCGTCGGAAAATGCTGATTTCCGACGGAATTTCCGAAAAATCCGTCGGAAATTCCGTCGGAAAAACCTGTTTTTCTTGTAGTGAGAGCTTTACTTTGAGAAAATTATTCTTGCTTTTTCATGCTTTAATTTGTGAAAATCTTTTGAAAAGCAAAATTCGTTTTTGAATTACACTTGCGAAAATATTTTGTGAAAAACGAAAATCTTTTTAACCCTTGCTCTTGAGAACTTTGAGATATTCTGAGAGGTTAAAAGAAATACTAGTGAGCATACTTTTGTACATCTTACTCGAGAGGAGTGTTCATTGTACTACTTTAAAATCATCTTGTAATAGTGCGATAGGAAGTGTCCTAGCAAGCACAATTGTTTAGTGCGATAGGTTGTTTACCTAGCAAGCACATATTTGGTGCGATAGAACAAAAGGTTCTAGCAAGCACATGTTAGTGCGATAGGCCGAGGTCTAGCAAGCACATTGTTGGAGCGATATGAGGTGTCCTAGCAAGCTCGTATCGAGAGAAATAATTGATATCTTGTAATCTCGAGTGGCGAAGGTTTGTCCTGCAAGCCACAATATATTAGTGAATTTTACCCAGGGGTGCTGGAAGAGAGGAAGTAGGCCGTTGGGGCGCGAACCTCTATAAATTGTGTTTGCTCTCTTCTCCTTTTATTATTTGCACTTTACTTCATATCGTAACTTTAATCTCAAAATCATTGGAACAATCAACTCTTATTTAAAGTTACTGGAACTATTTATTAATTATCTTCTGGGAAATAAACTCATTGAAAAAGTTATATACCTAATTCACCCCCATCTTAGGTATCATTTTATCTAATTATAAAAAAACCTCTGTAATTTCTCCTAAATTTTATTTACAAAAAACCCCTCTCAACCCAAAATGACAACTAATTCCATAAAAAATATGCAAGAACACCTTTATTCATCAAAAGAATTGACAATAACCCTCCCCCTCTTTTCACTTAAGAAATTGACCATATATACCTCCCTATAATTTAATAATAATTTTACTTAGAATTATTTGCTAATTAAAAAAGAAAATGAGAGGATTCTGTTAAAAAAACTAACACATAATTTTTTTTACTAATTGGACAAAACAGAGGGTATAGTTTTGCATTTGCATTTAACACAAAAATATGATACGTGCGATGGAAGATATCAAATTCACCTGGGGAGTATCCATTTATTTTCAAAAATTTGATCATGGAAATTGACGAAAAATCGAGAAACACGTACCCTTGTCCGAACAATCGGTTTTTGATGATATTTCTCCCGAATTTTGAGGTACATAAAATAAATCAATTCGGTTGAAGATATAAGAATGAAGATGACATACAGGAAAGGCCTAGCTGAGTTGGGATAGAAAATTGATGCGAGTGACGCAATTGATACGTTGCACAAAAACACCATGAAATGATGAGTGAAAAACCGAACCAAATTATAACTAGTAGATACTATAATATTGAGGTGCACGTGCACCAAATGTATTAAACAGTACAAGAGTGAAGTTGAAATCGCGAGTCTCATTGTGTATGGATGCGTTAAAAACGGGTTTTTATCATTCTCCATTCCCTGATATTTGAGCTGCATGAAAGTGAGAAGAACGGTAACGATGAAGGCAGTGCTTTTAATTTAACAAAGGAAGCAATGGAGGACATCATGTCATACATGTAGAAAAAGTAGTAGTATTAGTAGTAATTAAAGGCCTAAAGGGTATGATCTAAAAGTAATTATAAAAAAGATCTGCAGAATTAAAATGAAGTAGTAATCAAATGACTACGTTTGTTCATTCAAAACGAATTTAGCTTGTATGATGTATATAAAGAGGTGAGAGAGTGATATATAATAATAATTAATGTATATATAGAGATGATTGGAAGAGATGTGTCTCCTAGGACTTAAAGTGAGCGTGTAAGCGAGCAAGGGCGACGACTTAATATTTTGTTTCTAGGCGAATGCGTTAATATTTTGTTTTTGAAAAATGATTATATAACAGCCAAAACTTCACAGTTCTTTGTACAAGTCTTGTTTTATGCTTTTAAAATTAATTGTTTTACCTATTATTTGTGTAACAGTTTTTTTCTTCAAATGATCTTTTTATTCTATTAACAACTCACTCAACTTTAAAAAATTACAAAAGAACACCTAAGTTTTACGATATTACTTGGATAAAAAATAATTTATTACATAATGTTTAATTCAGGGTTTAAGTTTTAGGGTTTATGGTTTATGATTTTAGTGTTTAGGGTTTATTCTTTACAAATAGGGGCTATATTTTCTTGATAATTATTTATGGGTCATATCATCAATTTAATTTTTTTCTTTTATATTAAAATAATATTTTCAGTATTTTATAGGCATTATATGTAGACATGATATGTTTGAAATTGATGGTTTTGTTTTAATTATTTTATAAATAGGGTTTATTTTCTTATTTATAGTTATTTTGGGCCTTTTTTTATAATTTAAAGTTTATAGTCCAACTTCATCAAAATAGTTGATTACTTGATTTAGGAAAGAGAATACCGACGGTACAAAAATATGTGCTCTTTAGTTTTATGATTTGGACAGGTTCTATTTATGAAAGAGCAACTTATTTGGAGGTTGAGATAAGTCCAAATCAATGAAGAAGGCCCAAGTTTGATATGAAAAGGCTTATGCAAATTATAGAGGAAGATCATGAGAAGGCCAATTTTAGCTAAAGGCTCGTTACGAATGAAGATCAAGATCGAAGCTCCTAGCACCCCTGAAGGGCCCAATTTTCGATTCAAGAAAATTGTGGTCTACTTAGTAAGTATTTTTCAATTGATTAAAAGAGCAAGAAAAATTCCAAGCCCAAACTTTTTTAATATTTTGGCCCAAATATCTTCGGTCATTTTTCATAAAATCCTTTGAACCAAAGTTTGCTTTTCCTTATCAAATGAGCCGTGAACTCTCTTGATTATATGGCTGAAAATTGTTTTTTAATTAAGTCTAATTACTCTTGAATATTTAACTAATTCTGGCCATTATTTTTAAACTCTCAATTTTTTAAAGGTATGATTTCTTTCAAATCCTTGATTAGCTAGCAAAACAATTTGTCTTCAATTTGTCTCTAATTTGTCTAGCTAAATATCTTACCATTATTTCTAAAATCAATTCTTTTGGAAAGATTTCATCTCCACCTAATTACTAAACCTTGTCCACATTCATTGAAAAATTAGTCACATGATTTAATCTTGCAAAATCATTTTGATTGTGACAAAATCATTTTGATTGTGACAAAATCATTTTTGAATTTCAAAATCTTTCCCTATTGAACCAACTCCACTCAACTATAAATAGTGGATCATTTCTCAAAGCTCACACACAACTCAATTCTCTACATTTCTCACTTGCAAAATCATTCCTCCTAGTTAAAGTCTTTGAGTGCTCTTAATTTTGTCAAAATCATTTTTCTCAAAAAGGCTTTTTTAAAATATCTTTTCTTCTTGCTCTTGAAATCTTGAATATACTCTAAGTTATAGAAGAAAAAGATCAGTGTTTACTACTTTGCAAAATCAGCTCATTTTGGAGCATATATTTGTAATCAAAATTTTACTACTGTTTTTGAGTGAAAGTTTTGTACTTGCAAGCTCGTAGTGCGATAGGACTGAGTGTTCTAGCAAGCACTGTTTTTGTGCGATAGGTAGGAACCTAGCAAGCACGGTTTTTGTTGAGCGATAGGTTAGGCCTAGCAAGCTCGTTTCGAGAGAAAGAATTGATCTTGTAATCTCGAGTGGCGAAGGTTCGTCCTGCAAGCCACGATATATTAGTGAATTTTACCCAGGGGTGCTGGAAGAGAGGAAGTAGGCCGTTGGGGCGTGAACCTCTATAAATTGTGTTTGCCTTCTCTCCTTTTATTTTTTTGCACTTTACTTCTTTCGTAACTTTAATCTTAAAATCATTGGAACGATCAACTTTTATTTAAAGTTACTGGAACTATTTACTAATTGTCTTTTGAAAATAAACTCTTTGAAAAAGTTATATACCTAATTCACCCCCCCTCTTAGGTATCAATTGGTACCAGAGCAGGTGCTCTATTATTTATTTAACTGTGCGGGTTAACCCCCGAGAGCTAAAGATCTTATGTCTACTTTTAGCAATGATGTTTTCGCAGAAGGACAATCGCATAACAGGCCCCCACTATTTGATGGAACTGCATACTCAATATGGAAAAATAGAATGGAGGAATTCATGATCTCCATTGATTGTGATCTATGGAGTGTAATTCTTGAAGGACCTTCCATACCAATGAAAATCGAAGGCGAGAAGCAAATCCACAAAGCATGGAAGGAACTAACCGACACTGACAAGAAACTGGTGTCACTAAATTCAAAGGCCAAAAATCTACTAGCATGCGCCCTCACCAAATCCGAATACAATCGGGTATGTTCGTGCGCTACGGCAAAAGACATGTGGGATATGTTACAAGTAACTCATGAGGGGACAAGTCAAGTCAAAGAGCAACGAATCACCATATTGGTTCATCAATATGAAATGTTCAACATGAAAGAGGATGAAAGCATAAGTCAAATGTATGCTCGATTCATGGAGATCATTAACCCCATGACTGCACTTGGAAAAATATACCCTCAAAATGAGCAAGTCAAGAAGATTCTGAGATCTCTCCCACGAGAATGGACACCCAAAGTCACTGCCATACAAGAAGCCAAAGACCTCAACAAAATGACCATGGCTGAACTCATAGGCTCGCTCACATCACATGAACTCACCATCCTGTCTAAGGATGAGGTAAGCGCAATTAAAGATAGAAGATCTATTGCATTTAACTCAAATATTTTGCAGGACGATGACAGTGACATTGAGGAACTAGACGAAGATGAGCGGAATGAAGAGATAGCCATGCTTACCAAAAGGCTTAACCAACTTTCAAGAAATAGGTTCACAACAAGATTTTCGAAAAACAATAAGAAGCCTTTCAAAGCCGAGAACAAAGTGAGATGCTACGAATGTCACGAAACGGGACACATACGTCCTGAATGTACAAAATTAAAGAAATTCGAGAAGGCATTCATGAAAACCAAAAGCAAAGGAATGATCGTGTCTTGGGATGAACCGGACTCCGAATAAGAACAAACGGAAGACGAATCCGGAAATCTTTGCCTCATGACTCGAAATGAGGTATTACCTTCATACTATTTTGATGAATGTGATGATTTAGATAATGAAATAGATTGTGAAGATGAATGGACCGTTATGATAAATGAATGCAAAAAGGATCTTAAAAATCTTGCTTCTAAAAATGAAAAACTCAAGAAAAAGATAACTTTGCTAAATAGAGAAAGAGAAGAATTTGACACTAGAATGAAAGAAAGCCTTGAAAAAATTGAAAAACTTGAAAATGAAAATTCTCGTATTTCAAAAGAAAATGCTTTTCTTAAAGCCAAAGTTGTTGATCTAACTAGATGTCTAGAAAAATTCACTAAAGGAAAAGAGAATCTAGATAGACTTCTAGGAATGCAAAATGTGTCATTAAATAGAGCCGGAATTGGATATGAGCATTCTTTTGACAAATTAAGCAAACTTGCAAAAAATTCTTCTTTGTCTTACCATACTTGCAATTTCTGTGGAAAAACCGGTCACAAATCATTTAATTGCATCTACAAAAAGAACAACGCCAATAAACTTATGTGGATACCTAAAAATGTTGTGACTAACTTGCAAGGACCCAAAATCTGGGTACCTAAAGTGCAAACCTTGTCTCATTGTTGAATAGGTACAAAAGACTCCTTCACGAAAAGACAAATGGTTTCTTGATAGCGGCTGTTCTCGTCACATGACGAGAGATCTATCAATATTTTGTGAAATTGGTAAATGTGAAGGAGGCTATGTCACTTTTGCGGACAACACGAAAGGTAAAATGATTGGACGTGGAAATGTTGGTAAGAATTCATCTACATGCATTAAAGACGTTTGGTTTGTTAAAGGATTAAAATATAATTTATTGAGTATTAGCCAATTCTGTGATAACGGTTATGAAGTTTATTTTGAAACATCCAAGTGCATTGTTAAAAGGGATGGAAAAATTGTTTTTGAAGCTTTAAGAGAAGGTAATACTTATTGCATTGATTTTGTTGATTTATCTAACCAAAATGTCAAGTGTTTAGCAGTAAGTGATAACTCCCAATCAATCTGGCATAGACGTCTTGGCCACGTAAACACTGATTTAATATCCAAAATTGCCAAGTCGGACCTTGTGAGAGGAATACCAAAAATCACTTATCAAAAGGAAGGACTTTGCGATGCTTGCCAAATGGGCAAACAAATCAAGAGCTCATTCAAACCCAAAAAATTAGTAACCACAACAAGACCTCTTGAACTACTGCACCTTGATCTTTTCGGTCCTATGAAAACAAGAACTCTAGCAGTTAAAAGATTTGTTTTCGTCATTGTTGATGATTATTCTCGCTTTACATGGGTTCTATTTCTTGCGCACAAAAATGAAGCCTTAGATGCGTTTATTACTTTGACTAAAAAGTTGCAAAATAAAAAGGGTTATCTTATTAATTCAATTAGAACTGATCATGGTACTGAATTTGATTCTAAATACTTTGCTTCATTTTGTGATGAAAATGGTACTCTCATAATTTTTCTGCACCTAAGACCCCTCAACAAAATGGGGTAGTTGAAAGAAAGAATCGTGTTTTACAAGAAATGGCAAGAACTTTTTTACATGAATATAATGTGCCTAAATCTTTCTGGGCTGACGCCGTTAGTACTGCATGCCATATATCCAATCGTGTTTTTCTTAGATCTATCTTAAATAAAACTCCGTATGAACTTTGGAATGGAAAAACGCCTAATATTGCTTACTTTAGAGTCTTTGGTTGCAAATGTTACATTCTTAATGATCGTGATTATCTTACTAAATTTGATCCTAAAGCTGATGAAGGCATGTTTGTTGGATACTCTGTGACTAGTAAAGCATATCGTGTTTATAACAAAAGGAAACAAACTATACAAGAATCTATGCATGTTCGTTTTGATTAAACTAACCCCTTTGATGCCAAGAAATCCTTGAGCAATTATGTTTCAGATGTTGAAGATGAAATCACAATCGAAAAACAGAAACTGCCGGAACCAGTACTGGAACAACTAACCAAAATAGAAGAACGTTCCGAAAAGGATTCGGAACATGAAGCTGAAGCAGAAACAGAAACTGAAGAAGGAAGTTCCAGAACCAAAAATGAACCAGCCGTCAGAAAGTTCAAACATGCATCTAGCCATCCCACTACACAAGTGATTGGTGATCTTAGGAGTGGACTTCAAACCAGATCAAAGGTACAACAACATCAAAGTGCCAATTTCATCCTACTCTCAATCACCGAACCAAAAGACGTTAATGAAGCACTAAGGGATGAATCTTGGGTTGCCGCTATGAAAGATGAGCTCGCTCAATTCGATAAAAATCAGGTATGGACTCTAGTCGAAAGGCCGAGTAAGCACACCATCATTGGAACAAAATGGGTATTTAGAAATAAACTCAATGAAGAATGTGAGGTTACTCGAAACAAGGCGAGATTAGTCGCTAAAGGCTACAATCAACAAGAAGGTATCGATTTCGATGAAACCTATGCTCCTGTTGCTAGACTCGAATCTATTCGTATGTTATTCGCTTATGCCTCTTTTAGAAAATTTACTCTTTTTCAAATGGACGTTAAAAGTGCCTTTTTAAATGGTTTTTTGAATGAAGAAGTTTTTGTGGAGCAACCTCCGGGTTTTGAAAATGAAAAATTTCCTAATCATGTTTTTAAATTGTCAAAAGCTCTTTATGGATTAAAACAAGCCCCTAGGGCTTGGTACGAAAGATTAAGTAAATTTCTTTTAGAAAATGGTTTTTCTATTAGTACTGTTGATACAACATTTTTTCTAAAAGCAAATGAAAATGGTTTGTTAATTGTTCAAATTTACGTTGATGATATAATATTTGGTGCTACTAATGATCTTCTTTGCCGAGACTTTGCGAAGTGTATGCAGGATGAATTTGAGATGAGTCTTGTGGGCGAACTAATATATTTCCTTGGTCTTCAAATAAAACAAAATGAAAAGGGAATCTTTATTTGCCAAACGAAATACACAAAGGAACTCATCAAAAGATTTGGAATGGACGAGTGCAAAGAAATGGGTACTCCCATGAGCCCTACCACAAAACTTGATAAGGACGAGAAAGGTAAACCCTTTGATGAAACAAAGTATCGAGGTATGATCGGAAGTCTTCTTTACTTAACTGCTAGTAGGCCCAATATAATGTTTGCCACTTGTTATTGTGCTCGTTTTCAATCTGCACCAAAAGAGTCGCATTTTGTCGCTGTCAAAAGAATTTTTCGGTACTTAAAAGGAACCATAAATTTTGGTCTATGGTATCCAACTAGCAAAATTTTTAATCTCACTAGCTACTCTGATGCGGACTTAGCAGGATGCTTGCTAGACCGTAAAAGTACCAGTGGCACATGTCAACTCTTGGGAAATTGTCTTGTTGCATGGCATAGTAAAAAACAAAACTATGTTGCACTTTCAACCGCTGAAGCGGAATATGTTGCATTATCTAATTGTTGTGCTCAAATTATGTGGATGAAAAGTTATTTGCGTGATTTTGGTTTAATGTTTGAAAATGTGGAAATATTATGTGATAATTCGAGTGCCATTAGTATTACTAAGAATCCAGTGCAACATTCTCGTACTAAGCATATAGATATTAAATTTCATTTCATACGTGACAATGTGCAAAAAGGAAATATTTGTGTTAATTTTGTGAACTCTGAAAATCAACTTGCAGATATTTTTACAAAGGCAGTCGCTGAAGATCAATTTTGTTTGAATAGAAAAAATTTGGGTATTTTAAGTGAAAATGAAATTTGAAAAGATTATGCTTCCGCCTAATTATTCGTGAAACTCTGATCTTAGATTGCGATATTGCATAACTTAAGAGTGAACTGATTGATTGACAATAGGGGGAGAAGAAGTAATTTGATGCTTGTTCAAAGATCTGCTTATATTTTGAATATTATCCCTTGATTATTGATTATGGATAGTATGCTTTGGACTTAACTTGCTCATGTATACATTGGCATTGCACGATTTTGAAAATTTGCATAAAAACGTTTTTTCAAAAAATTCATTGATCAAAGAGACTTAACAATTAATGTTAAGGCCTCTTATATTTCCCAAGAAATATTTTTTTGAAAATGCCTCAATTGAGGGGGAGTTTGAAATTTTCATAATTGCATAAAGTTAGGGGGAGTTCCCTTAAGATCTTTTTCGCATCAAAAGTTGTTTGTCAATCAAGGGGGAGATTGTTAGCCGAAAAGTTGATGATTAACAAACGAACTTTTAATATATTGGTGCTCTTTAGTTTTATGATTTGGACAGGTTCTATTTATGAAAGAGCAACTTATTTGGAGGTTGAGATAAGTCCGAATCAATGAAGAAGGCCCAAGTTTGATATGAAAAGGCTTATGCAAATTATAGAGGAAGATCATGAGAAGGCCAATTTTAGCTAAAGGCTCGTTACGAATGAAGATCAAGATCGAAGCCCCAAGCACCCCTGAAGGGCCCAATTTTCGATTCAAGAAAATTGTGGTCTACTTAGTAAGTATTTTTCAATTGATTAAAAGAGCAAGAAAATTTCCAAGCCCAAACTTTTTTAATATTTTGGCCCAAATATCTTCGGTCATTTTTCATAAAATCCTTTGAACCAAAGTTTGCTTTTCCTTATCAAATGAGCCGTGAACTCTCTTGATTATATGGCTGAAAATTGTTTTTTAATTAAGTCTAATTACTCTTGAATATTTAACTAATTCTGGCCATTATTTTTAAACTCTCAATTTTTTAAAGGTATGATTTCTTTCAAATCCTTGATTAGCTAGCAAAACAATTTGTCTTCAATTTGTCTCTAATTTGTCTAGCTAAATATCTTACCATTATTTCTAAAATCAATTCTTTTGGAAAGATTTCATCTCCACCTAATTACTAAACATTGTCCACATTCATTGAAAAATTAGTCACATGATTTAATCTTGCAAAATCATTTTGATTGTGACAAAATCATTTTTAAATTTCAAAATCTTTCCCTATTGAACCAACTCCACTCAACTATAAATAGTGGATCATTTCTCAAAGCTCACACACAACTCAATTCTCTACATTTCTCACTTGCAAAATCATTCCTCCTAGTTAAAGTCTTTGAGTGCTCTTAATTTTGTCAAAATCATTTTTCTCAAAAAGGCTTTTTTAAAATATCTTTTCTTCTTGCTCTTGAAATCTTGAATATACTCTAAGTTATAGAAGAAAAAGATCAGTGTTTACTACTTTGCAAAATCAGCTCATTTTGGAGCATATATTTGTAATCAAAATTTTACTACTGTTTTTGAGCGAAAGTTTTGTACTTGCAAGCTCGTAGTGCGATAGGACTGAGTGTTCTAGCAAGCACTGTTTTTGTGCGATAGGTAAGAACCTAGCAAGCACGGTTTTTGTTGAGCGATAGGTTAGGCCTAGCAAGCTCGTTTCGAGAGAAATAATTGATCTTGTAATCTCGAGTGGCGAAGGTTCGTCCTGCAAGCCACGATATATTAGTGAATTTTACCCAGGGGTGCTGGAAGAGAGGAAGTAGGCCGTTGGGGCACGAACCTCTATAAATTGTGTTTGCCTTCTCTCCTTTTATTTTTTTGCACTTTACTTCTTTCGTAACTTTAATCTTAAAATCATTGGAACGATCAACTTTTATTTAAAGTTACTGGAACTATTTACTAATTGTCTTCTGAAAATAAACTCTTTGAAAAAGTTATATACCTAATTCACCCCCCCTTAGGTATCAAAATCATTAAGTTATGTCTTATATTTAGACGAAAAATTTAATTTTCCTCAAAAATATCATGTACCGAGCCCGTAATACTTAAAATTTTGGGATTTCAAATTCTAACTCCAAAAATTGCACTTTAATAACACTTTGAAGAAAGTAAAAATTTACAATTATACACTTTTCTTGGGTTCAAGAGCTGGATGAAATTAAGTTGAAGGTAAATTTCCCTGCAGAGTCACTGAGCCCACAAATTTAAAACAAGAATTTGTTACGTACATTAAGACAAGAATCAATTTTACCAATTCGGTCATTACAAGCCAAAGGATTTCTCATTATTTAACTTGTTACCAACTTACATTATTATATTCAGCATACTAGCAAGCAAAAGAAGTGAAAATTAGGCGGTGGGGAAGATAGAGACATTCATCTGTATTGTCAAAATAGATCAACGAAGACTTTAATGGGATTACAAATAACAGATCAACGAAGGCTTTAATGGATTACAAAGACTTACATACAGTGTTTTGAAAACTGCATTGGACCGGACGGTTGGACCGGTTCAACCGCTAACCGGTCTTCAATTCGGTTCGATTTATCCCTAAAAATCAGTCCTCAAATTAACCAGTGTGAACCGGTAAAACCAGTCCCAAAACCGGTAAAACCAGTGAACCAATGGTTCACTTAATTTTTTTTTTAAATTTAGAGTTTTTTTTGTTATTATTATTTTTTTGAACTCTTGTTTAAGATTTAATAGGATTACATTTATATATTTTAATTGGAATAACATTCATTATTTTAGTGTTTTAACAATCAATGCAATATTACAATTTTTTTTTACATAAAGAAGTACATAGCCATTTTCTCATCATTGTGAATAATATTATATTTTGTACGAAATTTCGCAAATCAATTATCATATAAACATCAACTTACAATAATAGAACCTAAATGAACAATCCAAAACTTTGAAAATGAAATGAACTTTTAATTTTGTTATCTTGTTTGAATGTATGTATCTTTGAGGGATACTTGAGATTTATATTTTTGACATTGATCTTAATTTTTAAGACATTTTGATTATTTGCATGAAACAAAAAAAATTATATTGACAAAGAATGAAATTTTTTTAGAATTATAATTGTATTTTAGATAATCTATTAAAAGTATATATATATATAAATATTACATAATAATAAAGTTACACCGGTTATACCAATCGAATCAGTGGTCGATCCGATTTAACCGATCAAACCAGTAACCAGTAGAATTTCCGGTTCAATGACCGGTCCGATTTTAAAAACACTGCTTACATATTGACAAAATATGATACGGACACGCAAAATCTTACGTACTCTTATGTTTATTTTGAATGAGATCTAATAAAATCTGGGCTCAGATATATTAATACTGCCGGATATAAAGGATCATTATTAACCACAAATTAATGATCCAACAATAGAAGTATGTAACACAGCTTATAATTAAAGTAAATTAATGTATGAAAGTAATTTATTACAATAGGACCTGCAGGAAGTAAATTACACAGCTTTTCCTATTACATATATATATAATAACTGACACTTTACAGTTTACAATACATGAGTGAAATGAAAAAATACCCCCTATATTTTATTTCAGTATAAAAAAATGCAAAACCCCCTTTATTCATAAAAAAATTGATTATAACCTTCCCCCCTCTTTTCACTTAAAAAATTGACCATACCTCCCTATAATTTAAAAATAATTTTAAATAGAATTTTTTGCTAAGTAAAAACATAAGAGAATTTTGTTAATAAAATAACACATGATTTTTTTTTTTTACTTAGGGGGTATAGTTTTGCATTTGCATTTAACACAAAAATATGATATGTGTGATAGAAGATACCAAATTCACCTGGGGAGTATCCATTTATTTTCAAAAATTTGATCAAGTAAATTGTCGAAAAATCTACAAACACGTACCCTTGTCCGAACAATAATTGGTTCTTGATGATATTTCTCTATAATATTGAGGTACATAAAATAAAAAAATTCGGTTGAAGATGTAAGAATGAAAATGACATACAAGAAAGGCCTAGTTGAGTCGGGATAGAAAATTGATGCGAGTGACGCAATTGATATGTTGCAAAAAAATACCATCAAATGATGAGTGAAAAAACGAACTAAATTGTAACTAGTAGATATAATACGGAGGTGCGCCAAGTATGTTAAATAGTACAAGAGTGAAGTTGAAATCGCGAGTCTCATTGTGTATGGATGCGTTAAAAAGGGGTTTTTGTCATTCTCCATTCCCTGATATTTGAGCTGCATGAAAGTGAGAAGAGCGGTAAGGATGAAGGCAGTGCTCTTAACAGAGGGAGCAATGGAGGACCTCATGATCATGTGTAGAAAAAGAAGCAGTAGTACTTAAAGGGTATGATCTGAAACTAACAAAAAAGATCTGCAGAATTAAAATGAAGTAGTAATCAAATGACTACGTACGTTTGTTTATTGTAAACGAATTTAGCTTGAATATATAAAGGTACGTAGGCGAGAGAGTGATGACTGACGATATATATATATATATATAGAATGCGTGAAGGAAAAAGGTGTAGTCAAACTTAGGTTTCACAGGTTGTGATATTTAGAGTGAGTTTGACCTAGCGATTCATAAAGTAATTATAGGTAAAATTAATTATAGAATAATAATTGATTATGATAAAAATTAATTATGGAATAATTATTTTTGTATAATAGCTTTTGTCAGAGTAACACTTTAGTTGCTTCTAAAATAAGTTGATTTTTTACTTTTCGAGATCCCAAAAGTGATTATGATCTTGGGGGCCAAATACCATGAAAATCATGATTAAACATAAATAATTTTTACAATCAGGGTCAAACACTTCAAAAATCACAATAGAAATATAAAAATAATTTTAAGAGCTCCAATCGCTGGGTCAAACTCACCCTTAATTTCACAAGGTACGTATCATATTTAGTCATATCATATATTTGTAGGGTTTGGAGCCCTAGAGCTTACCTGCTGGTTATCACATATTTTACATGTTTTAGCGGTCTCTTATTTTAATACATTATTATATTCCTGAGGGGTACCAATAAACATCAATTTGGACTCTTATCTATTCTGCAACTCCATACAAGTCGGTCTACATTAATTAAAGGAATATAGAAGGCTACTGGCAAAATTTTATTTTGTCTGAAGTTGCTCCCTCTTAAAATTGGTTATTTATAGTGGTGTCTTGACAATTAATATATGTTATTTATTACGTCATCGTCATCAATTTAAGTTCTATTTTATTGGAATTTGCTTGAAAATTTTAATTTTGTTGGAAAATCATCAATTTTTATGTTTTATAAAATTATAATTTTCGCCAAAAATATCATATATTGAGCCCGTGAAACTTAAAAATTGGTGATCTCAGATTCTGACTCCAAAATTTTCACTTTAATTTTGGATTAAAAAATGGTTAGAGTTCCCGCATAAAACAAAATATTTAATTTTATTCTAAAAACATAAATTGATCAAATTCCAATCACATTTTTTTGGAAAAATTGCAAAAAAGTTTCCAAACTAATTAGTGATTTTGGGTTTTCGTCTCAAGCTATATCAATTTCTTAAATTAATCACGTAATTTTATATTTTTTTGGAATATAGTCTCACTTGCCACGTGGATGCTTACATGTCATGACGTAGCAAATTTTATCAAAAACAATTATATAAGATTGCAGAATTCGTCCCAAACTACTTATAAATTTTGAATTTTCGTCCCAAACTATATCAATAAGCCGACTTCCGTCCCATAATTGAAATGTCATGGGATTTTTTCCAACCTAATTATAAATATTTATTATTTATTAATATAAAAATAAAATTATGCGATGAAAATTATTTCGGTTAAATAAGAAATAGGACTATGCTAGCATCACAGTCCAACATCACATACCATAATATAAAATTGCAAAAAAAAACCCATAACTAATCATCAAAATAAAAATAAAAAAACCCTAAACCCTAAAATCCAAAACCTTAAATCAAACCCTAAATTAAACATTTTGTCCTAAACTCTAAATTCTATGTATTGCAAAATGCTTTTAAAATATGAGTTTATATTTTTATTAAAATTTTCGAGATATTTTATGATCAAATATTGGTCAATGATAAATTAACATAATAAATTATTTTTTATATGAGTAATATCGTATAATTTAAGTGTTTTTTGTAATTTTTGAAAGTTTAAAGACTAAATTATATTTGAAGAAAAAACTTATTTAAAAAAGTAGTAGGTAACACAAATACTTTCATAAGCATAAAAAATGGGTTGTACAAACTACAAAGGGCTGTGAAGTTTGAGGCTGTGATATAATCATTTTCCTAAGACATAAATTGATGAATTTTCTGGCAAAATATAATTTTTCAGTCAAATAGTACTTATGTGATGACAGTAACACAATAATGACGACATATATTGTCAATGTACCACAATAAATTGACAATTATATGTTGGAATTTATATTTTATATGTGAATAAAATTAGTTGAGCGTAAAGCTAGGGTCGCGTCTGTTCGATCTTAAGAGGTACCCTTTGGGCTGGAACATGCAATCCAAAGGATGTGTCTCTTATGAAAATACATTTTTTGGAGACTTAATCTGGCCAATTAAGTATCCTTTTTCCGAATATAATACTCCCCATGTCCCAATTTATTTGTCATTTTACATATTTTCACACATATTAAGGCACCTACTGAATAACCTCAATTTTAGGAAAAATATAAATTATATTCCTAAAACACCCTTATTCTTTATTTTATCTCACCATTAAATATTTACTGTTTACACACTCTCTCTCTTACTTTCTCTCTTATTCTCTCTCTATCTTATAGATGCATTAAATAAGGGCAAAATAGAAAAATATGTATTTAATAGTGCATTGAAATTCTAAAGTGACAAATAATTTGGGACAATAAATTTTCTCTAAAAAGATAGATAAATTGGGACAGAGGGAGTAAGAAATTATTTTCTTCTCTTCCTTCGAATTTTCTATTTTACTTCGGTTCACCATCTGTTCATTATTTGTGCAAATAATGAACAACATAGGTGAACATGAGTTAAATTTTAATCTGCAAAAAAAGGTGAAACTGGTGGTGTAATGGTTTAAATTTGAAAAATCGACGAAAAACGGAATAACAATGAAAAATATTATAATCGATAAAAAAGAAAAGCAAAAAAATCTCTATAATAAATATAGTAACTGATAAAAAAAATAAAACAGTGAAAACATATAAGTCGATGAAACTTCGAGTGAAAATTGGTGAACACTTGTGAAGTTGGTGAAAAAACTGGCGAAACAAGTAAGAAAAAATGCTTGTGAAATATGAAATCTATGAAAGTTCGGCTGAAATTTGTGAAGAAACGGATTAAACATGTGTCGTCGATAAATAACGGATAAACATGACATGAAAACTACTATGATGGAATGAAATCAATAATGTTCTTATGATCTTATTTTGAAATAAATTTAATAAGATGTCATAACTAAACAAATATTTTTTCACAACTATTTAAAGCCATCATCTTTTTTGGTAAAATAATAATAAATTAATATAAATAAATTAAATATCAGTCATAAATATATGATATTTTATTACATAAAAGGGCTAATTTATGAAAAATACCCATAAAAGTAAAACTAGAAATATACCATGTACGTGCACTTTAGTATCTCAAATGATAGTTTTGTGCATATTTCGCATCACACATATAATTATCTTGCTTTTTTTCCAATTCTATGTTTATGAGATTTAAGTTCCTACAAGAATAAATTACTAGATCTTTATAAGTTTGTACTTTCATATTATTAAATTTGTAAGTTAAAGGAGTTTGAGATTAATCATTTTTTTAATTTAAAAAAAATTATAAAAACTTAGAGAGTCATGATCATCATTTCTTATGGTTATTTATAAACTTATATAAAAAAAAGGATGTTACATTTGATTCATCTTAGTCAAATTGAAATGTTAATTCAAGGTTCAAACACAACTGAGTCACTGAAACGAGGGAATAACGACAATCTATATATATCTTCTGCCTTTAAAAACAACGACAAAGAAAACATTCATATTAATACAGATTTTCAAAATCTTCCTGTAATATGGTTCATACAGATTTTCAAAATCTTCCTCTAATATGGTTCGCATGACTCCAAACAGTTTGAGAAGAAAAGCTAAGCAGACATAGAGGGAGAGAGAGAGAGAGAGAGACAGACAGACAGTAAAACTTTCCACATTTGGAGGCGCACCATGACACTAACAAATATACATGATAATTTCAATATTTTTTTTTATTTCAATTTTTTTTGTATTTTAAATGTAGGTAGTGATTGTTTATATATTAATATTAAGAAGAGTATAAGGATATATAGGGTGTATGTGGATGTGTTTTGGTCCGGTCATCCATTTAAATGAATTTTCGTTAAACCCATAAAATCATAAAAAACCTATTTAGAAATTTACACTTAAACTAAGATGGGTTTTATGTCCAATCCATGTGATTTGAGCCAATTAGAGGAAAATTAGGTTACATGAGATTTATATAAAAAGACTTTTAGTCTTCTTGTTTGCGTGTGTTGTGTGCTACACACACCAGAAAAATACGTACATCAATATTAAGAGAAATAATTGTCACAATAAAAGAAGAATATAGGGAGAACTATTGTTATTATGTGATATAAATAATAAAATCATACGAGCCATTTGGATGGATGGATTTGATTTTTACAAAGGATTTCAAATTCATTAATTTGAAATCCATTGTTTGGTATATATCATTTGTGTTATTTAAAATTTCCAATGGTGCCTTATAATTTGCTCTATGAGTTAATTCTCATTGTTGATATCGGGATAAAATTGCATAAATCGATTTGGGGTAAAATTATAATTTTTTAAAATTGAGGGACCAAAGTGCAAATTTGGATTTCAAAAAATCCGGGGTTAAACGAAATTTTTTTATAATTAAGGGACCACAAGTGCAAATTTGAATTTTTGAAAATCAGCTGCCGAATTGAAATTTTAATCTTCTGAAAATTATGTACTGAATTGCAGTTCTGATTTTTTTGAAAATATGGGGTCAAATTGTATTTTTTTGAAAATAAAGGGACCAAAAATGAAAATCTGGATTTCTGAAAATCATGTGTCGAATTGAAACTTTTAATCTTCCAAATTTAACTAAATTGTAATTCCGGGTATTTCAAAATCTAGGGCTAAATTATAATTTCTAAAAATTGAAGGACCAAAAGTGTAAATTCGGATTTCTGAAAATTTGGCCCCGAATAGAATTTTTTTCATTTACTGAAAATTCTGAACTGAATCTCAAATCTTGGTTTTTCAAAATTCTGGAGTCAAGTTGTAATTTTCAAAAAATTGAGGTACCAAAAGTGCAAATTTGAATTTCTAAAAATCATGGCCCGAATTGAAATTTTTATTTTCTTAAAATATTGGACTGAATTGCAATTCCTTCGAAGATCTAGAGTCAAAATTGCAATATCCAAAAATTGAGGGACCAAAAGTGCAAATTCGGTTCCTGAAAATCAGCGTCCGAATTATTTTAATTTATGAAAAATCTAGACTGAATTGTAATTCTGGGTTCTTTGAAAATCTGGGGTTAAAATTGTAATTTCAAAAAATAGAGGGATCAATAGGTCAATTGGAATTTGAAAATTTTAAGTTTTTGAAATTCTGGACTGAATTGCATTCTAGGTTTTTTGAAAATTTGTGATCAAATTGCAATTTTTAAAAAATATACAATGTAGATCTTTTTTAAGTGTATTTGAAATGACTATATTTAGGAGGAATTTCAAATTCACATAAAATTGAGCTAAAATTCATTGGACTAAATTCCAGAATTTCAAATGAATGAATTTAATTTTATATACAAATAGCATGAATCCAAATCCATCCATTCAAATAGGTCCTACATGTATTTCAAGAAAGTAACATTATTAATTAATAATACCGTGTTGGTCCCCTGTACAGCAAATAGAAATCCCCAGCACCAGATCACAAGATGAGATTTTCTTCTGTAACTGATCCATGGATCCCCGATGGGCCCGATCCCGTGCGACTAAAACAATGGAACGACCCTACACCTACGTCCCACTTTTTTGTGTGAAACCTAGTAGGGACTAGTAAATGTATAACAACTTCCAAACCTGAGCTTATGGAAATCTTAGAATGTTTTACCCAAAATGATCTTCATGCGTCATGCCTATTTTTCAATATGACGTCATTTCAAAACTATATCTCATTGACAAGAGAATCGTGCTAAATCAGAAGCATTTTCTCTTGATTGAAGATTGCATATATACAAGTAATTAGTGCACAGGCCATGAATTCTAATAGATAAAGATAATAATAATAATAATAATAATAATAATAATAATAATAATACAATCAATTGAAGTAAAGATGTTTATCAAGTTGTATATTCAAGGATTCAAAAATTGATAGACAAACCCCAAACCCATATGCGAAGAAGGAAGGCTGCTGTGCAGTGAAAAACAGTTGTTCCTGTTATATTGTTAGAAATTAAGGAAAATTTCTCACATGGTGTTTGAATAGGAGGAAAATTTCCTACTATTCAAACACCAATTTTAGGGTAAAGGTAAATTGCAAAATACTCGTTGTACGTTGTTGTTTTTTTTTTTTTTTTAGGAACTCATTGTACCTTATATAATTATTAAATTTCTCATTTGTGATATTTTTTTATTTATCAAAACCTCATTTGTGCTTATTTATTATTAGCAAAAAAATATTATTTCAAGTCATAATAACAATTATACCCTCACAAAATAGTGCGAAAACACCAGGCCCATTTCAGACGCCAACAACCAAAGAAAATGTAATTCTTATCTTGAAACTAAACGTCACTTCATTATCCTTTTATATCAAATTACTCCCTAATTTCAAATAAATTGTTCACTAAAAATGATGCATTTCTAATTGCTTCAGCTGACGACTCTACATGTGTCATCGTCTTCCATAAGTTTTTGTTTTTTTTAAGACTTTCTTAATGGTTTCTTTTGACAGCTATTGAGATAAATCCTCAAATAAAAACAAAGTTGTGCGGATAGTTTCTCTTATACTTTCAGTAAGATATCTAGTAAACATAATGAAATGAATTTTCTTTTAGGCATAATAACAAATACAATTTTATACTTTATTTCGAATGAGTTTGATCCAGTTTCATAGGATCCAAAACTGAGTCAATACCTTTTTCAATAGGCCCTATATGACTGGATAATTTTCTCTTGACCTGCCTAATTAATTTTACTATAGATTATTCATCCACACATATAATGAAGTCTAAACATTAGAAAATTAATGAAAGCTCATAATATGAGCCTAACTAGAAAATCAAATCCAAAATTTTTTTCCAATTATTGGGCCATAAGAGTTCAACTTCTGTTTTTGGACCGAATAAAACCACAAGCCCAAATTCCTTCCCCGACTATATTAGTTTCAACCCAATTGAGTTGACCGTTAAGAAATCAAGATCAGGTGCAGCTAAAAATATTAAACAAACCTAAGAACGACGAAGCATGAATTTAATTAATACAATCTGGGTTAAGATATATTAATACTCCCGGATATAAAAAGTTCATTATTAAGCACTAATTAATGATCCAACAATAAAAGTATGTTACACAGCTTATAATTAAAGTAAATTAATGTATGAAAAAGCAATTTATTACAATAGGACCTGCAGGAAGAACCACTGTAAGATGGAGCGGAATAGCTTTTCCTAGCTATTAAATATTACTACACTTTCATACAAAACAAGAGTGAAATGTTAAACTAATCCCTATGTGCTAATTTTTATTCACCAAACTAAACTAACAATTGCATCCCCCACAAAAGAAAAAGGATGCAAAAACACCCTTATTCACCAATTTTTTTTGCAATAATCCTTCTATATTAAGTTTGAAAATTGGCAATAACCCCCTTTTTCACTTGAAAATTTTACCATACCTCCCTATAATTTATGAAAGAATTTTAAATAGGATTTTTTGCTTTTTTATTTTTTTTATTTATTTATTTTTTTTTTTGATTGAGGGTTTTTTGCTATTTAAAAAAGAACATAAAAGGATTTTGTTAATAAAAATAATACAGAGATCTTTTTGCCAATTAGACAAAATAGAGGGTATAGTTTTGCATTTAACACTATTATACATATACGTACGACTACTCACAAGTGTTTAAAATTTGTATCTTGTGTGAATCTTATCAATAGACATACTATTATTGAACACAAAAATATGATACATACGTGATAGAAGATCAATTTCATCTGGGGAGTATCCATTTATTTTCAAAAATTTGATCACGTAAATTGTCGAAAAATCTACAAATTACGTACCCTTGTCCGAACAATTGGTTCTTGATGATATTTCTCCAGAATTTAGAGGTACATAAAATAAAACAATTCGGTTGAAGATATAAGAATGAAAACGACATACAGGAAAGGCCTAGCTGAGTCGGGATAGAAAATTAATGCGAGTGACACAATTGATATTATTTCAATGTTTTTGTATTTTGAATGTAGTTAGTGATTGTTTATATATTAAGAAGAGTATAAGGATATGAATTTTTAAATAAATAAGAAGAGTATAAGGATATATAGTTAGTGCATGTTTATATGATTCCATACCGCCTTTATCGGGTGATATACATAAATAATAAAATAATACATGTTTGTCAAGAAATTAGCAATATTAATTAATGATACGTACAGGTCCCCTGGTGAAATGGTGCAAATAGACGGTTCCATTGATGCAACAGCAGATGTATATAAATAAAGATATAAAGATATAAATAAAGATATAAAGATATTTACCGTTCTTAAGAAAAATGGGGGAACATTCAGGGCCTCAGGCGAAAGACTCTATTGGGTGATATAAGTAATAAAATTATGAAATACGGGTTGTCTATTTTAACTCACTAATTGTTGATAAGTCATATGACAGAAGTTGTCTCAACCAATAGATTGAAAAGTGGATTAATCCTAGCCATTCATTCTTGTAGTACGGTGTGTATGAATCATATAATTTGGTGTATAAGACCCGCTAAAATGGACATACATTTCAATTTGACAATTCTACAATCATAAGAATTTTTAAATACCAATTTTATCTCCTCATTTTATTTCCTATCTTCTGCAAAATATATTTTCAATCTCCGCCCAAATCCTAACCTAAACCATCATCCCTTCACTCCGATGTCGTTTTGTCGAGACATGGCGGCGACGTTTTGGTGTCTCACCAGAGGGGCGGCGGAGTGCCGCCTCGCGACAATTTCCAACCATCAATCCCTTTCTTCACTCTTTGGGATATTAGGTTATCAATTTATTTTACAAAATGATTTTTCCATGGAATCTTAATTGGTGGGTTCCTTACAAAGAAGATAAAATTATTTAAACTTCCATTTTTTTTTTAAATTTCTTTTTTTTTTTGAAAGAAAAATATTACATGAGCATTATTTTAACTCATTTTTAGAAAACAGAATAAATTCAATGATCAAATTTCAAATAAAAGTCGGATATGTGACAGCTATATGCTTCACTTATGGTAAGGTTTTAAATCCCTTATTTGGCTTGAATTATTGGCCACCATTTCCAACAATCAATACATTTCTTCAATTTTTGGGTTTAGAATATCAATTTAATTATTATAATATGACTTTTCCATGGAAGCTTAAATGGTGGGTTCCTTACGAAGAAGATGATACTTTTTTTTTAAATTCTTGTTTTTGAATAAAAAACTTATATAAGCATTATTTTAACTCATTTTTAGAAAATAGATGAATATGATATTAAAACGTATAAAGAAATGTATCACAATTATATGGGAGGAATATTTGAAATTATATCAATAAACAAAAAAAACATATATATGATTTTATTATTTTTCAATAATCTTGTATTTGGCTTGAAATAATGATCAAATTATCAATTTTTAAAAGTTATTAATAAAATTTTAAATTATGGAGATGTTAGTTTTGCATAACCATCTAAAAGATAATTTAAACAAAATAATGATTGAGTCATCAATTTTTTTAAAATTATTTATATATTTTTAAATTTCGGAGGACTTAGTGTTACATAACCATCTAAGAGACAATTTGATCGAAATATTGAATGAATCACCAATTTTTTTTAAAAAATTATTGATATATTTTCAAATTACGGAGGATTTAGTGTTACATAACCATTTAATAGACAATTTGATCGGATTAATGATCGAATTATTAAAAATTATCGATATATTTTCAAATTATGGAGGACATAGTGTTACATAACCATCTAATAGACAATTTAATCGAAATAATGATCAAATCATATAAAAAAAATTTAATTATTGATATATTTTCAAATTACGGAGGACCTAGTGTTACATAACCATCTAATAGACAATTTGATTGAAATAACGACCGAATCACCAATTACTTTAAAAATGATCGATAAATTTATAATTACAGAGGACATAGTGTTACACAATCAACTAATAGACAATTTGATCGAAATAATGACCGAATCATCAATTTTTTAAAATTTATCGATATATTTTCAAATTAAGTGTTACAAAACCATTTATATATCGATATATTTTAAAATTATCAATATATTTTCAAATTACGAAGGAGTTAGCGTCACATAACTATCTAAAAGACAGTTTGATCAAAATGATCACCGAGTCATTATTTTTTTTAATTATCAATTTCATTTTCAAATTACGAAAGTTAAAAAACAAGAATTTTAAAAAAACCAAATCAAATGAATTTGTAATTTAAAAAATGAATTAAAATAAAAAAAATGAAATTCACCTTCTTAAAAAACTAGTTGTGTTTGTTATTTAAGATGTGTTGTGTATTAATTAAAATTTATATAAGTTCTTTTTTTCCAAAAAATTATAATTAAGTTTTCTTTTTATATTCATACTTGATATTTCGTAATTTTTTCAAAACTCAGACTTAAAAATTAAAACTAACAATATTTAAATTAATTACGTTACTAAACTTTAAACTCTACTATACAAAATCTTTAATTTTCAACAAAATTAAAAGTTTGGGGGCGATTTTGACCAGGGACAGAGCATGAGGGCTGAATGTGCAAATATGTCATCTTCCCCAACACAACTTCTTACAGATAGCGGTTGAATGAATAAAATACACATATAAAACCAACTTTTAATTCCGCCAAATTAACTCAAATCTAACCAAATTAAATCAATCATCAACAAATTCGAGCATATATATAAAAAAAGTTAAAAAAAAGAATTCATCTTCTTCACGTGAACGAGATTTTCACAGGTGAAGGAAGCCTCCATGCTATTGGTAGAATCTTAACGGCAGAACATGATAAACCGAATCGTTGTGTGAGATGCATTTTCAATATAATTAAGTATTATACTTAATTAAGAATGCTAATGGTAGAATTTGATTTGATATCTCTGCAATTTTGTGAAGATATTTTTTTAACAATGTTTGAGATGTTATTTCTCTCCTTAGCTATAAAAATCATGTTTTCCTTTTGCTATTCTGAAAACTTCAAAAACAAAATTGATGATTTCTACCAATTTAATTTTACAAACAAATAAATTTAATGTACTCTCGAGCATAGTACTGGTTTAAGAAACTAATCATTTATTTCAAGTATGAATTAAACTTGGGCTAAAATTCAATTTTGATACCATAGAACTGGGCAAATTTCATTTTTCATACCAAAAGTTCAAAAATCATACAGCCGTTAAGTTTTGCCACGGCCGTTTAGTCTCCTTCGTTAATTGCATGTGAGGGGCACGTGGGGCACTCATCTGCCGTTCAATTTTGGTACCGTAGAATTGGGGAATTTTCAATTTTCATACCAAAAGTCCAAAAATCATACCAATTCTCATTCAGCCGTTTCAAAAAAGGCAATTCCGTTAGTTTACTTAACTGAACAGCCACGTGTCACCTGTTGAAACAAAATAGGGGGGAAATGCAATTGTCTAAAATTGAGCAGGGTGTTTTTGCAATTATTGCCTTCTTCCTCCTATGGACGATCGCCGGCTTCCGGTGGCCGTTTGTCGAAATTGGTTGAGGGTTTTTGTTCCTCTTGTCATGGGCAACATTTCCCATGGGGTAATTGCAGCGGCCGTCGACGGTGGAGCAGGGGAGGAGTGTTTTTTCGCGAAAATTAGGGGTGGGATCGGGACGGGTTTTTGGGAATTCGGGTATTTTGGGACGGGATTTCGGGTTTCGGGATTTCAAATTTAAGTCCCGAAACCCGGTAGATCAACCAAGGTCCCGTGGGTTTCGGGTACCCGATTTAATTTCGGGATTTCGGGACGGGTTCGGGAGTCTCGGGAATCTAAGTTGCAAATTTAATTTGTGCAAATTAAACTTTTTTTTTTAGCTTATTGTTAAAATGAAATGAAAAAAAAAAAAGTAACATGACTACTAGTCTACGGTAGAACAAACCAATTCAAACATATCACCACAACCATTTCAAAAAAAGAAAAACATATTATCACAACACAATGAAATTAGTAAAACCGAAGTGAGAACTCCAAATAACATAGTTCAACCATTCATATTACCAAAGTAAAGTGTGCAAATCAAACATATCCCGTAAATCATAATAAAATATATTAGTTTAAAACAAATTCCAAAATCAACTCCAAAGAATGCGTAGAGTGACTTCTTAGTTTTAGATTAGGTATTAGATTTTTGGATAATTGGATTAGATTTATAATATATATATATATATATATATATATATATATATATATATATATTAACTAAACAATTAATCGGGACCGGGTTCCCCGGTCGGGATGGGATCAAAACCCGAAATCCGTCCCAATTTTCTTTACCGAGTTTCGGGATGTCCCGAACCTGGAAAAGACCCGTTTTCTTCCGTCCCAAATGGGAAAATCCGATCGGGACGGGACGGGTACCCGAAACCCGGTCCCATTTACCCAGCCCTAGGTGGTCGTATGGGAGGAGGAAGAAGAAGACGATAATTGCAAAAAACCCCTGCCTAATTTTTAATAATTGCATTTCTCACCTCTTTTTTGACTTAACGGAGGAGGTTAAACATCTGTTGCAAAACTTAACGGCTGTATGCTGTTTGAACTTTTGGTATGAAAAATGAAATTTGTCCAGTTCTATGGTACCAAAATCGAATTTTATGTTCAAACGGGCAGAATCCGACCCACGAAGACTTAACGGACACGTGGCAAAAACGTTAAGAAAATTAACGGAAGTGTCTTTTTTGAAACGGCTGAGTAGGAACTGGTGTTATTTTTGAACTTTTGGTATGAAAAATGAAATTTGTCCAGTTCTATGGTACCAAAATTGAATTTTTGCCATTAAACTTGAGAAATAATTTATCACTCCATAAATTAAATTAGTATACAAGTTTGAATAAGATTACTGAACGGAAATTTACATCCTAATTACTTGATTATATAAAGTCAAAATAGTAAATATATTGGAGATTTTGAATCAAGTTTAATTAATTTAAAATTGGATTCAATTGAAAAATGATTTCAAATTTTGGGGTTAATGTACACCCACGTCCCAATAATCTCTTCCTCCCCACTCCCCCTCTCTGAAACACCCACTCCACTTTCCAACACCCATGGCTGATTATCCAAAAGTAACAACAATCAATTCACCAAAAAAAATTTTGAAAAAAAAATCTGAATCCGATCAAACTCGATCCTGGCAAAGAAGTACCACAGACAATCATATCATCATTACCTTTCTTGTCCTTGGCTTTTTGGCTCAAGCAATGACAATTATATATTTATTTTGTTTGCATTCATAATAAACAAAACAAAACATGATCAATACAAAGCACATGGCGGCCTTTATATATGATTTATTTAACATAATGGTATATATCTTATATAGGCGCTCATATAGTCTAATTAATGCGTACATATGATGAAATATATATTGATTGATGTCGTACATACGTCAAGAATAGATTGATCACCTGGGGAGTATGCTGCATTCAGTTTCAAATATTGCACCCAAATTATCGAGAAATCTACCAACAGTACCCCTTCTACGCACAATCATGGGCACTTCATGATCCTCCACGATTGTACGGTACAAACAATACAATACTTGGATTGAAGATATCAACATGAATGTGACATAAAGAAAAGGCCTGGCTGAATCCGGAAAGAAAATTGATGCAAGTGATGCAACTGTTACGTTACAAAAAAACACCATGAAATGATGAGTGAGAAGTAGACAAACAGGGTGGGGGAAACGAACCAAATTAGTAGTGAATATGATATGGAGATGCAGGTGTAGCTGTTTGTACCCAAAAAATCGCAATCGATAAATCGAGGTATAACGGCTCGACGACAAGCCAAAAATGGCATCTAGGCCGAACTAAGTCACTCCAAAACAGATCAGACCAAATCGGATCCAACCTGGACCGAAAATGAGTCCAATCGAGCCAATGAGTTGGCTATGAGCCCAATTTCAAAGCTCGACCCAATTTTCGCAATTAATTAATTTTGGGCCAAACATGAATTAATTAATTAGTAAAGTTAATTAGTTTATGGGCTAAGTTAATTAATTACAAACTAAAGACCAAATTATGGTTAATTAGGCCCAATTGAACTCAATAAGTATTTTTGGACTAATTAATTAAGTTAATTAATTAATTGGGCCAAGATTAATTAAGTGGCCCACTTGATAAGTAAGGCCATTAATTAATTAATTGGGCAATTATATAAATGGGCAAATTATAATTGCAAAATAAGACCAAAATGGCTCGACCCGAAGCCAAAATGGCCCGATCAGCCCGAACTCGACCCGAGCCCAGTCCCAAAATCGGCCAACTCTTGATTTTTGGCCCAATTTGATTTTAATTGTTAATTAATTGGAGATAATTAATAAGAGATAAGGATAAGCCATATTAGTTGGTTTAAACAACAACTTCCTTAATTATCTCTAGTTAGTTATCATTAATTAAAATTCAAATTGAAAGACACGTTTCTTCTTCTCCAACTACCTTAATTTTCAGCAAAAACATAGAGGAAAACCACCATTAACATAGTGGAGGTAGTGGGCAAATAACAAAGTAGTGGGAGAAGTGGGATAGTGGCCATCAGCCCCTTGATTTTCGGCCATCAGGAGGTTACTTGACAGCCATCAGCTTATTTCCAGTAGCTATAAATACAGCAGGAGGCTGCTGCACGCGGACACACACACAATCAATCAACAAATCTCAGTCTAACACTGATCGGCTCAACGCCTCTCCGGAAGTCCAGCGCTCCGCTGCTTCTTTTTCAGCAAACACCCTGTAGAACCCCTGATATCAACCGTCACTCCTCAGCCACCAGCCACCCTCGACAGCCTGAAGTCTTGCCGCCGCCGCCGCCACTAAAAATAGTCTGCCGCCGCCGCCGACATTAAGCCGCCGCCGCCGCTGCTTCCGCTGTCCAGACGCTGTCTCGAGCGAAACCCCTTGATAGCAGGCAGTTAACAGCTGTTTTCTGTCAAGTTATCAGTCTGTCAACTCGTTGATATCAGTCTGTCCCTCCTCAGCCACCAGTGATCCCTGACAGCCTGAAGTCTTGCCGCCGCCGCCGCCGCCGCCGCCGCCACCGCCGCCGCTCTCTTCCGCCGTCAGCTGACACTGACTCGAGCGAAACCACTCGTATCAACCAAGTAGCACGCTGGTAACCGTCATGTAAGTGCCCACGTATTTATATGACAAACTCATCGAGTAGCCATCTGCTTGACGGCTATCGGCTGAGTAGCCATCTGCTTCGTCGATGCCTTGGTCAGTGGCCACCCGCTGATCAGGAGCCCGATTGATGGCCATCCATCAAGGTTGGGCGAACCATTGACGGTGGGTCTCCCGTCGTCAATGTTACTTTCTGTCAACAAATCGTTTTATCATGCATTATCAGCTCATCGGCGGGTTTACCTGCCGATCAAGGAGTCAATTTTCAGAACTTAAAAGATTTATCAACTCATCTGGCAGATTATGCCGAAACAGGATACTCATCGTTTTGTATATTTTTGTAATGTTTGTACATCGGGGAACTTGCCAATATTCTTTTGTTATTAATGGAAGTCGTTTGGCTCGTACGTCTTGACTCGTTTACATAAATATACTTTACGTCAATTGATTTCCATTGATATGCTGTTTCCTGTCAAGATTATGTTTTCTGTCAAGGTGTTCATTTAAATTGATTGATTGTCAAGGCATTTGCTGATTTTCAAATCCGCTGATATGTTAAGCAGGCCATCGATTGGTCATAAGTTTTTGGCACTCAAAGAGAGATTTTCAGAAATTATTTAAGTCCTGCGGCCAGGCAGGCATATAAAAGAACTAGGGGTAGTGTTTGCCTACTCTGTCGCAATCGTTTAGAAGTCAGCCTTATCAGGACAACTTATTTTGATATCAACATGTCTTTGTCAGGACATTTACTTTATCAATTTACCGATATCAACATGTCTATTTTTCAAATCGTTATGTTTGCACGCACAAACATTGGCACGCCCGCATTCATTTTATATCATATCGAGGCATTTTACATCGAGCTATTGGCTCGTCGAGGTGTCTGCTGACTGGTTTGCAAAAACAGTGTTCTGCAACTCCTCGATGCCAAACATCCCTCGATGTCAACCCCTCGATGACAAGCACCCCTTGATGTCAGTTTTATCGCAAACAATATTTTGGCACTTCTCGATGCCAAGGGTTGCTCGATGTCGTCGAGGCGTTCCTCGATACCAAATTTATACGCAAACAGTTCCTTGATGCCATGTATTGTCCGATGCAAAATTTATAGCAAACAGTAGCAAGTATGTTAAATAGTACAAGAGCGAAGAGGTGATAATGACTCTCATCGTGTAGGGATGAGTTAAAAACGGGTTTTGATCATATTTGAGCTGCATTAAAGCCAGAAGAGCAGTAATGATGAAGGCAATGATTTGAATCAAGGAACTAATGGACCTCATAGCTGCTAGGAACTTGAGAAAAAAAAAACAGTGTAGCGTATTGTACTAAAAAGTAAAAGTGAGAAAGGGGGTGACAGAGCTTATATAAGAAAAAATAAAATATATAAAATGTCAATAGACCAGCCATGTACACAGTCAAGCAGCCGTCTTCGTTGATGTGTATATGGCATGCACACCATAAGTAGGGACATTCTAAGGTGACTTCGTTGATGTGTATATGGCATGCACAACATAAGTCTGACATTTTCCATCCATGCACAACATAAGTAGGGACATTCTAAGGTGACTTTAAGTATATGGCATGTACAATCCCATCACAATTCAAAATTACCAATATAATAATTAAAAAGATGTTACATTTGATTCATCTTAGTTAAATTGAAATGTTTATTCAAGGTTCAAATAAGTGATTATATAATTTTGGATTTCTCGAGAGTATTTAGATGTTCGCCTCAACTTAATCATTTTTTATATGTATAGGACACATTAAATAATTATATATGATTAATTATTTCAATATTTTCGTACGTATTTTGAATGTAGTTAGTGATTATTTATATATTAAGAAGAGTATAAGGAAATATAGTTAGTACATGTTTATATATATGATTCCATATCGCCTTTACCGGGTGATATAAATAAAATAATAAAATAGTACATGTTTGTCAAGAAATTAACAATATTAATTAATGATACGTACAGGTCCCCTGGTGAAATGAAATGGTGCAAATAGAAGGTTCCATTGATGCAACATCAGATATATATAAATAAAGATATAAAGATATAAAGATAGTGATTGAACATTCTATCACATTTACCGTTCTTAAGAAAAATGGGGGAACATTCAAGGCCTCTTGCGAAAGAGACTATTGGGTGGTATAATTATGAAATACTTAGTACGGGTTTCTATTTTGACTCACCAATTGTAGATGAGTCATATGGCATATATTTTCTCAACCATTAGATTGAAAAGTGGATTAATCCTAACCATTCATTCTTGTACGGTGTGTATGAATCACTAATTAATTTGAAACGTTTTGTGCAATTTTACCTTAAGGGCGACGGCTAATTTTTTTTTATTTCAAATGTTATAAGTCAGGTAGTTACAGTGAGTTGAGCTGGCTACTACAGTATTTATGGTTATAATAATTTTTTAATAAATAATAATAATAAGGGTTTAGAGAAGACATTCATCATGACTTAAAAAAAAATATCATGACCAAAAAAAAAGAATAAGTCATATTTCATAGTTATTATTGGTTAGTAGCCCTAGCTCACCTCATTCCCACTGAACGTCAATCTGAGGTATATTAAATTGTAAATTGCATAATTTTATGGAGCATTGCATGCTGAGACTCAAAAATATAAACCAACCTAAAGAATAAAATACCCTTGACATGGAAATGTTGAGTTAATAGGATTTTTATCTCAACATGCCGAGTCAATGGTCATATGTGAGACTGCTACGTAAGCAGTGAGGAGAGAGGAGAGAGGAGAGAGTAGTTAAGTCGACCTTTTCCCTTACTTGTAAATTAAGCCTTATCTCCCGATTCAAATTCTGAAATATTCTCTCACTCACTCCTTTTTCATAAACAAGCTAGTTTGTTTGTCCTGCATTTTGGAAAGACAAAATAAATTTCTGAATTTGGACAAATAGTTTGGAAGATCAGTAGAAGTTTGTGAAATAATTTCAATTTTTGTAATATTGTTTGTTTGAATTTGGAGAGAGTGATTTGAGAAATAAAATTGGTGTAGGTATTTTTTAAAGTGTTAGGTTGTAGGTATAATTTTTTAAAGATCTTCAGTCAAAATCATATTTTTTATGTGAGATAAATTGTATAAGACATATGTTACTTTATGTCAAATTAAAGTAGTGTTTGTATAAATTTTATTTAGAAATAAAAAATTATTATTTATTTGATTTTAAAATAATAATTTGAAAAAATTGAAAAATTAAAAAATTGATTTCAGAAATTAAAAAATATGTTTGTTTGATCCAAAATGCTTTCAATCAGAGGCAGTCTGGCCATTGTCAAAATCCAGTCATACTTCGGAAAGCAAATCCAAGCTGACTGATTCAAGGAGTTAAGACTGACAAGCAAATCCAAGCTGACTGCAATGCAAAAATTGTTGTCGGTTTTGTTTTATTCCAAACAGTAAAACACGTGTTAGTTATGTCTGAACATTTGCGATTTATATGGACTTTTTTCCCAATTTTGTTCCAAAGGTGAAATCGCTCACCCCGGGCGCCCCTCACCTCCCTGTCCGACGGGAGACTTTTTTCCCAATTTTGCAATTACGTGAAACTGAGTGAAAGTTATTCTAAATGAAATTTTGATATAGGTTTTGGGGAACTTATGTTTCAATCATAAATTATTATTATATAATCTAATAAATCTCAAATTTATATAATTACATTGATCTAACCTCCAATGTTTCTTTTCAATAAATAATTTGACATTTATATGAAAAGTGACTATTTTTGATGGAATTTGTCCTTCGAAAAACGATAATAGAAAATGGCGTCGAAAATTCAAAATTTCCGATCTTAAAGTGTCATGTGCTCGACACATGATATTTCCAGCGTAAATTAATTTTTTCGATCAAATAGGACATAAATTGACATTGATCACACAATAAAAAACGTAAATTGACATCAGTGACACAATAAATGACGTAAATTTACGATGGTGATAATAAATGGCTTAAATTGATAAAATTAATGACATAATAAATGACATATATTATCTAAATATCACAATAAATGATCAATTTTAAAATATAACAACTTTAAAGAACCAAAATAAAATTTTGCCCATGTTTCCCAACTAGTTATTGTGCCCAACATCACACAACGTTGTTAACGCCAGGTAAGTTGTAAACAATTTCGTGCAATGTTGAACTCTTCTCTGTCTCTTATTTTAATACTTAAATATTGATTTTGTCAAAATGAACCCGAACTCATGAATATGTGGCAAGGTAAAACTTGGCTAAGCAAATCAATTTATTGGACTAATCTTTTCGCAACTCCATACAAGTCGACCTACATTAATTAATCAAAGGAATATAGATGTGGTGGAGACACCCAAAAACATTCCTACCCCACCGTTGATTCCACCCTTCAAATTCAAAGGGGTTGACTTTGCAACATGGCAGGACAAGATGATGTTCTACCTAACGACTTTAGGCGTAACTCGATACCTTACTGAGGAGGTACCAGTGGCTAAGGAAAAAACGCCTGAGGAAGTCAAGCAGATCGAATCGTGGAATCTTAATGACTTTATGTGCCGACATTATATTCTCAGTTGCTTGGACGAGACACTCTACAAGGTCTACAGTCCAATAAAAACTGCTAAACTCCTGTGGGAGGGTCTGACAAGAAAATACAGAACTGAAGATTCTGGGTACAGAAAGTTCCTTGTGGATAAGTTCCAGTTCTACCGAATGGTTGATAACAAATCTGTGTATGAGCAAGTGAATGATCTTCAAACAATGATCAATGAACTTCTGGCTGAAGGGCATGAACTAAGCGAGTCTTACCAGGTGGCCTCCATAATTGGAAAGCTTCCTCCGGCATGGACATGGTTCAAACATCACCTAAGGCACAAGAAGTCGGTTTCAAAATGGACCGTGCAAGATCTTGCAGAAAAATTGAAGACACAGGAGAATAGCATGATCACCGACAAAGGGTTGAACTTTATGGGAATGCCTCTTCCCGGGGGAGCTAAGGCTCATATTGTGGAAGGATCCAATGAAAGCAAGAAGCGTAAGCTAAACAATTCAAACGAAGGGCAAAAGAGCAATAAAAAGAGAAAGTTCAAAGGCACATGCTATGTTTGTGGAAAGACTGGGCATCCAGCAAAGAAGTGCCGTCACCGCAAAGGACCTAACAAAAATGAGGCAAATGTGACTGATGTGACCGTTGATTTTGCTGCATCCGACATCGACAACATGCACCTTGCGGCTGTTGTATCTGAAGCATATCTGATGAGTGATACTAAAGGATGGTGGGTCGACACTGGGGCTACACGCCACATCTGCTATGACAAAAACATGTTCACTTCTTATAAGAAGCTCGAACATGAACAGAAGCTCTTCATGGGGAACGATGCTCACTCTGTCGTTGAAGGAGAAGGAAAAGTGACTCTGAAATTCACTTCAGGGAAAGATGTCACTTTGAACAATGTACTTTATGTACCCGATATCAGGAAGAACCTAATTTCCGGTTCTCTCCTTACTAAGAATGGTTTTCGTTTAGCCTTTGAGTCAGATAAATTTGTGCTGACCAAAGGAGGAATGTATGTAGGAAAATGATATATGTGTGATGGCCTTTTTAAGGCAAATGTAGCCGTTATCGGCAAAGACAACAAATTCATTAATAATAATATATCTAGTTCTACTTACTTACTTGAGTCTCCTACATTATGACATGATAGATTGGGCCACGTTAATTTTCGAAAAATGAAAAAGTTGGCAAATATGGGTTTAATACCTAATTTTGATATTGATAAAAATTATAAATGTGAATTTTGTGTAGAGGCAAAATTTGCCAAACAACCTTTCAACTCAATCGAAAGGAGCTCACAACCCTTAGAGATAATTCACACTGACCTATGTAATTTAAAGGCAACTCCTACTCGTAGAGGTAAAAGGTACTTCATCACATTTATTGATGATTGTACGCGTTATTGCTATGTGTATTTATTACACAAGAAAAAAGAAGCAATAAATGCCTTTATACAATATAAAGCCGAAGTTGAAAATCAGTTGAATAAGAAAATTAAAATTCTTAGATCTGATAGAGGAGGTGAATATGAATTTCCTTTTCAGCAATTGTGTGCTGAATCAGGAATAATTCATGAAATGACTGCACCTTACTCACCCCAATCAAATGGGATAGCTGAACGGAAAAACCGAACTTTAAAAGATATGATGAATGTCATGCTTTTAAGATCAGGTTTAGCTAGCAACTTGTGGGGGGAAGCCATCTTAATGGCAAATCATATATTGAATCGAGTCCCACACAAGAAAAATGATGCTATTCCATATGAGCTATGGAAAGGAAGGCAACCAAGCTACAAATACCTCAAAGTGTGGGGGTGCTTAGCTAAAGTGGCGGTTCCAAGACCTAAAAAGGTAAAACTTGGATCTAAAACAGTTGATTGCTATTATATAGGTCGAGCCGAGAATAGCAGTGCTTTCAGCTTTTTGGTGTTCAAATCTGAAAATAGTGAGGTTCATGTAAATACAATTATTGAATCTCGAGATGCAATATTTTTTGAGAATATATTTCCACATAAGAAGGACTCGAATTTCACTTCTCAAAAGCGGACATACGAATCAATTTCTGGAAGAAATGATTTTCAAGTCAACAATGAAGTTATAGAAGAACCTAGAAGGAGCAAACGAGCTAAAATAGCTAAATCCTTTGGTCCAGACTTCTTAAGCTATATGATTGAGGATGATCCTCAAACTTACAAAGAAGCTATGACTGTTCCAGATGCAACGCATTGGAAAGAGGCGATAGATAGTGAGTTACAATCCATCTTAATCAATAATACTTGGGAATTGGTTGATCTTCCTACGGGAAGTAAGCCAATTGGATGTAAATGGATTTTCAAAAAGAAATTAAAACCCGATGGGTCTATCGATAAATATAAAGCTAGATTAGTAGCTAAGGGGTATCGACAAAAGGAAGGAATAGATTTCTTTGATACATATTCACCAGTGACTAGAATAACATCCATAAGACTGTTAATAGCTCTAGCAGCTATACATAATCTTGAAATTCATCAAATGGATGTTAAAACGGCTTTCCTTAATGGTGAATTAAATGAGGAAATATATATGGAGCAACCTGAGGGTTTAATTGTTAAAGGAAAAGAAAACAAAGTTTGTAAACTTGTTCGTTCTCTTTATGGCCTTAAACAAGCTCCTAAACAATGGCACGAGAAATTTGACAGTGTCATGATTAAAAATGGCTTTCGCATCAACGAATGCGACAAGTGCGTTTATATAAGATAATACGGACAAACAACTGTCATAGTATATCTTTATGTTGACGATATGTTAATATTTGGGACTAACATGGAGGTTATTAAGTCCACAAAGAAAATATTAACCAATAATTTCGATATGAAGGATCTCGGTGAAGCCGATGTTATTTTGGGAATTAAAATAACAAGGTCATCGAACGGTATTAAATTATCTCAGTCACACTACGTGGAAAAGGTACTTGAGAAATTTAAGAAACATGGATTTAAAGGAACTAACAATCCTTTTCTTCCGTCGGTGGTGCTACACAAAAACAAAGGAAATAGTGTATCACAAAACGAGTATGCTCGTATAATTGGATGTCTCATGTATATCATGAATTGCACGAGGCCAGACATTGCCTACTCAGTCAATAAATTGAGTAGATATACGAGTAATCCAAGCAAGTTTCATTGGGAAGCATTAATGAGAGTGCTTGGATACCTAAAGAATACATCAGAGTACGCACTGCACTATGGAAAATATTCAGCAGTCCTCGAGGGATATAGTGATGCAAATTGGATCTCTGATTCGGAAGAATCAAAGTCTACAAGTGGGTATGTATTCACAATAGGAGGAGGCGCAATCTCATGGAAATCTTCTAAACAGACATGTATAGCTCGATCCACAATGGAGTCGGAGTTTATAGCTTTAGATAAAGCTAGTGAAGAAGCTGAGTGGCTTCATAACTTCCTAGAAGATATTCCACTATGGCCGAAACCTGTGTCAGCCATATGTATACATTGCGATAATCAAGCGGCTTTACATAGAGCTCACAACTTTATGTACAATGGTAAGTCACGACATATTCGTCGTCGACACAATACCGTGAGACATCTACTCTCAAGTGGAATAATTTCCATCGATTTTGTGAAATCAAAAGAAAACCTCGCGGATCCGTTTACTAAAGGTTTATCTGGTGAGAGAGTAGAATGTGCATCAAGGGGAATGGGCTTAAAGCCTAAATTAGACTAAGTTACCTCGTACGGAAACCTAACCTGGCGACTGGAGATCCCACGGACCAGGTTCAATAGGACAACCAGTCTTGGCTAACTTAAAAGAAAGCACTTAAGAGTTTAACAATATCCCATTCTTATGATGCAATAAGTGCATGCCTATCGCGTTTAAAAAGGTTAAGCTAATGCTTTTAATGACGTCTATACCTTGTCCAGAACAAGTAGAGTATGTTAGGATACTCTTGATAGATGCGGTCACCTATGTTAGTGTGAGCTGGGTCGGCTCGTTGAGAATTTATTTATAGGCTGAATTCTCTAAAGCACTAGCAGAACCCAAGTATGTTCAGGACCGAAATGAACACAACCGAGAGTTTGGGAACAAATCGGTTTACTACCGTGTTAGGTTTATTGTCTTGGTTTACACCAACAGCTGACGGTTCAAGATGAAATATTTCACCGATTGGCTAAGTAAATCCGATAAACTTCAACTAGGGAAGGTTCAAGATGAAACGATTTCACCTATCCCGATGCGGTACTATTCCTAAAGAACAGTTTGACATGTTGTGTCTCGTGTGAAGAGAAATTTCATTCATGTGGGGGATTGTTGGTGTAATTAAATTAATGTTAGCTAATTAAATTAAATTAATTAGCCAAGTTAATTATGATTGCACCTTAATGAATGAAGTGAAGAGAATGATGAGTCTCACTATCCCACATGGAAAAGAAGGAGAAAGTGGAGCTACAAAAGAGTTATAAAAAGGGGCATCTAGCTTTCATAGTGGGAAGGCTTTGTGAGAATGGGCCTAGAGTAATATCTGGGCCCAATAATAATAATTAGTCCAAAATTTTACAAAGATCCGTGAATGATCCGATTAGGATCCGCGTGTGATCCAATTAGGATCCGCATGTGATCCAAATCAGGATCCGCGAGACCTTCTAGAAGGATTTGGTTTGCCCGCCCGAATTTGAATAAAAGGGTGTGTTTGATTGGTTTTTGAACCGAATGGGTGGCACCCATTTAGACCAAACCATCACTTGGTTCAAATTCGAACCATTGTGACCCTGCAACAAGTTCTTTCAATTGCTATAAATAGGAGAGGAATCTGGCCAATTCCTCACACCATTTAATTCAGCAATTAAGTATAAATTATTCTCTACTTCTCAAGTTAAATATTTTAGTTAAAGTTCTATTTGTTCCAACTCGCCCGTGTCCTTTTTGTTCGTGCAAAACAACAAGGATAGACTGTTGTATCCTGGGAGACTACCGAGGAATACTGATCGCACCGTAGGCAGCCTCGGAAGTATTGTCTTAAGAAGATTGCATTTGCAGCCTCAGTCTTTTACATCTCTTTTCTTCCCGGTTATTAATTAGTGAGTAAATTTAATTAAAGTTATTTCTAAAAAGCCTCATAAGACTAAGTTTTTTCAAATTCATCTAAATAAACTTCGTCACTCTTTTGAAAAAATAAATCCGATTCAAAACTTTGCACACTGTTTGGTAATTAAATCGTTTTTTTTATAATTCTTTTCATACGTAAAATTTCATATACTGTTTTTGCTATTTTATTCTTTATACATATACAGTACGTAAGTAATATATTTACTTATGATACTTTGACTATTTTATTCAAATAAATTCATTTCAATTACTTAAACTTATTCAAATAAAGTTGTTGTATTATATAAAATACAAGTTGAAACACCAATTTCTATTTAAATACGCTTATGTTCCAATTTATGTTTTAATTGAAAAATCTTGAATATAGTAATATAAATATACTATATTAGTTAAATAAACTATATTTAATTAAAATTATAGTTTATACTTAATTATCTTTATACTTACTACAAGAAATATAAATTGAATATATTTCTATTACACAGATTGTTAAACACTAACAATCTTAAGACAGTATTAAATCGTTTAATACATCTGTGTAGATGGCATCAAACAACAATGTGGTGGAGACACCCAAAAACATTCCTACCCCACCGTTGATTCCACCCTTCAAATTCAAAGGGGTTGACTTTGCAACATGGCAGGACAAGATGATGTTCTACCTAACGACTTTAGGCGTAACTCGATACCTTACTGAGGAGGTACCAGTGGCTAAGGAAAAAACGCCTGAGGAAGTCAAGCAGATCGAATCGTGGAATCTTAATGACTTTATGTGCCGACATTATATTCTCAGTTGCTTGGACGAGACACTCTACAAGGTCTACAGTCCAATAAAAACTGCTAAACTCCTGTGGGAGGGTCTGACAAGAAAATACAGAACTGAAGATTCTGGGTACAGAAAGTTCCTTGTGGATAAGTTCCAGTTCTACCGAATGGTTGATAACAAATCTGTGTATGAGCAAGTGAATGATCTTCAAACAATGATCAATGAACTTCTGGCTGAAGGGCATGAACTAAGCGAGTCTTACCAGGTGGCCTCCATAATTGGAAAGCTTCCTCCGGCATGGACATGGTTCAAACATCACCTAAGGCACAAGAAGTCGGTTTCAAAATGGACCGTGCAAGATCTTGCAGAAAAATTGAAGACACAGGAGAATAGCATGATCACCGACAAAGGGTTGAACTTTATGGGAATGCCTCTTCCCGGGGGAGCTAAGGCTCATATTGTGGAAGGATCCAATGAAAGCAAGAAGCGTAAGCTAAACAATTCAAACGAAGGGCAAAAGAGCAATAAAAAGAGAAAGTTCAAAGGCACATGCTATGTTTGTGGAAAGACTGGGCATCCAGCAAAGAAGTGCCGTCACCGCAAAGGACCTAACAAAAATGAGGCAAATGTGACTGATGTGACCGTTGATTTTGCTGCATCCGACATCGACAACATGCACCTTGCGGCTGTTGTATCTGAAGCATATCTGATGAGTGATACTAAAGGATGGTGGGTCGACACTGGGGCTACACGCCACATCTGCTATGACAAAAACATGTTCACTTCTTATAAGAAGCTCGAACATGAACAGAAGCTCTTCATGGGGAACGATGCTCACTCTGTCGTTGAAGGAGAAGGAAAAGTGACTCTGAAATTCACTTCAGGGAAAGATGTCACTTTGAACAATGTACTTTATGTACCCGATATCAGGAAGAACCTAATTTCCGGTTCTCTCCTTACTAAGAATGGTTTTCGTTTAGCCTTTGAGTCAGATAAATTTGTGCTGACCAAAGGAGGAATGTATGTAGGAAAATGATATATGTGTGATGGCCTTTTTAAGGCAAATGTAGTCGTTATCGGCAAAGACAACAAATTCATTAATAATAATATATCTAGTTCTACTTACTTACTTGAGTCTCCTACATTATGGCATGATAGATTGGGCCACGTTAATTTTCGAAAAATGAAAAAGTTGGCAAATATGGGTTTAATACCTAATTTTGATATTGATAAAAATTATAAATGTGAATTTTGTGTAGAGGCAAAATTTGCCAAACAACCTTTCAACTCAATCGAAAGGAGCTCACAACCCTTAGAGATAATTCACACTGACCTATGTAATTTAAAGGCAACTCCTACTCGTGGAGGTAAAAGGTACTTCATCACATTTATTGATGATTGTACGCGTTATTGCTATGTGTATTTATTACACAAGAAAAAAGAAGCAATAAATGCCTTTATACAATATAAAGCCGAAGTTGAAAATCAGTTGAATAAGAAAATTAAAATTCTTAGATCTGATAGAGGAGGTGAATATGAATTTCCTTTTCAGCAATTGTGTGCTGAATCAGGAATAATTCATGAAATGACTGCACCTTACTCACCCCAATCAAATGGGATAGCTGAACGGAAAAACCGAACTTTAAAAGATATGATGAATGTCATGCTTTTAAGATCAGGTTTAGCTAGCAACTTGTGGGGGGAAGCCATCTTAATGGCAAATCATATATTGAATCGAGTCCCACACAAGAAAAATGATGCTATTCCATATGAGCTATGGAAAGGAAGGCAACCAAGCTACAAATACCTCAAAGTGTGGGGGTGCTTAGCTAAAGTGGCGGTTCCAAGACCTAAAAAGGTAAAACTTGGATCTAAAACAGTTGATTGCTATTATATAGGTCGAGCCGAGAATAGCAGTGCTTTCAGCTTTTTGGTGTTCAAATCTGAAAATAGTGAGGTTCATGTAAATACAATTATTGAATCTCGAGATGCAATATTTTTTGAGAATATATTTCCACATAAGAAGGACTCGAATTTCACTTCTCAAAAGCGGACATACGAATCAATTTCTGGAAGAAATGATTTTCAAGTCAACAATGAAGTTATAGAAGAACCTAGAAGGAGCAAACGAGCTAAAATAGCTAAATCCTTTGGTCCAGACTTCTTAAGCTATATGATTGAGGATGATCCTCAAACTTACAAAGAAGCTATGACTGTTCCAGATGCAACGCATTGGAAAGAGGCGATAGATAGTGAGTTACAATCCATCTTAATCAATAATACTTGGGAATTGGTTGATCTTCCTACGGGAAGTAAGCCAATTGGATGTAAATGGATTTTCAAAAAGAAATTAAAACCCGATGGGTCTATCGATAAATATAAAGCTAGATTAGTAGCTAAGGGGTATCGACAAAAGGAAGGAATAGATTTCTTTGATACATATTCACCAGTGACTAGAATAACATCCATAAGACTGTTAATAGCTCTAGCAGCTATACATAATCTTGAAATTCATCAAATGGATGTTAAAACGGCTTTCCTTAATGGTGAATTAAATGAGGAAATATATATGGAGCAACCTGAGGGTTTAATTGTTAAAGGAAAAGAAAACAAAGTTTGTAAACTTGTTCGTTCTCTTTATGGCCTTAAACAAGCTCCTAAACAATGGCACGAGAAATTTGACAGTGTCATGATTAAAAATGGCTTTCGCATGAACGAATGCGACAAGTGCGTTTATATAAGACAATACGGACAAGCAACTGTCATAGTATATCTTTATGTTGACAATATGTTAATATTTGGGACTAACATGGAGGTTATTAAGTCCACAAAGAAAATATTAACCAATAATTTCGACATGAAGGATCTCGGTGAAGCCGATGTTATTTTGGGAATTAAAATAACAAGGTCATCGAACGGTATTAAATTATCTCAGTCACACTACGTGGAAAAGGTACTTGAGAAATTTAAGAAACATGGATTTAAAGGAACTAACAATCATTTTCTTCCGTCGGTGGTGCTACACAAAAACAAAGGAAATAGTGTATCACAAAACGAGTATGCTCGTATAATTGGATGTCTCATGTATATCATGAATTGCACGAGGCCAGACATTGCCTACTCAGTCAATAAATTGAGTAGATATACGAGTAATCCAAGCAAGTTTCATTGGGAAGCATTAATGAGAGTGCTTGGATACCTAAAGAATACATCAGAGTACGCATTGCACTATGGAAAATATCCAGCAGTCCTCGAGGGATATAGTGATGCAAATTGGATCTCTGATTCGGAAGAATCAAAGTCTACAAGTGGGTATGTATTCACAATAGGAGGAGGCGCAATCTCATGGAAATCTTCTAAACAGACATGTATAGCTCGATCCACAATGGAGTCGGAGTTTATAGCTTTAGATAAAGCTAGTGAAGAAGCTGAGTGGCTTCATAACTTCCTAGAAGATATTCCACTATGGCCGAAACCTGTGTCAGCCATATGTATACATTGCGATAATCAAGCGGCTTTACATAGAGCTCACAACTTTATGTACAATGGTAAGTCACGACATATTCGTCGTCGACACAATACCGTGAGACATCTACTCTCAAATGGAATAATTTCCATCGATTTTGTGAAATCAAAAGAAAACCTCGCGGATCCGTTTACTAAAGGTTTATCTGGTGAGAGAGTAGAATGTGCATCAAGGGGAATGGGCTTAAAGCCTAAATTAGACTAAGTTACCTCGTACGGAAACCTAACCTGGCGACTGGAGATCCCACGGACCAGGTTCAATAGGACAACCAGTCTTGGCTAACTTAAAAGAAAGCACTTAAGAGTTTAACAATATCCCATTCTTATGATGCAATAAGTGCATGCCTATCGCGTTTAAAAAAGTTAAGCTAATGCTTTTAATGACGTCTATACCTTGTCCAGAACAAGTAGAGTATGTTAGGATACTCTTGATAGATGCGGTCACCTATGTTAGTGTGAGCTGGGTCGGCTCGTTGAGAATTTATTTATAGGCTGAATTCTCTAAAGCACTCGCAGAACCCAAGTATGTTCAGGACCGAAATGAACACAACCGAGAGTTTGGGAACAAATCGGTTTACTACCGTGTTAGGTTTATTGTCTTGGTTTACACCAACAGCTGACGGTTCAAGATGAAATATTTCACCGATTGGCTAAGTAAATCCGATAAACTTCAACTAGGGAAGGTTCAAGATGAAACGATTTCACCTATCCCGATGCGGTACTATTCCTAAAGAACAGTTTGACATGTTGTGTCTCGTGTGAAGAGAAATTTCATTCATGTGGGGGATTGTTGGTGTACTTAAATTAATGTTAGCTAATTAAATTAAATTAATTAGCCAAGTTAATTATGATTGCACCTTAATGAATGAAGTGAAGAGAATGATGAGTCTCACTATCCCACATGGAAAAGAAGGAGAAAGTGGAGCTACAAAAGAGTTATAAAAAGGGGCATCTAGCTTTCATAGTGGGAAGGCTTTGTGAGAATGGGCCTAGAGTAATATCTGGGCCCAATAATAATAATTAGTCCAAAATTTTACAAAGATCCGTGAATGATCCGATTAGGATCCGCGTGTGATCCAATTAGGATCCGCATGTGATCCAAATCAGGATCCGCGAGACCTTCTAGAAGGATTTGGTTTGCCCGCCCGAATTTGAATAAAAAGGTGTGTTTGATTGGTTTTTGAACCGAATGGGTGGCACCCATTCAGACCAAACCATCACTTGGTTCAAATTCGAACCATTGTGACCCTGCAACAAGTTCTTTCAATTGCTATAAATAGGAGAGGAATCTGGCCAATTCCTCACACCATTTAATTCAGCAATTAAGTATAAATTATTCTCTACTTCTCAAGTTAAATATTTTAGTTAAAGTTCTATTTGTTCCAACTCGCCCGTGTCCTTTTTGTTCGTGCAAAACAACAAGGATAGACTGTTGTATCCTGGGAGACTACCGAGGAATACTGATCGCACCGTAGGCAGCCTCGGAAGTATTGTCTTAAGAAGATTGCATTTGCAGCCTCAGTCTTTTACATCTCTTTTCTTCCCGGTTATTAATTAGTGAGTAAATTTAATTAAAGTTATTTCTAAAAAGCCTCATAAGACTAAGTTTTTTCAAATTCATCTAAATAAACTTCGTCACTCTTTTGAAAAAATAAATCCGATTCAAAACTTTGCACACTGTTTGGTAATTAAATCGTTTTTTATAATTCTTTTCATACGTAAAATTTCATATACTGTTTTTGCTATTTTATTCTTTATACATATACAGTACGTAAGTAATATATTTACTTATGATACTTTGACTATTTTATTCAAATAAATTCATTTCAATTACTTAAACTTATTCAAATAAAGTTGTTGTATTATATAAAATACAAGTTGAAACACCAATTTCTATTTAAATACGCTTCTGTTCCAATTTATGTTTTAATTGAAAAATCTTGAATATAGTAAGATAAATATACTATATTAGTTAAATAAACTATATTTAATTAAAATTATAGTTTATACTTAATTATCTTTATACTTACTACAAGAAATATAAATTGAATATATTTCTATTACACAGATTGTTAAACACTAACACTTTTATAGGGTCCTATCATGGTAGGCCTAAACCTTTCCCCTTCTCCTATTTAGGAGAAATTATTTAGTGTAACCGTTGCACCATGTCATTAAGTACACATGATGTAACCCACCAATACATTTGGGATATGTGAAGTGATAAACTACATCACCCATGTTCTTGCAATGTGAACACAATATTTTTAAATCTTATTTTTTGAGAACATGGCCAGAATATGGAGTAATGTGGATTATCACTCCACATGTCTCAGGTGTATTGGTGGACTGCATCACGTGTACTTAATGACATGGTGCAACGATTACACTAAATAATCTCTCAATAAGTGGGGTTGGGTTTTTTAATTGGTTATTTATTGTGGTATCTTGATAATATATGTTATTTATTATGTCACTATCATTAATTTAAGTAATTTTTTATCGGAGAATTTAATTTTAATTTTTTTCAAAATCATCAATTATCTTTATTTGGCTGAGAATTTTAATTTTCACCAAAAATATTATATATTGAGCCCGTGACAATTAAAAAATTGGGGATTTCAGATTTTGACTCCAGAAGTTACAGTTTCATTTTCAATGAATAAATTTTCCCCCCAAAAATGAAATATCTAATTTTATTTGTAAAAATATAATTGATCAAATTTACAATCACATTTTCCTTAAATTTTCTTTATACATCCAAAAATATCATCCTCTTCAAATAAATATATTAACCACAAAGAATTCATATATTTTCTTTTCCTATTAGAATAAATTATTTAACAAAATACTTAAAAGGAAAAGACTCCATAACATCTAATAACATAATATAAAAATACAATATTTGTTACTAGAAAAGAAATTTAAATCCATCCAAATGCTATAGTTATATATTATTAATATGTTTATGTAAGAAATTAATCCGAAATGACATATCATGTTATGAATGAAACTAATATTGGACAGGTGGCGGTGGCGGGGCTTCTTCTAGATCGGGGGTGGTTGCCCCCCAAGATTATTCTGTAGTTCATCTTTATATTATTTATTTGTCCTCTAATACCATCTAAACTCTCTACGATTTGACTAGGGAGTTGTGGGTTGGGAAAATTGTTGGTAGTTTTCCATTTAACCACATAAAAAAAATGTAAAGTGTCCCTCTATCCTTTCATTTTCATTTATTCTGAAGCTTCTTCTCCAATTTATTTTTCTTCTTCTCCCAATTTTTATTCACACATTTTATCTCCCAAAGCCAATCCTTCTTTAAAAATATGAGAGTGAACTATTTCATTGCCGTACTCTAAGATATAGTACCAAACAAAATTTTGAAAAAAAATCTGAATCCGATCAAACACGATCCTGTCAAAGAAGTACCATTGGCTTTTGGCTCAAGCAATGACAATTATATACTGTACGTATTTATTTTGTTTGCATTCATAATAGACAAAACAAAACATCAATACAAAGCACATGGCCTTTCCTTAATTTATATATGATCTATTTAACATAATATAGTTTATATATATATCTTAGATAGGCGCTCATATAATTTAATTAATAATACATAAAATATATATTGATTGATATTGTCGTACGTGTCAAGAATAGATTCATCGATCACCTGGGGAGTATGCTGCATTCAGTTTCAAATATCCCACCCAAATTGTCGAGAAATCTACCAACAGTACCCCTTCTACGCACAATCATGGGCTCTTCATGATCCTCCACGATTGTACGGTACAAACAATACAAAACTTGGATTGAAGATATCAACATGAATGTGACATAAAGAAAAGGCCTGGCTGAATCCGGAAAGAAAATTGATGCGATTGATGCAACTGCTACGTTACAAAAAAACACCATGAAATGATGAGTGAGAAGTAGACAAGCAGGGTGGGGGAAACGAACCAAATTAGTAGTGGATATGATATGGAGATGCAGGTGTAGCAAGTATGTTAAATAGTACAAGAGCGAAGAGGTGATAATGACTCTCATCGTGTAGGGATGAGTTAAAAACGGGTTTTGATGATTCCCCATCCCCTCATATTTGAGCTGCATTAAAGTGAGAAGAGCAGTAATGATGAAGGCAATAATTTGAATCAAGGAACTAATGGACCTCATAGTTGCTAGGAACTTAATTGGAAGAAAAAATCAGTGTAGTGTAGTGAACTAAAAAATAAAAGTAAAAAAGGCGGTGAGAGAGCTCCAATTATATAAGAAAAAATAAAATAAAATGTCAATAGACCAGCCATATGTACACAGTCAAGCCGCAATTATAGAAATTAAAAAAAAAAAGTCCGATATTTTCAACGTTGATTTATCAATCCACAACATAAGTATATATAAGAGGATGAACCTCAAACTCCTACAACTAATTACAACTATAATAATTAAAAGGATGTTACATTTGATTCATCTTAGTTAAAATGAAATGTTAATTCAAGGTTCAAATAAGTGATTATATAATTTTGGGTTTCTCGAGAGTATTTAGATATTCGACTCAACTTAATCAATTTTTAGACGTATCGGACACATTAAGTAATTATATATGATTATTTCAATATTTTTGTATTTTGAATGAAGTTAGTGATTGTTTATATATTAAGAAGAGTATAAGGATATAAATTTTTAAAATAATTAAAAAGAGTATATGGATATATAGTTAGTGCATGTTTATATGATTCCATACCTTTACCGGGTCATATATATAAATAATAAAATAATACATGCTTGTCAAGAAATTAACAATATTAATTAATGATACGTACAGGTCCCCAGGTGACATGGTGCAAATAGACGGTTCCATTGATGCAACATCAGATATATATATATAAATAAAGATAAAGGATGGTTTAACCATGGTTACGGAGGAGAGGGAATCTGGCATTTAATTTAATGAAAATTGATTTTCCACATGTCAAATTATCATTAGCAGGCTTGATCAAATCTGGCTTGGGTAAGAATTTCCCCTTTCGATTCGACATTGACAACACCAAAAATGCCTCTCATGAGTCTCTCAGGCGTTGGAGGGTAATATTCTTTCGGTTGGCATTTGTTTATTTATGAAAAGGCAAAATTGCAAAAATGTTTTCAAACTAATCACTGATTTTGGATTTTTGTCCTAAACTATTTAACTTGGCGAATTTTATCCCGTAATTTAACATTTTTTTGAATATTGTCCCACCGTTAATAATAGCACGGAAATTACGCATTTGCCATTAAGTCATGATGTGGTAAATTTTAACATGAATATGCAGAATTCGTCCCAAACTAATTACAAGATTGAACCATAAATACTTGAATTGAAGATATCAACACGAATGTGACATAAATAAAAGGCCTGGCTGAATCTGGAAAGAAAATTGATGCGAGTGATGCAACTACTACGTTACATAAAATCACCATGAAATGATGAGTGAGAAGTACACAGGAACGGTGGGGGAAACGAACCAAATTAGACATGGATATGATGATATGGAGGTGGAATTGCAGCAAGTATGTTAAATAGTACAAGAGTGAAAAGGTGATAAAGACACTCATTTACTCAAGCCTAACACGTGAAATTTAGAAATGGCTGGCAGAAGGATTCGAACACAGGACCTCGTTGAGTCTGAGCTCTGATACCATATTGACTGACCAACTCATCTAAAAGCTTAAGTTGTTAGAGAGGTGAATCATGCGTGTTAAGTTGTTAGAGAGGTGTTTATTACGGGACAGCTCGTGATGTTAACATATCGATCTATTATGCGCCTCTGCATCTAGCATTGGGTAGACCTCATACAATAATTGTCCTAGGTCTACCATATCTTTTGTTTCATTTCTTCTGGAACAATCACAAACACTTTTTTGATTATGGATCTACTATCAGAAATTCAATGCGTAATTTCAGCATTCAATGTGTATTCCTGAATAATCTCATTTTTCAATTATTTAATCATTTCATTTTACCAAGTTCAATGTTAGCCAGATTAGTCAACATTTTTATGTTTCGATGCAACAACAAGATGTTATTTGTAACAAGTAGTTTTGTTGGTTGGTTAATTGGTCACATTTTATTCATGAAATGGCTTGGATTGGTATTAGTTTGGATACGGCAAAATCATTCTATTAGATCGAATAAGTACCTTCGATCTAATAAGTACCTCGCATCAGAATTGAGAAATTCTATGGCTCGGATCTTTAGTATTCTCTTATTTATTACCTGTGTCTACTATTTAGGCAGAATACCATCACCCATTCTTACTAAGAAACTGAAAGAAACCTCAAAAAAGGAAGAAAGGGTGGAAAATGAGGAAGAAAGAGATGTACAAATAGAAACAGCTTCCGAAATGAAGGGGACTAAACAGGAACAAGAGGGATCCACCGAAGAAGATACTTCTCCTTCCTTTTTTTTTGGAAGAAAGGGCGGATCCTAACAAAATCGATGAAACGGAAGAAATCCGAGTGAATGGAAATGAAGATGAATTTCACTTTCGAGTTACAGAGACTGGCTATAAAAATAGCCCCGTTTTTTAAGAGTCTTATCTGATGAAGATCAATGAAAATTTTGGGAATTCAAGATTCCAAATACTTGATAAAAAAAAATTGAAAATAAAGACACATAAAAATTGATACACAAGAGAAATAGAAGAAAAAATAAGACAAAATGCGACTACCCCCACATATTTGATACCTTCTCCTACAAAGAAATTCATAACACCAACCCCATTCGTAATTCCATCAATTATTCGTCTATCAAAAAAATGAGTTAATTGAGCCAATCCTCTTATCGACCGACTGAAAGATATTGTATAAAAGGCATCACAATTGTATGACCAATCATATAAGCCATTTAAAATTATGTCCCAACCACTTCTCTTCGGACCTGTTTTAACAAATGAATTAATTAAGTCAAAATTTTTGAAAGAGGAATAAATGGGTTTATATAAAAAGGAGGCTAAAAGTATTCCAGAAAAAGCTATACTGACGGAAAAAATAACATTTTTCAAAAATTCATACCAATCTGTCGAATCCTCTGGCTTTGGATGTAAAAGGTTGATGGATGGAGCTAACCATTTTGATAAGATATCCAAATCTGTTCCTTCTTGATTAAAAGAAATTCCTATAGATCCAATAAACAAAGTAAATAGGACTAATACAAATAAAGGAAATAACATAGTATTGTCCGATTCATAAGGATATGAATAAACCCCCTTGTTATCAAACTTAACAATATTAATAGAAGGTTGTCCCCTATTTATTTTTCTTACATTTTGCTCACTTCGATATGCTTTTTTTGAACACCCTTTACCCCAGAGCGCTATTGAATAGAAATGGGTATTTTTGTTGCCACTGTAATTTTGAAAATAAACATTTAAATGCCCCTCAAAAGTAAGTAAATAGATCCGAAACATATAAAATGCAGTTAATCCTGCTGTGGCCAAAGCGATTATTGCGAAAATAGGCGAATACAACCAACTATCATTAAGAATTTCATCTTTTGACCAAAAACAGGCAAGAGGGGGAACACCGCAAAGAGAAAGTGTACCTAATAAAAAAGAGGTTTTGGTAATCGGTACGTGTTTTGTTAAACCACCCATAAGAACCATATTCTGACTTTTCTTCGGAGAATAGCCAACAATAGTTTCCATTGAATGAATAACGGAGCCAGATCCTAAAAATAATAATGCTTTTGAATAAGCATGAGTAATCAAATGAAATAAAGCACTTCGATAAGACCCCATTCCTAGAGCTAACATCATATAACCCAATTGAGACATTGTCGAATAGGCTAAACCCCTTTTAATATCTTTTTGAGCAAGAGCTAAAGTCGCTCCTAATAATACTGTTATTATGCCTATCAACGAGATAAAATTCATTATAAAAGGTATAACAATGAAAAGAGGAAGAAGGCGAGCTACAAGAAAAATCCCCGCTGCGACCATAGTAGCAGCATGTATAAGAGCCGAAATAGGAGTGGGTCCCTCCATAGCATCAGGTAACCATACATGAAGGGGAAATTGTGCAGATTTAGCAACTGCACCGCCAAATAATAGAGCAGCACAGAAAGTAACAAATGGAGAATTAACTTCATTATTATAAATCAAGTTATTGAATATTTCGAATAAATCCCGAAATTCAAAACTACCTGTTATCCAATAAAAACCTAAAATTCCTAATAATAAACTAAAATCCCCTACCCGATTCGTTATAAAGGCCTTTTGACAAGCATTTGCTGCAAGAGGTCGTGTGAACCAAAACCCTATTAATAGATAGGAACAAACTCCAACCAATTCCCAAAAAATATAAATTTGTATAAAATTTGAACTAGTAACTAATCCCAACATGGAAGTACTGAAAAAACTCATAGAAGCAAAAAATCTCAAGTATCCTTGATCATGAGCCATATAATTATCACTATAAATAAGAACCATAATTCCAACAGTAGTGATTAACATTAACATAATAGAAGAAAGTGGATCGATCAAGTACCCGAATTCAAAATAAAAATCATTTTCGATGGTCCAAGACCATACATATTGATAGATAGAATTGCTATTTATTTGCTCCATAGACAAATTTATTGAAAAAAGCATGACTATACTTAACAATAAAATACTCGGAAAAGCCCACACACGACGAAGATTTTTTGTTGCTGTCGGAAAAAGAAGAAGTCCCACTCCTATTAACATAGGAATTTGAAGTGGAACTAAAGGGATGATCCACGCATATTGATATATCTGTTCCATAAAAAAGTTTTTTAATTCTTACTTAATATTAATTGTTTCCGATTGACCGGATCTTACCTCTTTTGAAAGGAGTCAATAAAAAATCAAAAGATGCACTAACGGAAAACATAAATGTAAATAGAATTTTTGAATTTTGATTTATTTTTACTTAATTATTTCGGCGTTTATGCTAAAGACTTCAAATATTCAAATCAAGAAATTACAATTGGTCAACTCATAGGAAAGAAAGAGATTAAATGATTCCCCTATTAACAGCTTAAGCTTTTAGATGAGTTGGTTATTCAATATTATATCAGAGCCAGGTTGAAGTGGGCTATCTCTTTCCATGATGGGCTCTTCCTCGCACGCATGAGGGTGCATCTCATGTGTTTGATGACATAGTGCAACGGTTATACTACATAATTTGTGGACTTAGGGTGAGAGGGCCCCAATTATTAAAAAAAGTCTGACATTTTCAACGGTTGATTTATCCATCCACATAAGTATAAAATTTTGGCGTCATGGCGCACTTAAAGAGTTGGCATCTTGCAATGTGACAGGTCAAAGAACAATAATTAGTAGCAGTAAATTAAACTAAATATTCCGAAGATAATCAATATCTCCTTCAGCCGTACACTGCAGAAGAGGTATATCGAGCCCTTTTATCTATGTATCCCCTTAAATCCCCTGGACCCGATGGGTTCCCCCCTTTATTTTTTCAAAAGTTTTGGCCTTTAGTTGGTAAAGATGTCACAAAGTGGGTTTTGAGTTTTTTGAATGATGGTGTTTTTGACGAGTCTTATAATCTTACTAATATTGTCCTGATTCCCAAATGCCAAGACCCTGAGTATATGACCCAATTCCGTCCCATTAGTCTTTGCAACGTTGTTTACAAAATTGCTTCTAAAACCATAGCCAATCGCTTGAAACCCATTATGAACTCCGTTATCTCTGACTACCAATCAGCCTTCGTCCCTGGGAGACAAATCACTGATAACGTACTAGTAGCTTTCGAAACCACCCATTATATGAAAAAGCTTACTAAGAATAGGGTGGGCCAGATGGCCATTAAGTTGGACCTTAGCAAAGCCTATGATAGAGTTGAGTGGGAGTTTTTAAGGGCAGTAATGATCCGGTTAGGTTTTGATTCACATTTTGTTGAGCTTGTTATGACTTGTGTTTCTTCTGTTACGTACTCGTTTGTCCTTAATGGGGTGAATTTTGGTTCTGTTAAGCCGGAAAGGGGTATCCGTCAAGGGGACCCCCTTTCCCCTTATCTCTTTCTCTTTTGCGCAGAAAGCTTGAGTTCTCTTATATGTCAGGAGGAAGAAAGAGGACATTTGGAAGGCATTGCTATATGCCGAGGAGCACCTAGAGTCTCTCACCTTCTTTTTGCGGACGACACTCTGATCCTGTGTCAAGCCACTGAAGAGGCCGCTATTTATGTTAATAATCTACTACTTGCATATGGCTTGGCTTCGGGTCAGAATATTAATTTTGAGAAATCTAGTGTTGTGTTTACTAGGAACACAGATGAAGACGTGATTGCTTCGATCCTACAATTCCTTCCTATTCGCAGAGAGCTCAAACATGAGAGGTATCTTGGCCTTCCCCTCTCAGTTGGGAAATCTAAACGAGACGTATTTGATTACATAAGAGAGCGGGTTTGGAATCGACTCCAGAATTTGAGATCCAGAACTTTGTCAAGGGCAGGTAAGGAAATTTTAATTAAGTCTGTAGTTCAAGCAATTCCGTCTTATCTAATGGGTTGCTTTAAGCTACCGGGTTATTTAATTAAAGAAATTGAGTCTTTGATAGCTAGTTTCTGGTGGGATGATAATAATACGAAGAAAATACATTGGATCAAGTGGAATTCTCTATGTTCTAGTAAAAGGGATGGAGGAATGGGTTTCCGGGACTTGGAATCTTTTAATACCTCTCTTCTTGCAAAACAGGCTTGGCGTATCATGACGAACCCTAATAATCTACTTAGTCGCGTTCTAAAGGCTCGTTATTTTCCTAATACAGATCTTTTAGATGCTCCTTTAGGTTCGGCTCCCTCTTTAACGTGGCGCAGCATTTGGGAATCCAAGAGATTAATCGCCTCAGGTATTCGGTGGAGAGTGGGGAATGGTTGTGACATTCGCATTTGGGGCATGAATTGGCTTCCGAGAGCTCATTCTTTTAAAGTTATTACTCCTCCTCGAGTTCTCCCGGCTGATTCATTAGTTAGTGCTCTTATGGACCACTCAAGATGTAATTGGAATAGACAGTTAATTGAAGACTTGTTTATTAATGAGGATGCACAACTCATTCTTTCTATTCCACTAAGCAGGGGAAGTTGTCATGATCGCATTATTTGGCATTTTGATCGCTCGGGGTCCTTTACGGTAAAATCGGCTTATAATTTATGTCGCTACTTAAAGGAATCTGAGCTTGAAGCCACTTCTGGGAGTACTAGTTCACGAATTAAATATAATTGGCTCAATATTTGGTCCTTAAAGGCACCCCCGAAGATCAAACAATTTATTTGGTCATGTTGCAAGAATACAATTCCTGTTTTAAAGGCCCTTTGTAATCGAAAAATTGTTAATGATGATGTTTGTTTTCGATGCGAAGGAGATGGGGAATCCACTTTACATTGTATTGTTCGGTGTACTTATGCTAGACAATGTTGGGCTCTTTCTGGTCTTGCTTTTTCAAATTATTACTGTGATTCTGCTGAATTCATTGATTGGTTTACACATATTTATTCTAAATTGGATGCAGCAGAACTCGGCTATGCTTCTACTTTAGCTTGGTGGATTTGGTTTAGTAGGAATAAGTTTCTATGGGAGAAAGTTGTCTTTGAACCGGCTGACGTTGTCTTATTTGCTCGTAAATTCTACGCTGGCTTTAAAGAGGCTTTCACTCCTTCTTCTATTTCCAACCCACTCAGACCCGTGCGTGCTAATTGGACACCCCCACCTCCGGGAGCTGTGAAAATAAATGTAGACGCAGCAGTTGTTGAAGGACAGGGAAGAATAGGAATTGGTTGTGTAGTTCGGGATCATGTTGGTTCTGTTTTGGATTGGAAATCTGAGATGCTCGACTCTTTTTTGGAACCTGTAGCAGCGGAAACCAAAGCAATAGCCCGAGGACTTGAATTGGGTATTGAAAGAGGTTGGCAGAATATCATTTTGGAAAGTGACTGTATTTTGGCAGTGAATGGCATCTTGAATCACCATACTTTTAATCAATTTCATCCTTTGGGCCTCTTATTTGAAGACATCAAATATTTAGCTAGTAGTTTGGAAAATTTTATTTGCTCCCATGTGTTTAGGGAGAGTAATTCCGTAGCTCATGCTCTAGCTAAAGTCGCACTTAGTATTTCTCCTCCTACGGATGAGCTTCCGAGCTTTATCATCAATCTTGTAACTAATGACGTTATTCATTAATGATATCTCACCCTTTGGGTTTTCAAAAAAAAAAAAAAAAAAAAAAAAAAAAAAATTAAACTAAATATTAGATATTAAAGTCCGATCCAAAAAGATACAGTACTTTTAAAACAAGTATAGTATATGATATAAATGCCTATAATTTTACAAAAGGAGATTGATTTTGGCGTCATGGCGCACTTAAAGAGTTGGCATCTTGCAATGTGACAGGTAAAAGAACAATAATTAGTAGTAGTAAATTAAACTAAATATTAGATATTAAAGTCCGATCCAAAAAAATACAGTACTTTTAAAACAAGTATAGTATATGATATGAATATTTGAATACATTGTCAAACACTATAGCTTGCTAGCCTACTCCGTATCTTATTGGGCTGACAAATATTATTGAAGGATAAATGTACTTTGATGTTAGTGTCATGACTTATAATTACTTAACTATATTATTGATATGTATTCATTTTTTTATAAGATAAAAATTGAAACGTGAGGTGTGTTGAGGTGGGGGTGTTAATTTAACCTAGGGTGAGAGGGCCCCAATTTTAAAAATTTAAAAAAAAAAAAAAATTGACATCCAAAAGGTGAATAATGGACCTCATAGTTGGAACTTGGAAGGAAAAAAATAGTGTAGTGTAAAAAAAAAAAAAAAAAAAAAAAAAAAAAAAAAAAAAGTAGGAATAAATAACCCGGTATTTTATCATCAACTCATCATCATCTTCCTCCATCACAACTATTTCTCCAGCCCACCGCCGCCGCTTCCCTTGCACGCCGCGCCACCGCACCTAGTCGCGGTGCATATCTCGCTCAGGCTCCGTATTTTATGTACAATAAGCTCCCAAATTTAAAATGTGATATTTCAGATCTTAAAAATTACAAATCTCCAAGAGCTGAAAATTACAAGTTTCCAAACTGAAATCTAATAAAAAAATGACAACTGTTTTGGTACCACCCTTCTTCTTAAAAAAAGAAGCACACTTTTGCAATAACCCATTTCCTACAATTTGAGTTACACCTTGAGGAAATCAATTTTCTCTCTATCAATCTCCCAAAGTTTGAAAATGAAAATGAAAAGTTTAAAAGAAAGAGGAAAAAATCATTTGTATTGTTCCCTTCAACTTGTTAACTTGTGAAATATATTAATGATGCATTTTGTGTGAGAGAGTAAATTTCTTTCAATTTATATTAATGTAGTATTAAACAATATATTGTATATATGAGAAGATATATAGAGCCAACAAATATCCCATTTACATATAAATACGTACTGGCAATCTTAGCTCACATTTTTAGGTCATATATGATATACCACTTAATATTTCATCAATTACTATTAAGTTTTAATTATGCGTGTATCTCTTAATTAATTGCCCAGGCGGGCCACACACACATGCCACAATATGTGTTTGAAAATTTCAGTCCCATAATTGATGTTAGAGACAATATATACTGAAATACTTTAAGTTGTGTGTAGTTACATCTTACAAAAGGAATCTAAAAATATTTACCAAATTAAACTACGTGTCATTTTCTAAATAACATTGGAAATACCTTAAATTAAACTATTGTTAAGTTATTGTAACAGCGTAATAAGGCGACATCATTGAAGACGTAAATTAAAGCCCATCAGACAACTTGGGAACAAGTCAAAAATTCGGAATGTAGACTCCAATTGTCAAAATTACAGCTATTATATAGTAAACTTGGCACTTTAATTAATATAAGACGAAGGAAGTATCAAGCATTAATTAGCCATGGGACTAGAAGCAATTTGGTCAAAATATAATATCTCCTTAACTCTAAGTGTTCATGAGTCATGGCGCAGTACAAGAGTTTGCATCTTGCAATGTGGCAGGTCAAAGTTTCAATTTTCGGCTTTTGTATGGGCCGATTATATATGGGAACAATAATTAGTCCTTTTCCTTTTTTAATTAAACTAGGATAGTACGTGTATAATTAATTTCATTGGTATTTTTTTTATATTAGAGTAAAATTAATTTGATTATGTCATAAATAGAGCAAATTAGCCCATTTTTACCTATTTAATTCATTATTAACCGGTTTAATTTTTTTTTAGCCAATTTTATTTATTTTTACCATTAATGTTTTTTCACTATTTTACCCTCTTTTTTATCAGTTATAACTCAGTTATAACTTATTTCCACTACTTTTACGATTTTGTCCTTTTATTTTTTTCTGTTTTAAATCATTTTTTACCGGTTTCACCTTCTTTTTTCAGTTAAACTCTTTTTTTTATTGATTTCACACGTTTTTATCATATTAACCCGCTTTCAAACGTTTTTATTGATTTCACACATTTTTTTCACCGGTTTCACATGTTCTTTTCACCAATTTCACCAGCTTTATATGTTGTTGTTTCACCAGTTTTATTATTTTCACAAATTTCGCCCAAATTTTGATTAATTTCACATGAAATTATCGATTTCAGTGGAACTTTTTTACCAATTTCACCCGTTTTTCACAAAAAGAATTTCATGAAATTTCGAGGTTATGCATGTCTTGATACTATTGAATATTCTTTATATTTTTCTATTCTAGCCAAAGTAAAATTACGTGATTAGCTAAGTCATAAATATTTTTAATTCTTTCATAGTAAGATGCGATTCAATCTTATTTTTTTTTTAACATAATGATAATTGAGAGAATTTCATTTTGAATTTTATATTTAGAGTGTTTATGACTTATGGTGTACTAAATTTGTAAATAATATTTAGGAGTTATTTAAAATAATAGTATTTTTTAATGGTATTTAGGAGTTATATATATTTAGGAGTTATTTAAAATAATAGTATTTTTTAATGGTTCGTTTTTATCTATAAGTGAAGAAAATTAAAATTACAAAAATTGATGTAAGAGAATTTATAAATTTAAGGAGTTTATGTAGGAGATAAATTAAATATAACAAGACTCCATGTCTAATTATACCTCTTTAATTACTTTTACATATTTACCATTGAATTATTATCACTTTACAATTTAAATAAGGACATTTTAGTCCACACAAAAAAGTTAAAAAATATTCATGCTTTTATAATAGTAGAGAAAGAAACAATAATTAGTAGTAATAAATTAAACTAAATATTAATTAGATATTAAAGTCCGATAAAAAAAAATACAATACTTTTAAAACAAGTATAGTATATGATATAAATGGCTATAATTTTACAAAAGAGAGATTGGAATATTTGAACTATAGGACTTATGGTTCAAACAATAATACTAGGGGTCGTTTGGTAGGACCCAATAGGGAGTAATAGATCATATTATATGAGTTAATATGTTTTAATACAATTTTTGGTGGCATTGCTCTAATACCGGGTCAAATGGATTAAATCCTTACGACCCGGTATTAAGACTAGATTATAATCCACCCAGACGTGGGTGAATTAGTTAATCCGGGTAAATATCACTAATAACCTCAAATTTACATATTTTCTTTTTAACATATCATTATATATCATGAATTCTTCTCAAATATCTGAAAATGGAAAAAACACTATACATAAATAAATCACAAATTAAAATCTATATCAATTTAGAATTAACATGGAAGCATTCAATCAAATCTACCAAACATGATTTTAATATGGCCTTCAATCCGGCTCCAATATAATCCACCTTAATCCCATACATCCTACCAAACGAGCCCCTAATGAATACATTGTCAAACACTATAGCTTGTTAGCCTAATCCGTATCAAATGACAAATATTGTTGAAGGATAAATGTACTTTGATGTTAGTGTCATGACTTATAATTACCTTAACTATATTATTGATATGTATTATTTTTTCTAAGATAAAAATTGAAACGTGAGGTGTGTTGAATTGGGGGTGTTAATTTAGCCTAGGGTGAGAGGGCCCCAATTATAAAAATTGAAAAAAGAAAAAAAAAAGGTGACTAATGGACCTCATAGTTGGAACTTGAAAGGAAAAAAATATAGTGTAGTGTGATAAAAAAAAAAAAAAAAAAAAAAAAGTAGGAATAAATAACCCGGTACTTTATCATCATTTCATCATCATCATCTTTCTCCACCACAACTATTTCTCCACCCCACCGCCGCTCCCCTTGCACGCCGCGCCACCGCACCTAGTTGCGGTGCATATCTCGCTCAGGCACCGTATTTTATGTACAAGAAGCTCCCAAATTTGAAATGTGATATTTCAGATCTGAAAATTACAAATCTCCAAGAGCTGAAAATTACAAGCTTCCAAACAGAAATCTAATAAAAAAATAAAATGACAACTGTTTTGGTACCACCCTTCTTCCTAAAAAAAGAAGCACGCTTTTGCAATAATCCATTTCCTACAATTTGAGTTACGCCTTGAGGAAATCAATTTTCTCTCTATCAATTTCCTACAATAATCCAATGTGTATTTTTCTAAACATTTATTTTACCTTATTTGCAAAAAAAAAAAAACCTTCTTCTTCCTCACTTCACCCACCCTCCCAAGTCCCACCACCCAACACCACCTCTTTCTTCCCACCCTACCAGTCACCAGTCTTACACATACAAAAAATAAGATTCATTCAAAAATTGATTTCAAATTTGGAGGATTAATGGGATTTTCAGATCTAAGATTTTTTTTTTTCAATAACCCATTTTAGAAAATTAGAACAAGAAAGCCTACAAATTATAATTAAAAAAAAAAAAAAAAAACCTAATCTACCCCTACCCCAACCCAATTAAACACACCCTAACCCCCAAATTCCCAGGCCACGGGCGACGGCCTGGGATTTGGGTTGGTTGATGTTATGGGGGTGGGGTGGGTGAGGTTAGGCCATCTATCCAGTGGAGAGAGCCTTGGGCGGGACGGAGGAGAAGCCGTCTCCAATGGACAGGGGCGGCGGGGCGGGGCGGACGACGGGACGGAACGGGTTGGGCGCAGGTCTCAGCGGAGCCCTGCACCCATCCCTGGGCTCGCGTCGATTTGAGGACTTTAAAACAAGTGTCGCTAAGTGGCGGCACCTGAGTGGTTCCGTTTATTTTTTTTATAAAAAATATGTTTATTTAATTGGTTTTTTCATAAATAAAAATAGAAAAAAATATATAAAATTAAATAATTAATAAAATTAATGTTCCCTTTTAATTAAATTAAATATGTAGAATTAAATTATTTAATAAAATTTATTTAGTATATTTATTTTATATTTACTTGTCACCAATTTTTAATTTGATTATTTATTAGAATTGTAATTAAATTTATTTATATACAAATGATTAATAAATAAATAGCCCATTTTATTTTAATGTCTTTTATTGTAATTAAAAATTTAATCATTTAACTACAATATTGGTGGTGGCTATAATTTTTTTTAAATACGTAATTAGTTAAAAATAAAATCAAACACTCATACAAATATTAGATTAATACTTAATCTATATTAAATATTTAAATACATACTAAAATAGACAAGAAAATTAAATTCCAACAATTACATTCATTGTTAATCGTATGTTGCGTAAACATGGGCTATTAAAGTCTTTTTGAAGTCTACGTTTGGTTTCTTTGGAACGAATTGCTTCATGACGCAGCATATAGTACTCCGCGACATGGATAAATTCTAGCGCGTGCTTTACGAGACGTGCTAATGTCAGTATCATCATCGTCTGAGTCATCGTCCTTGTATTCTCCACATTCGTCCTCCTCGATCATGTTGTGGAGTATTATACAACTTAACGTGATATTAGACAAATCCTGCGTATGTCACCCCGTGCCGGGTTGATTAACGATTGCTAACCGAGCTTGGAGAATTCCAAACGCTCGTTCAACATCTTTGTGGAATGATTCTTGATACCGCGAGAATACTTGTTCAGGATTGGTTCTCGGGTTTCTCACAGACTGTATTAGCATTCCCCACTCGGATATATATCATCCGCAAGATAGTAAGGCATGTAGTAATTATGACCGTTCACTTTATACCGAACCTCGGGAAGGTTACCAAAAGTGAGGTTATCGAACAGCGGTGAACGACCAAAGACTGTAATGTCGTTCAATGCTCCCGGCACGCCAAAAAAGGCATGCCATATCCACGTATCATGTGAAGCAACAACTTCAAGAACACTCGTAGATTTTTTCGACCTTCCAGAAAAACTTTATTGCCATGTGGTTGGGCAATTTTTCCACGTCCAATGCATACAGTCGAGCGAGTCAATCATCCCCGAAAATCCACGTCATTCCAATTTGTTAAGTAGCATGGCCAAATCACCTTGGTTTGGGGCACTAAGGTACTGGTCTTTATACAAACGCAAAATGGTTTGACAGAATTCACGGACAATCTCGCACGTGGTACTCTCCGCAACACGGAAATTTCCGCATCCCCGATAATCCACGTCATTCCTATTTGTTAAGTAGCATGGCCAAATCACCTTGGTTTGGGGCACTAAGGTACTGATCTTTATACAAACGCAAAATGGTTTGACAGAATTCACGGACAATCTCGCACGTGGTACTCTCTGCAACACGGAAATTTTCGCCGTTGGAATCGTAGGATCCTGCGTATGCCAACGAACGCATAGCGATTGTTACCTTCTGAATTGGTGAAAACCCTGCTTGATGGGAGGCATCGTATCTTTGACAAAAGTATATATTTTCGCGCTCGCAATCCGCAAGGATATGGAGGAAAAGGGGAAGCTTCATACAGAAACGGCGCCTGAATATTTCACCTGAATACAACGGTCTTTCGATGAAATAATCGTTCATCAGTTGTATGTGTCGTGCTTGGTGGTTCCTGTTTAAAAATTTACGACCTGGAACAAAACCACCATGTATAGGCATAATTTCTGTTTGAGAATTCAAAAGTTCTTCATACTGTTCGTGAAGTTGTGCATCTTCATTATCTTGTTCTTCCATCGTGTTTTTAAAATCTTCCCAAAAAGTTTTTCAGGAAGAAGATGATTCGTCACCATCACCATAACAATAATCCCCGCCAAAATCATAGTTTTGGTTCATCTTGAGAAAGTAAAATGAAATTTTTTAAGAGTGAATATTTTCTGAAGAGTGAATGTGTTGAGTAGAATGTGAGACTAGACTATTAAATAGGCAAAAGTTGCACCGATCTCCACCGTTCTTTTTCTGCACCGATCAGATCTCCACCGTTCTTTTTCTGCATCGATCTCCACCATTCAATTTTTAGAAAATTACATAATATACCCTATAACTTTTCCTATTTAAAGGGATTTGTGCTCACTTCTGAAAACACACATCTCTCAATATCTTCCAATCTAAATAAAAAAGAAAGCGCAATGTCTCTAAAGTGGTCTCAGGCTGAAAATGAAGCCTTGACAAAGGCATACATAGAGGTATTGGAGGACAACGTCACAGGGACAGCCCATCCAATAGATACATTCTGGGCATGAACCATAATGATAATGTATGTCCTTCTTGATAGTATTGGACATCATTATGAATGAAGAACAAAAGAGTCTATCACTAGTAGATGGAAAAAACACATTTGCAGCAAGATGCAAAAATGGAACGAAGCACTTCAAAGGGCCTCAAGAAAGGTGGGAAGTGGCGGCCAAATAATGGAAGAGGTAAATATTACTTTAATACTATGCTAAGTAATTATTAATAGATTATATTAACTATTTTTTGTAATTTTTAGCATGAATTGGCATTGCGTCTGTACAAGGCCGAAACGAAGCAAAATTGGTGCTTTCAGCACACATGGGAAGTTGCAAAAGATTGGATAATGTTCAGGTCAACATCTGGAACGTCTCAAACACCTCATGTTAACTCATCTCAACCAACGGAAGATTGTTATATTCCAACCCCACCACCAGAAACTCAATTTTAATCAGAAACACTAGGCGACGATGGTCATCCCGAGACTCCCCACGTACCCCAATCGAGTGAAAGATTTGAAAGACCTATTGGTAACAAAAAAGCCAAGAAGAGAAAAGGGAAGGCTTCGTCGAGTAGTTCATATGGTAATGACTTCGAAAGGGCAAAATTGGCGTCCATGAGAAAAACTACACTTATGGTAGAGGCTGGACGAGAGAGAAGGTATATGGAGATGATTTAACGTCAACGGGAAGAAGAAGCAGCGAGAATGGCAGTCACAGATAGGTTACATGAGGAACGGATTATGTCGATGGACTGCTCTGCATTCCCTCCAGATACAAAAACGTATTGGAAGAACAAAAGAAGAGAAATACAAAACAAAATTCTTCCTCGGGACTTATGGAGATTCATCGAATGAAGGAGCCGACTGGTTTCAGAGGAGAAATTAGTAAAATGTGATATTTTCGTGTGTTTCCTTTTTTGTATTTCCGATTTCTTGTATTTTCTTTCTTGTTTGTTGTATTTCCCTTCTTGTATTTCCTTCCTTGTTTGTTGTATTGTGTATTATGTATTAATTTTAAGTTACTTAATTACCTACTCTCTTTAATTTTAATATTTTAATATAATTAATAATTTAATTACAAGTTCTAATAATTATTACTACTATTAATATTAATATTAATATTAAAAACAAAATTAAAGTTAAAAGTATAGGTGAGAGTGGGCAAATATTGAAAATGGAATTAATTCCATTTCGGAGCCCTGCCATTGAAGACAATCAGGCAGAGCTCGGGGGGGTGGGACAGGGTTGGCTCGGGGCTCCAGAGCCCCAGGGCTAGCCCTCTCCATTGGAGATGGCCTTACGGGGGATGGGGTGGGTAGAGGGTCAGTAAATGTTTTTTTTTTTTTTTTTTTTTTCTATAAGGTTGAAATTGACAATTAGCAAATCATGTAGTAGAACTCTTTACCCGATTTCAAGTCATTTTGTTGCCACATGACAACAGATGAGTGGAAAACTATCTATAGCTTAGCCAAGGCGAAACTACCATTAGACAACCCGAATTGATATTCTCAACAACACAGAGCCACAAGAATGATAAAACATGGTGCAACTATATGTATTTACAATTGGGTTTATTAGTGATTTCGTAATTGTTATGAGGGCAAAATAGACATTTAAAAAGAAAAGATATGCCACGCTACAAAAAGCAGCCCTTTTGGGAAGATTCTTCACTGGACCCGGTCTAGGAGACCATGTGGTCCAGTTTTATTACAATTAAAAAATTCACTGTCTTTTTGCCTAATCAACCCCACTAAATATTTGTATTCACACTTTTTACCTTATAACTTATTGATTTACTTTAAGATTAAATATATGAGATTAAAAATAAGAAAATTTTGTTAATCTTAATTAATTATATATACTATCTGATGAGTACATGAGTACATGAATTCTTAAATCTTTATATTTCTTATAATAATTTTAAAATTTCAAACAAAATTATTTATCTGCCTCGGTTTCACTGATCTCAATTTTTTTATACATAGTTTGAGTAGTTTCGGTGAAACATTTGAAACCTCATTTGGATTGATTTTGGATGTTGGTGTTTGAGGAAAAAAAATAGGTGTCAAATCAATATATTTTTAAGAGAGTTTTAGGAAAAACAAATAGATGATTGATATCAAAAAAAAAGTTTTACAAGTCTCAAGAGTTTGTGTGTGAATTTGTGAATATGTTTGTGATGAGTTTCATGAGTTTGACGAAAACTCATTTGGAAGAGTTTTGACCCGATTTCTCAAAACTCACAAGACTGAGTAAAAAACCATCAACATAGAGCCTAGATACATATTATATATTTTATTCAACTTATAATCAAAATAACATCTTCACATTTACAAACGATTATATATAAAGATATAATAGAATTCTAATAAACAAAAAAAAAAAAATTCTTTGAACACAATACATTTTTTCTGAATTGATACTCTCCTCGGTAATATTTTTCATTCAATTTATCTGATAAAATGGATATCCTTTGTCGTTTATTTTTACGTATATAATAATTTTATATAGTTATTGTATAGTATTTACTTTTTTAATAATATGAATTGCTACCTAAATTTGTGGTTGAGTATTTAGTTACTTTTGGTGTGCAGTTAATTTTTGACTTTTCAATCGTCATCGCGAAAGTCACTATGATATGGACGTGGATACGATGATATGGAGGTGTGCAGGTACGGAGGGAAAACGAACCAAATTAGACGTGGATATGATGATATGAAGGTGCACGTTGAGCAAGTATTAGTACAAGAGTGAGGAGGTGATAAAGACACTCATTGTAAGGAATTGTTGGCCAATTGGTGTATTTTTTTGGGTGTTGATTTAGCCTAGGTGAGAGGGCCCCATTTATAAAAATTGAAAAAAAAAAAAAAGATTGTGTGGAATTGTAAGAAATTGTTGCATGTCCCAACTGTGTGGCATCACTTTCACCGCCATCCATTTGTTTCGAGAAATTGGTGCTTGAACTCTACAAACCATGATGTGAAGAAATCATTAGTACAAAATTAAAAGGGAACATTAATTAGTTTTTTTTTTAGTAAAAGGGAACAATAATTAGTAGTAATAAATTAAAGTCCAATCCAAGTTCGTCCATTTATTTTTTTCCCTGGCTAGTCAATCTGACTAAATTTACAAAAATTATGATAAATAATTTCATTTATATATTTCATTAATAATTTGTTAATATAAATGACACCATATATATTAATTAATGTTTAAAATGTTTAATATACCACAAATATGAATAGTTTAATATGATAATTCACTTAAAAAGTTGAAAAGTTTGACCGAATACTATTACAAATGAAACAAAATAAATGAAAAGGGGGAAGTATATGACATAAATGCCTACATTATTGGAATATTAATTTGAACTATAGGACTTATGGTTCAAACAGTGAATACGTTATCAAAAATTATTTACTTAGAAATTCAGTGCATATAGAACTCTAATTTCACATAATAGGTTTTTTTAGGGGTACGTAAATGAAAGATACAACTTTGTGTTGTGCGCGCTAAATCTATACGAAACTACCATGTGAAATTTTCATTACATGAATCCCTTGTACTTTTAAAAACTCAACACGAGACCCCCAATTTGCAAAAAAAAAAAAAAAGGTTGTTTTGGATCAGCATATGTCAATAAATCATTGTTAAAATACTTCATGTTGGTCCATAAAACTTTACGTGAAATATTTTAAAATTAGTTTCTTGAAATAAGCCAATTTGAAATGACTTATTTTGAGCATGTGGGGGGATTGGTGTAGAATTTTTAAAAATACAAAAGGGTTTCATAATATCTCATAGGACAGTTTCGTGTATATATTTTGCATAACACAGAGGATTATCTTGCATTTTTTATGTATATATGGTTATGAGGTTTAAGTTCATAAAAGAATAAATTACTAGATTTTTATAAATTTGTACTTTAATATTATTATATTTGTAAGTTAAATGAGTTTGAAGTTCATCATTTTTTAATTTAAAAAAAAAAATTATAAAAACTTCGAGAGTCATGATGATCATCATTTTTTCTTATGATTATTTATAAACTTTTATAAAAAAAAGATGTTACATTTGATTCATCTTAGTTATATTGAAATTTTAATTCGAGGTTCAAATAAGTAATAACATAATTTTGAGACAATTTAATCATTTTTTAAACGCTTCAGACACATTAACTAATTATATATGATGATTTCAATATTTTTTGTATTTTGAATGTAGTTAGTGATTGTTTATATATTAAGAAGAGTATAAGGATATACGTTTTTAAAATAATCAAGAAGAGTATAAGGATATATAGTTTGTGATTGTTTATATGATTCCATACCTTTACCCTTTTTAAAATATTTGGGTGATATTAATAATAAAATAATACATGTATGTCAAGATATTAACAATATTAATTAATGGTACGCGTCCCATGTAGGTCCCCGATCCATGTGACTAGGCACATCCTGCGATTTACATCCTTCAGGATTCTAGGGCAAGGGTTCTGAGGGTCCAGGATTAGTCGAATGTAAGCTTGTACACCTGGGTTATAAAAAAAAATATATATATATATTGGAACGGAAACCTACGTCATCTTAGACACTAGGGATGGTCTATTGTGACTCACCTTTAAGAGTGAGTCAACAACAACCTAAATTTGGTCCAATAAGATTTGGACACATGTCTATATTACAACCCCATCAACTCCTGTACAACTCCAGTTAAGTTGTGAAATGTCCACTATACCCTTTTCTTTATTTTGTGAAAGTCTGAATATACCCTTTTATTAAAAAAAAAATTAATTGCACCCTGTCACACACCCTCAAGCTCCGCCATCCCCCCTCCCAACTCCACCACCAAACACCATTGCAGCTTGCAGCTTATTGTCCATCAAAAGCATCCTCATCATCCGAACCCACTTCAGAAAGTTTAGATCCCATCCTCTTGCTACTACAATTATTCTCATTAGGCATTTTGTCTTAAAGAAGAAGGTCACATCACAAGTGCACCAATGATTCATAAGGCTTGCTCCAGCGGCAAGGGTGGGGGTTCGAATCCCATTTGGAACTTGGATGGAAACATTTCTATGGGTCTATCTAAGGGTCATTTGTGGTGAAGACCCCTTTATGCGCAGAGTGTACAGCAGTATGGTGGGAACCCGGGGCTTGGTGGAGGCACATCCTGTGATTTACATCCTTCAGGATTCTAGGGCAAGGGTTCTGAGGGTCCAGGATTAATCAAGTGTAAGCTTGTACACCTGGGTTATCAAAAAAAAAAGAAAAAATAGATAGAGTAAATGCCGCCATTCACCTAATGCCAGTGCAATATCTCTTAATACAATTAGAATTTGCTGGTGAAATCGATTTTATGATCTAATATCAAAGCAACAATTATATAATACAGATAAGATCTACTGATCTAGAACATATAATTAAACAAAAAGAAAATCTCAAAATTCAAAAGAAAAAAGACTTCTTCTTGGGTGAGTGAAGTGCTCCACGTGACCAGAACATATAATTAAACAGGGCCGGCGCAGTGCTCCACGTGACCAGAACGGCGGCGGCACTGTGCCCTCCGCGACAAGAACGACGGCGAGTGAAGTGTCATTCTTGTTGCGTCGAGGACGGAGGCGGCACTTCTCCGCCGTCGTTCTGGTGCGGCTGGGAGCGAAGAGGGAGGAGGGGAGGGTGGTTGTGGCGGTGGTGGTGGTGGTGGTGAGTGTTAGGGTTTGAAAAGGGGTTGATTGGGCTTTTGGCAGAGAAATTGGAGAAGAAGGAATGGAAGGGACATATTGGTCAAATTGAGTATTTTGGTAATTTTTATTTTAGGATAATAATGTAAAATTACTATTTACAATGAATTGATTATTAAATTTTTGGGTATAATACATAAAATGGTGGGGTGATACACATTTGTACATAATCAAAGGACTTGATAAATCTTCTATTTTTATCAATGGTTATGATTGATTTGTTGTGGTGACTCAAATTTGATGTGAGAGTGACAATAGAATCTCTCTAGACACTAATAAATGTATAACTTTTTGTCGTAAAAGTCAATTTAATTTTGGAACCAAAACCTACATCATGTTTAGAAACCTAGTCAAAGTCATCTTATATACTAATAAATGTAGTGTAATACGAATATATTACACTATATTAATAAGATCGAAAAATCTGTTAAAAAATTTTTAAGATTGACAAAAATGTAAAAGTTAATCCATAAGGATAATCAAAAGTGCGATTTACTTTTTCCTTTTTAATCTTATAAGTTATAATTTATTGACTACACCATTTCCAAAGGATACAATTATATAAATACGTGATCAAATAATTTTTGAACTTTTTTTTAGGAACTCATTGTACCTTATCTAATGATTAAATCTCTCATTTGTGATTTTTTTTTTTACCAAATCATTTGTGCTTATTTATTATTAGCAAAAAAATATTATTCCAAATCATAATAACAATTATACCCCCACAAAATAGTGCAAAAACACCCATTTCAGACGTCAACAACCAAAGAAAATGTAATTCTTATATTGAAACTAAAAAAGTGCAAATAGCAAAAGACAATCAACTAAATTTTACATAAATCTCAACCAAAGAAAAAGTTAAAGATTTTTATCATATACGTGTGTATATGTGTGTATATAATATGATGATTGCAATACCTTCAATCCGGATATTATTATTACTCTTTCATTTTAGATTTCGTTTCTTAAGCATTTTTCAATAGACCATTGGAATAACAATTTCATTAGATGAGATTCATTTACTACATACGACGAACTTTTCGTCTACGATGTATAATGGTATATATCGTTAGATTTTTCTTACTTTTTAACTGATTATTTTAGCGTGTATAAGATTCAATTACTACATACAACGACTTCTTCATCTACGATGTATGACGGTATATATCGTTGGATGATTCTTACTTTTAATTGATTATTTAACGTGTATGAAATTCAATTACTCAAACAGTATCAAACGAGTTCCTACGTTAGCATTCGTATTGAGATGCACATAAACTTGTTAAAGTTTACTTATATGACTTCACTTCATTATCCTTTTATATCAAATTACTCCCTAATTTCAAATAAATTGTTCACTAAAAATGATGCATTTCTAATTGCTTCACCTGACGACTCTACATTTGTCATCGTCTTCCATAAGGCTTTTTTTAAGACTTTCTTATGGGTTTCTTTTGATAGCTATTGAGATAAATCCTTAAATTTATGTAAAAACAAAGTTGTGCAGATAATTTCTCTTACACTTTCAGTAAGATATCTAGTAAACATAATGAAATGAATTTTCTTTTAGGCATAACAAATACAATTTTATACTTTATTTCGAATGAGTTTGATCCAGTTTCATATGACCCGAAACTGAGTGAATACCTTTTTAAATAGGCCCTATATGACTGGATAATTTTCTCTTGACCTGCCTAATTAATTTTTCTACAAATTATAGTGGTCTTGATTATTCATCCACACATATTGAAGTCTAAACATTAGAAAATTAATGAAAGATCATAATTTGAGTCTAACTAGAAAATCAAATCTAAAATTTTGTTCCAATTATTGGGCCATAAGAGTTCAACTTCTGTTTTTGGACCGAATAAAACCACAAGCCCAAATTCCTTCCCCGACTATATTAGTTTCAACCCAGTTGAGATGACCGTTAAGAATTCAAGATCAGGTGCAGCTAAAAATATTAAATAAACCTTATAAGACCGACGAAACATGAATTTAATACAATCTGGGCTATGATATATTAATACTGCCGGATATAAAAAGATCATTATTAACCACTAATGATCCAACAATAAAAGTATATATTATTACACATCTTATAATTAAAGTAAATTAATGTATGAAAAGGAAATTTATTACAATAGGACCTGCAGGAAGAACCACCTCAGAAGCGGGATTGCTTTTCCTAGCTATTACATATTACTATACGCGTTGATACAAAACAAGAGTGAAATGTTAAACTAATCCCTGTACGCTAATTTTTATTTGCAAAAAACTCCTCTCAAACCAAAATAACAATTACATCCCCCACAAAAGAAAAAGGATGCAAAAACACCCTTATTCACCTAAATTTTTTGCAATAATCCTTCTATATTAAGTTTGGAAATTGGCAATAACCCCCCCTTTTTCACTTGAAAATTTTACCATACCTCCCTATAATTTATGAAAGATTTTTAAATAGGATTTTTAGCTTTTTTTTTTTTTTGAGTGAGGGTTTTTTGCTAATTAAAAAAGAACATAAAAGGATTTCGTTAATAAAAATAATACAGAGATCTTTTTGCCAATTGGACAAAACAGAGGGTATAGTTTTGCATTTAACACTATTATACATATACGTACGACTACTCACAAGTGTTTAAAATTTGTATATTGTGTGAATCTTATCAATAGACATACTATTATTGAACACAAAAATATGATACATACGTGATAGAAGATCAAATTCACCGGGGGAGTATCCATTTATTTTCAAAAATTTGATCACGTAAATTGTCGAAAAATCTACAAACACGTACTCTTATCGGAACAATTGGTTCTTGATGATATTTCTCCAGAATTTTGAGGTACATAAAATAAATCAATTCGGTTGAAGATACAAGAATGAAGATGACATACAGGAAAGGCCTAGCTGAGTCGGGATAGAAAATTGATGCTAGTGACGCAATTGAAACGTTGCACAAAAACACCATCAAATGATGAGTGAAAAAACGAACCAAATTATAATTAGTAGATATAATACTGAGGTGCACCAAGTATGTTAAATAGTACAAGAGTGAAGTTGAAATGGCGAGTCTCATTGTGTATGGATGTGTTAAAAAGGGGTTTTTATCATTCTCCATTCCCTGATATTTGAGCTGCATGAAAGTGAGAAGAACGGTAACGATGAAGGCAGTGCTTTTAACAAAGGAAGCAATGGACGACCTGATCATATTCATGTCGATCGATTGAGAAGTAATAAAGGTTTATAGCAGAGTGAGCTTAAGAGTATGAATTTTTTAAAATTGGTTGAGAGTTGAGAAGGTATATAGACGAAAAAGAGATCATTCTGCAGATAGAAAAACAAAAGAAGAAAGAAGATCGAAGTCTATTTAAAGAGTGAGAGTTTGCACGTTAGTAGGAAGAAATTTCATGGAAAGTAAAAGCAAATAGCCGACAATATCATTGGAGGCGGATGTCGTGGTAAATATATTATAGTATATGTATTTGGTGAGTGAGTTTGTGCAGTGGAGCCGACTAAATTGCGAGATTCTTTTGCAAATATATTATGTATTATGTACGTAGGTTGGCTTTTGAGGAATGGAGAGCCGACTAAATGGAGTGTAATCTAGTTTAGTTTAGTTGTCTTTTACTAACACATGCATATTCAGATTTGAATTCATTTTTCCAGTGTTTAATAATTATTAATAAATTGAACTTAAGTACATATTGATCAAGTTGATGAAGTCGAATTCCAAATTAGTCTCAGTTGAATTCGTTTGGTTTTAATTAGCTCTAGGAATGGTTGGAATTTTTTTGATAGAATATAGGAAAATTAATTTTGGAAATGGATAATGTTCGATCTTTCCAGATCACTTTCCTCCAAACTAATAAACCCAATTCTTAAATTAAGAAAGAATTAATATATCTAAACATATAATGATATAAAGCCATAACCAATATATATATATATATATATGTACATAAATGTTCAAGCAGATCGAGGGCCGGGAGGGATATATGTATATTATGTAGTATAATATGTGGAAAATAATAAGTATTTGGCAAAATTGCAAAAATCGTCCTAAACTAATCATTGATTTTGGATTTTTGTCCCAAACTTTCAACTTGGCGAATTTCGTCCTGTAATTTAGCATTTTTTTGAAATATCGTCCCACCGTTAATTAGAACATGGCTGCTTACGTGCCATGACGTGGTAAATTTTAACATGAATAATTATATAATATTGCAAAATTCGTCCCAAACTAATTACAAGATCCATTAAATTATAAATTTAATATTCGGACTAAATTCATATAAAATGGTAAATTATGGGACGAAGTTCTGCGAATTAATATAGTTTGGGACGAATAATCAAAATTAGTAATTAATTTGAAATGATATTTCAAATAAATGTTAAATTATAGTATAAGACGAAATTTGGTAAAATAATATAGTTTGGGACGAAATAAAAAATTACTAATTGATTTGGGATATTTTCTATAATTTTACCTAAGTATTTTATAATTAATTAGAGGAGAGACTGCTGCATGTGTGAGCAGTGAGGAGAAAAGAGGAGGAGGATGGAACAGCCAAGTGAGGAGCGAGGAGAGAGTAGTTAAGTCGGCTTTTTCCCTTACTTGTAAATTAAGCCTTACCTTCCAAATCAAATTTTAAAATATTCTCTCAATCACTCCTTTTTCAGAAACAAGCTAGTTTGTTTGTCCCGCATTTTGGAAAGACAAATTTTTTTCTGAAATGCTTTTTTTTTTTGGTATTTGGAAAATAGTTTGGGAGATCAGTAGAATTTGTGAAATAATTTGGATTTTCGTAATGTTTATAGTGTGGATTTGGAGAGAGTGATTTGAGAAATTAAATTGGTGTATGCATTTTTGAAAGTGTTAGGTTGTAGGTATAAGATTTGAAAGACTTTCAATCAAAATCATATTTGTTATGTGAAATAAATTATGTAAGTTATATGTTACTTTATGCAAATTAATTAAAATAGAGTTTGCATAAGTTTTACTTATAAATAAAAAAATTATTGTTTATTTGACTTTTAAAATAGTAATTTGAGAAAATTAAAAGATAAAAATTTATTTTAAAAATTAAAAAATATAATTGTTTAGCATTTTCCAAATACAAAAAGAATTGGGAAAGGAAATCTAGCCAAAATGTTTCCAATCAGGGCTTAAGGGACTATTGTTTTGTCGAGGCGGTCGGGCCATTGTCAAAATCCAGTCATACTTTAAAAAGAAAATCCAAGCTGACTGATTCCAAGAGTTAAGACTGACGGGCCATTGTCTTTTTCTTTTTTTGTTTTTTTTTTTTTGTGTGCGGCGTATCTGAAGTGTGCAATGCAAAAATTGAAGTCGGTTCTGTTTTATTCGGGTTTTTCGCACTTTGCACCCCCAAAATATGGAAAATAGGCATTTTGCATCCTCGAAACTTAGATTTATCACTTTGCACCCTCAAATTATGAAAAATGCAGCACTTTGCACCTTCTTTTATTTTCAAGAAAAAACTCAAGGGCAAAATAGGTAATTCTATTATAAATCTTTGGCACTTTGCCCCCCCAAAATAAAATTAGCACTTAACACTCCTTAATTAAGAACAAATTAACAACTTGCACCCCCGAAACACAATAAATGGACACTTTGCACCCCAAAATACAAAATCAACACTTAACACCCTCAAATTTAAAAAAAAAAAACTCAAATCCCTCATTTTTCCGGCAAAATTGACCATTAAAGTGAATTTTTTTCAAGGCAAAATAGGTAATTATTTATGGGTCTTTGATATGTTGAAGTAGAAAAATGGGTCTTCGAGAAGTTTACTTGTACTTTATTTAGTTATTTATGGTTATATTGTTGAAAAGAAAAATGGAGAGAGAAATGAGTATTCGTGTATTTCTAATTGTATTTTGCAAAATTTAAGTAAAAAAATTAATTACCTATTTTGCCTTATAATTTTTTCACTTCGATAGTCAACTTTGACGAAAAAAAAAGAGGGGTTTGAGTTTTTTAAATTTGAGGGTGTGAAGTGTTAATTCTGTGTTTTGGGGTGCAAAGTGCCCATTTATTGTGTTTCGGGGTGGAAGTTGTTGATTTGTTCTTAATTATAGGGTGTTAAATGCTAACTTTATTTTGGGAGGGTGCAAAGTGCCAATACTATTCAATTACCTATTTTGCCCTTGAATTTTTGCATGAAAATAAATCAGGGTGCAAAGTGTTGCATTTTTCATATTTCGAGGGTGCAAAGTGCTAAATCTAAGTTTCGGGGGTGCAAAGTACCTATTTTCCATGTTTTGGGGGTGCAAAGTGCAAAAAACCCGTTTTATTCCAAACAGTAAAACCCATGTTAGTTATGTTATGTATGAACATTTGCGATTTATATGGATTTTTTTTCCCAATTTTGCAATTACGTGAGACTGAGTGAAACTTATTCTAAATGAAATTTTGATATAGTTTTTGGGAAACTTATGTTTCAATTATAAATTATTATTATTATATAACCTAATAAATCTCAAATTTATATAATTACATTGATCTAACCTCCAATGTTTCTTTTCAATAAATAATTTGACATTTATATTAAAAATGACTATTTTTGACGGATTTTGTCCTTCGAAAGAACGATTGGAAAAAATGGCGTCGAAAATTCAAAATTCCCGATCTTAAAGTGTTACGTGCTCGACACATGATATTTTCAGCGTAAATTAATTTTTTCAATCAAATAGGACATAAATTGACGTCGATGACACAATAAAAAACGTAAATTGACATCAGTGAGACAATAAATGACGTAAATTGACGATGATGATAATAAATGGCTTAAATTGATAAAATTAATAACATAATAAATTAAGTATATTATCTAAGTATCACAATAAATGATCAGTTTTAAAATATAACCACTTTAAAGAACTAAAATAAAATTTTGCCCATGTTTCCCAACTAGTTATTGTGCCCAACATCACACAACGTTGTTAACGCCATGTAAGTTGTAAACAATTTCGTGCAATGTTGAACTCTTCTATGTCTCTTATTTTAATACTTAAATATTGATTTTGTCAAAAAAACCCGAACTCATGAATCTGTGGGAAGGTAAAACTTGGCTAAGCAAATCAATTTATTGGACTAATCTTTTCGCAACTTCATACAAGTCGACCTACATTAATTAATTAAAGGAATATAGAAGGCTAGTGGCGAAATTATATTTTGCTCAGTTCTTTTATGGGGTCCTATCCGGGTAGGCCCAAACCTTTCCCCTATTTAGGAGAAACTATTTAATGTAACCGATGTATCATATCATTAAGTACACGTGATGCAACTTATCAATACATTTGTGACATGTGGAGTGATAATCTACATCACCCATGTTATTGAAATGTAAACACAATATTTTGAAATTCTATTTTTTGGGAACATGGCCAGAATATGGAGTAATGTGAATTATCACTCCACATGTCTCATGTGTATTGGTGGACTGCACCACGTGTACTTAATGACATGGTGCAACGATTACACTAAATAATCTCTCAATAAATGGGGTTGCGTTTTTAAATTGGTTATTTATTGTGGTATGTTGATAATATATGTCATTTATTATGTCACTATCATTAATTTAAGTAATTTTTTATCGGAGAATTTAATTTTAATTTTTGTCAAAATCATCAATTATCCTTATTTGGCTGAGAGTTTTAATTTTCGTCAAAAATATTATGTACTTAGCCCGTGACAATTAAAAATTGGGGATTTCAGATTTTGACTTCAAAAGTTACAGTTTCATTTATGAAAAAATTTTAAAGTTCCCCCAAAAAATGAAATATCTAATTTTATTTATAAAAATATAATTGATCAAATTTACAATCACATTTTCCTTAAATTTTCTTTATACATCCAAAAATATCATCCTCTTCAAATAAATATATTAACCACAAAGAATTCATATATTTTCTTTTCCTATTAGAATAAATTATTTAACAAAGTTAAAAGGAAAAGACTCCATAACATCTAATAACATAATATAAAAATACAATATTTGTTACTAGAAAAGAAATTTAAATCCATCCAAATGCTAGTTATATATTATTAATATGTTTATGTAAGAAATTAATCCGAAATGACATATCATGAATAAATTATGAATGAAACTAATATTGGACGGGTGGCGGTGGCGGGGCTTCTTCTAGATCGGGGGTGGTTGCCCCCCAAGAAAATTCTGTAGTTCATCTTTATATTATTTATTTGTCCTCTAGTACCATCTAAACTCTCTACGATTTGACTAGGGAGTTGTGGGTTGGGAAAATTGTTGGTAGTTTTCCATTTATCCACATATGTGGAAAAAAAGCTACTTTGCGCCGGGTACATATGTCATGAAAAAAAACGTAAAGTGTCCCTCTATCCTTTCATTTTCATTTATTCTGAAGCTTCTTCTCCGATTTATTTTTCTTCTTCTCCCAATTTTTATTCACACATTTTATCTCCCAAAGCCAATCCTTCTTTAAAAATTTCTGTTGATGATATCGAAAACTATTCCCGAATTTTTTTGAGAATGTGAAATATGAGAGTGAACTATTTCATTGCCGTACTCTAAGATATAGTACCAAACAAAATTTTGAAAAAAAATCTGAATCCGATCAAACACGATCCTGGCAAAGAAGTACCATTGGCTTTTGGCTCAAGCAATGACAATTATATACTGTACGTATTTATTTTGTTTGCATTCATAATAGACAAAACAAAACATCAATACAAAGCACATGGCCTTTCCTTAATTTATATATGATCTATTTAACATAATATAGTTTATATATCTTAGATAGGCGCTCATATAATTTAATTAATAATACATAAAAGAGAGAATTGCATTTTTGGTACACAACTATAGGGCAATTCCCACTTTTGGTACACAGCTTTATATGTCCAACACATTTGGTACACCTCTTTAACAAAGTTTGACACATTTGGTACAACCGTTAAATAAATTGCAAAATCACCGTTAATTCCGTTAGTTCGACACATTTGGTACACCTCTTTTACAAAATTGACATGTGCGGGGCACATGACTGCCCAAAAAAAAAATTAAACTTGATAAACTTTTATAAAAATTATCATATGTATTTATTATATTTAGCATATCATATTTATATAATGATAAAAAAATATGTATTTATTATTTATATGACATGTAAAATATAATAAACTATATAATGTCATTTATAGTTTAATACTGGAAGAAGAATAAAATATAATAAAAAAGTTTATCAAGTTTCAATTTTTAAAAATTATTTATAAAAATAGTTTATTATTTATAAAAATTATTAAAAATTATGTATTTATTATTTATATGACATGTAAAATATAATAAACTATATAATGTCATTTATAGTTTAATATTGTAAGAAGAATAAAATATAATAAACAAGTTACTTTAATTTATCATATTTATAAAAATTATTAAAAAATATGTATTTATTATTTATATGACATGTAAAATATAATAAACTATAATGTCATTTATAGTTTAATATTGGAAGAAGAATAAAATATAATAAAAAAGTTTATCAAGTTTCAATTTTTTTTTTTTCTGGGCAGCCATGTGTCGCGCACATGCCAATTTTGTAAAAGAGGTGTACCAAATGTGTCGAACTAATGGAATTAACGGTGATTTTGCAATTTATTTAACGGTTGTACCAAATGTGTCGAACTTTGTTAAAGATGTGTACCAAATGTGTTGGACACATAAAGTTGTGTACCAAAAGTGAGAATTGACCTATAGCTGTGTACCAAAAATACAATTCTTAATGAAAGCTCATAATATGAGCCTAACTAGAAAATCAAATCCAAATTTTTTTTCCAATTATTGGGCCATAAGAGTTCAACTTCTGTTTTTGAACCGAATAAAACCACAAGCCCAAATTCCTTCCCCGACTATATTAGTTTCAACCCAATTGAGTTGACCGTTAAGGTGCAACTAAAAATATTAAACAAACCTAAGAACGACGAAGCATGAATTTAATTAATACAATCTGGGTTAAGATATATTAATACACCCGGATATAAAAAGTTCATTATTAAGCACTAATTAATGATCCAACAATAAAAGTATGTTACACAGCTTATAATTAAAGTAAATTAATGTATGAAAAAGCAATTTATTACAATAGGACCTGCAGGAAGAACCACTGTAAGATGGAGCGGAATAGCTTTTCCTAGCTATTAAATATTACTACACTTTCATACAAAACAAGAGTGAAATGTTAAACTAATCCCTATGTGCTAATTTTTATTTGCCAAAAACTCCTCTCAAACCAAAATAACAATTGCATCCCCCACAAAAGAAAAAGGATGCAAAAACACCCTTTTTCACCAAATTTTTTTGCAATAATCCTTCTATATTAAGTTTGAAAATTGGCAATAACTCCCTTTTTCACTTGAAAATTTTACCATACCTTCCTATAATTTATGAAAGAATTTTAAATAGGATTTTTTGCTTTTTTTTTTTTTTTTTTTGAGTGAGGGTTTTTCACTAATTAAAAAAGAACATAAAAGGATTTTGTTAATAAAAATAATACAGAGATCTTTTTGCCAATTAGACAAAATAGAGGGTATAGTTTTGCATTTAACACTATTATACATATACGTACGACTACTCACAAGTGTTTAAAATTTGTATCTTGTGTGAATCTTATCAATAAACATACTATTATTGAACACAAAAATATGATACATACGTGATAGAAGATCAATTTCATCTGGGGAGTATCCATTTATTTTCAAAAATTTGATCACGTAAATTGTCGAAAAATCTACAAACACGTACCCTTGTCCGAACAATTGGTTCTTGATGATATTTCTCCAGAATTTTGAGGTACATAAAATAAAACAATTCGATTGAAGATATAAGAATGAAAACGACATACAGGAAAGGCCTAGCTGAGTCGGGATAGAAAATTAATGCGAGTGACGCAATTGATATTATTTCAATATTTTTGTATTTTGAATGTAGTTAGTGATTGTTTATATATTAAGAAGAGTATAAGGATATAAATTTTTAAAATAATTAAGAAGAGTATAAGGATATATAGTTAGTGCATGTTTATACATAAATAATAAAATAATACATGTTTGTCAAGAAATTAGCAATATTAATTAATGATACGTACAGGTCCCCTGGTGAAATGGTGCAAATAGACGGTTCCATTGATGCAACAGCAGATAAATATAAATTAAGATATAAAGTTCTTAAGAAAAATAAAAATACCGTTCATTTCAGGGCAATATTAATATCGAGCTAAATTAGCAATATTAATTATTTTACCGTTCTTAAGAAAAATGGGGGAACATTCAGGGCCTCAGGCGAAAGACTCTATTGGGTGATATAAGTAATAAAATTATGAAATACGGGTTGTCTATTTTAACTCACTAATTGTTGATAAGTCATATGACAAAAGTTGTCTCAGATTGAAAAGTGGATTAATCCTAACCATTCATTCTTGTAGTACGGTGTGTATGAATCATATAATTTGGTGTATGAGACCCGCTAAAATGGACATACATTTCAATTTGACAATTCTATAATCATAAGAATTTTTAAATACCAATTTTATCTCCTCATTTTATTTCCTATCTTCTGCAAAATATATTTTCAATCTCCGCCCAAATCCTAACCTAAACCATCATCCCTTCACTCCAATGCTGTTTTGTCGAGACATGGCGGCGACGTTTTGGTGTCGCACCACAGGGGCGGCGGAGTGCCGCCTCTATTCGATCTGGTCGCGACATGAATTTCCAACCATCAATCCCTTTCTTCGCTCTTTGGGATATTAGGTTATCAATTTATTTTACAAAATGATTTTTCCATGGAATCTTAATTGGTGGGTTCCTTACAAAGAAGATGAAATGATTTGAACTTCCATTTTTTTTTTAAATTTCTTTTTTTTGAAAGAAAAATATTACATGAGCATTATTTTAACTCATTTTTAGAAAACAGAATAAATTCAATGATCAAATTTCAAATAAAAGTCGGATATGTGACAGCTATATGCTTCACTTATGGTAAGGTTTTAAATCCCTTATTTGGCTTGAATTATTGGCCATCATTTCCAACAATCAATACATTTCTTCACTTTTTGGGTTTAGAATATCAATTTAATTATTATAATATGACTTTTCCATGGAAGCTTAAATGGTGGGTTCCTTACGAAGAAGATGATACTTTTTTTTAAAATTCTTGTTTTTTAATAAAAAACTTATATAAGCATTATTTCAACTCATTTTTAGAAAATAGATGAATATGATATTAAAACGTAAAAAAGAAATGTATCACAATTATATGGGATGAATATTTGAAATTATATCAATAAACAAAAAAAGAAAATATATATACGATTTTATTATTTTTCAATAATCTTGTATTTGGCTTGAAATAATGATCAAATTATCAATTTTTTAAAGTTATTAATAAATTTTAAATTATGGAGATGTTAGTTTTGCATAACCATCTAAAAGATAATTTAAACAAAATAATAATTGAGTCATCAATTTTTTTAAAATTATTTATATATTTTCAAATTTCGGAGGACTTAGTGTTACATAACCATCTAAGAGACAATTTGATCGAAATATTGAATGAATCACCAATTTTTTTTAAAAATTATTGATATATTTTCAAATTACTGAGGACTTAGTATTACATAACCATTTAATAGACAATTTGATCGGATTAATGATCGAATTATTAAAAATTATCGATATATTTTCAAATTATGGAGGACATAATGTCACATAACCATCTAATAGACAATTTAATCGAAATAATGATCAAATCATATCAAAAAAATTTAATTATTGATATATTTTTAAAATACGGAGGACCTAGTGTTACATAACCATCTAATAGACAATTTGATTGAAATAACGACCGAATCACCAATTACTTTTAAAAATGATCGATATATTTATAATTACAGAGGACATAGTGTTACACAATCATCTAATAGACAATTTGATTGAAATAATGACCGAATCATCAATTTTTTAAAATTTATCGATATATTTTCAAATTAAGTGTTACAAAACCATTTATATATCGATATATTTTAAAATTATCAATATATTTTCAAATTACGAAGGAGTTAGCGTTACATAACTATCCAAAAGACAATTTGATCGAAATGATCACCGAGTCATTATTTTTTTTAATTATCAATTTCATTTTCAAATTACGAAAGTTAAAAAACAAGAATTTTAAAAAACAAATTCAAATGAATTTGTAATTTAAAAAATGAATTAAAATAAAAAAATGAAATTCACCTTCTTAAAAAACTAGTTGTGTTTGTTATTTAAGATGTGTTGTGTATTAATTAAAATTTATATAAGTTCTTTTTTTCCAAAAATTTATAATTAAGTTTTCTTTTTATATTCATACTAGATATTTCGTAATTTTTTCAAAATTCAGACTTAAAAATTAAAACTAACAATATTTAAATTAATTACGTTACTAAACTTTAAACTCTACTATACAAAATCTTTAATTTTCAACAAAATTAAAAGTTTGGGGACGATTTTGACCAGGGACAGAGCCTGGGGGCTGAATGTGCAAATATGTCATCTTCCCCAACACAACTTCTTACAGATAGCGGTTGAATGAATAAATACACATATAAAACCAACTTTTAATTCCGTCAAATTAACTCAAATCTAACCAAATTAAATCAATCATCAACAAATTCGAGCATATATATTAAAAAAAGTTAAAAAAAAGAATTCATCTTCTTCACGTGAACGAGATTTTCACAGGTGAAGGAAGCCTCCATGCTATTGGTAGAATCTTAACGGCAGAACATGATAAACCGAATCGTTGTGTGAGATGCATTTCCAATGTAATTAAGTATTATACTAAATTAAAAATGCTAATGGTAGAATTTGATTTGATATTTCTGCAAGTTTGTGAAGATATTTTTTTTAACAATGTTTGAGATGTTATTCTCTCCTTAGCTATAAAAATCATGTTTTCCTTTTGCCATTCTGAAAACTTCAAAAACAAAATTGATGATTTCTACCAATTTAATTTTACAAACAAATAAATTTAATGTACTCTCGAGCATAGTACTGGTTTAAGAAACTAATCATTTATTTCAAGTATGAATTAAACTTGAGAAATAATTTATCACTCCATAAATTAAATTAGTTTACAAGTTTGAATAAGATTAAATTAAATTAGTTTACAAGTTTGAATAAGATTACTGAACGGAAATTTACATCCTAATTACTTGAGTATATAAAGTCAAAATAGTAAATATATTGGGGATTTTGAATCAAATTTATCTGTCAATTGTTGTATGATATGAAAAAAGAAAACTGAAGCATAACCTTGAAAAAGCAACAAAGTTTGAGATGTTATTTCTCTCCTTAGCTATAAATATCATGTTTTCCTCTTGCTATTCTTAAAACTTCAAAAACAAAAATCATGGTTTCGATCTATACCAATTTAATTTTATAAACAAATAAATTTACTCTAGGGGATAATACTGGTTTAAGCTACTAATAATTTATTTCAAGTATGAATTAAACTTGAGAAATAATTTCTCACTCCATAAATTAAATTAGTTCACAAGTTTGAATAAGATTACTGCACGGACATTTACATCCTAATTACTTGAGTATATAGAGTCAAAATAGTAAATATATTGGAGATTTTGAATCAAGTTTACTAATTAAAATTGGATTCAATTGAAAAATGATTTCAAATTTTGGGGTTAATGTACACCCACGACCCAATAATCTCTTCCTCCCCACTCCACTTTCCAACACCCATGGCTGATTATTCACCAAAATTTTTTTTTTTTTAAAATCTGAATCCGATCAAACTCGATCCTGGCAAAGAAGTACCACTGACAATCATATCATCATTACCTTCCTTGTCCTTGGCTTTTGGCTCAAGCAATGACAATTATATACTGTACGTATGTATTTTGTATTTTTTCCATTCATAATAAACAAAACAAAACATGATCAATACAAAGCACATGGCGGCTTTTATATATGATTTATTTAACCTAATAGTATATATCTTAGATAGGCGCTCATATAGTCTAATTAATGCGTACATATATATGATAAAATATATATTGACCGATGGCGTAAGTACGTAAAGAATAGATCGATCACCTGGGGAGTATGCTGCATTCAGTTTCAAATATCCCACCCAATTTGTCGAGAAATCTACCAAAAGTGCCCCTTCTACGCACAATCATGGGCTCTTCATGATCCTCCACGATTGTATAGTACAAACAATACAATACTTGGATTGAAGATATCAACACGAATGTGACATAAATAAAAGGCCTGGCTGAATCCGGAAAGAAAATTGATGCGAGTGATGCAACTGCTACGTTACATAAAATCACCATGAAATGATGAGTGACAAGTACACAGGTACGGTGGGGGAAACGAACCAAATTAGACGTTGATATGATGATATGGAGGTGGAATTGCAGCAAGTATGTTAAATAGTACAAGAGGGAAGAGGTGATAAAGACACTCATTGTGTAGGGATGAGTTAAAAAAGGGTTTTGATCATTCCCCATCCCCTCATATTTCAGCTGCATTAAAGCCAGAAGAGCAGTAATGATGAAGGCAATGATTTGAATCAAGGAACTAATGGACCTCATAGTTGCTAGGAACTTGAGAGAAAAAAAACAGTGTAGTGTATTGTGATAAATAAAAAAAACCAAGTAGGGAAATTTTGGATATGGATTTATCTACGGTGGAGGAGCTTCATTTATATAAGAAAAAAGAGTGGAGAGGTAAATTTGGGGTAAAATTGCAGAAAACGTCCCAAATTAATTATTGATTTTGGATTTTCGTCCCGAACTATTTAATTTGGCGAATTTCGTCCCGTAATTTAATATATTTTGGAATATCGCCCCAAACTAATTATTAATTTTGATTTTTCGTCCCAAACTATATCAACTCGCCAAATTTCATCCCATAATTTACCATTTTGTATGAATTTAGTCCCAATATTAAATTTCTAATTTAATGAAAATAGCATTCAATCTTGTAATTAATTTGGGACGAACTCTGAAATATTAATAATTATTCATGTTAAAATTTATCATGTCATGACACCTAAGCAGCTATATGATAATTCATTGGCAAATGCGCAATTCCGTTTTATAATTATGGTGGGACGATATTCCAAAAAAATATTAAATAACGGGACGAAATTCGCCAAATTAAATGGAAAATTCTTACTTAGACCAGGTCTAGGAGATTTTCCTAGACCTTGTGGTTGAAAAATACTCCACATCATTAATTGTGATGATGTGGTGCTCTCACAATGATGATGTGGAGTATTTTTCAACCACAAGGTCTAGGAAAATCTCCTAGACCAGGTCTAAGTAAGAATGTCCCAATTAAATAGTTTGGAACGAAAATTCAAAATCAGTGATTAATTTGAGACGATTTTTACAGTTTTACCTAAATTTGGATATGGTTTTAGGTGGGCTGATTTAAGGTGGGAGCAATTATATAAGACAAAAAATGTGGATATTTTCCAGGGTTGATTAATTTCCTTGGTCTTAGGGTGAGAGGGCCCCAATTATTTTAAAAAAAAAAGTCTACATTTTCCACAGTTGATTTATCCATCCACATAAGTACAAATTTTTGGCGTCACTGCGCACTACATGAGTTTGCATCTTGCAATGTGACAGGCCAATTACACTGGCGGAGCGTCATGGAGACTGGGGGGGGGGACCGCCCCCCCAAGAAAAGTATAGTTTATATATATATGTAGTAGTAGTTTATTAACTAAAATCACCAGTAGTATGCTGGTTAAGGCGATGCATGTCCTCCCTGTTGGTCTGAGTTCGATTCTTTAGTGGAGCATTTTATTTTTTGACATGTTATACATATTTTTTTATTCTCTTGGTAGGGCTAATTAATCTAGATTAAAATATCTCATTATATTCTTTTCTTAATAAATTATTTCTTCTAGTTTTTCAAGAATATTTAGGGAAGAAATATTTTTTGTTGAAGTAGATCTCATAACCTAATTGAAAATGAGTTTTTTTTATCGATTACATACTTATACATTATATTTTTTCAAAAGAAAATGTTGACTCTTATAAGACAAATTCCATAATAACTATTTATATTCAATAAAATTGTCGATTACAGTTTAAATAATTCTTATTCTTTAAGATATTTATATTTTCAATTTTTGCGTGATATATATATATATATATATATATATATATATATATATATATATATATATATATATTTTTTTTTTTTTTTTTGTGTATTGCTTTATCATAATTTTTGTCATTGTATCAAAATATTGAGGAAATACAAAATATTAAGAAAGTATTTGACAAAAAAAAATTAGCCCCCCCAAAGAATTGTTCCTAGCTCCGCCACTGAGGTCAAAGTTTCAATTTTCTACCGGTTGTAATTGTAATGGATTTTCGTTTTTAGTAAAGTCATTGAAGTATAATTATGAATAAAAAATAAAAATAAAAATAAATTCTCAATCCAATCAGTATTGCAAAGGTTTTAATAAAATCATCCAACCCAGTTTTTCAAAACCTATTCAAATAACCCGCGTTTTGGCAAGCCAGACTTTGCATTCATTTTCTCTTCTATTTTTTTGCAAAGAAGATTAAAATGCCCTTAAATACTAGATAAAGGTATAAATATTTGCTTTACTATGAATATTATAGAAATAGCTTGATGCAGCAGCAGATATATCTTAAAGATAGTGATTAGACTTTTTATCCTATCACATTTCACGTTATTAAGGTAGTTGGGTTTTATAAGTAAAACGTGCGGGTCCCCTACCGAAATAGAAGGTTCCCTTGATGATGCAGCAGCACAAGCAGCAGCAGCAGATATATCTTCACGATAAAGATAGTGATTGATTAGACTTTCTGTTGGAAAAAATTAAGTTAATGGTTTGTTTTGATCACTTTTTTAGTGGAACCCACACTTCGAGAAAAGTGTCGGGTCTTTTGCGGATTTATAATCTACTACTTGAGTAGATAAAAATGGTATAAAGTATGTTAAATTCGAAGTTCGGGTGAATGAGAAATTAATATTCAAAGTACACTTTTTGAAATGGGAGAAAATAATTGAAATGTCATTATCCCATATTGGAATTTGAAAGTAGAGTGCAAAATCTTGAGGTTTATATATGATTTGCCTATGTAGTGGTATAACTACTTAGCTACAAAAAGTATCAGCCCTTGTGCGTGGGGGGGGGGGGTGCAAATCATGGATCGAAATTAGCTTCGTCTCTACAAGACTCGTGCGAGCCCGTGACCCGCGCGCACGAATGCAGCACAATTTGAAAATTGTGTAAAATAGAAGCTCTATGTGAGGGAGCGAATTTGTCTTAAGAACACTTTGTTCTTCTTAATTTCTGTCCAGATTATATTGTTTCTTGTATTTACGTTTATATATACCGTTTTAACAATTTCTATCACATTTAAAGTTCTTAAGCTACCTTTTTTTTTTTTTTTTTTTTTTTTTTGAGAAAACCCGTAGGTAAATATATTAATGAGTAATATCAATGTTAACAAGATCACAAATAAAGCCGGGGAGGACAACAGTGTCCGAAAAACTAGAAAAAGCTAACTTTGCTAACGCGTGAGCCACCGAGTTGCTTTCCCTAAACACATGAGAGCATGAGAAAAACTCAAGAGAAGCAGCTAACGAACTTATGTCATCAAAAATTGCCCCCAAAGGATGGAATGAATGCGTGTCTCTATCCTTGTTGATGGCATTAACCACGGAGCAACAGTCACCTTCTAATTCAATTTTCTTAATCCCCATCAGAATACCAAGCTCCAATCCTTTCATCATGGCAAAGGCTTCGGCATATTCAGGATCCAGTAGGTAATCAAACTTAACAGACTTCCATTGAACACAATTACCAAACTGATTTCGGATAATAATACCTATGCCAAAACAGCCCCTGATTCGATCAATAGCAGCGTCCACGTTAATTTTAAAGTTTCCAGCAGCTGCCGGTGTCCATGACGAATGAGAAGGCCTGTTCTCCGTCAAGAGAGTGATGCGAGAAGAGGACTCCTTGAATCTTTGGTAAAAGTTCCGAGAAAGAGAAACCAATTCATCCGGCAAAAATAATTTGTTGTCCAAAGCAATTTATTTCGCCCAAACCAGATCCACCAAGCCAAACAAATTGCAGCCCCCAATTCCGAAGAATCCAAGCAAGAAAAAAGATGATTAAACCAATCACTAACCTCTGGAGAGTCATGCATATAATGAGCATACGCGAATCCGGAGAGAGCCCAACATTGCCTTGCAAAGGAGCAGCGCAACAAGCAATAAAGAACTGATTCCTCTTCAGATTCGCAGCGAGGACAAGTATCTTCACAGATTATTTTCCTCCTTTTCAGCGCACTTCGGACTGGGAGCGAGCCTTTACAACAGGCCCACATAAAGTGCTTAATCTTCGGCGGGGTTCTTAAAGACCAAATTCGATTCCAGATCGGATTAAGGGGGGAGCTGGTGCTGCCCGACAAGGAATTGGAAGCTAATTCTTTAAAGAAACGGTGTAACCTATAGGCCGACTTGACCGTGAAAATTCCGTTGCGTTCAAAATGCCAAATCATGATATCCGGACTATCTAATCTGCCGAGTTGAATGGAGAGAATGAGCCGAGCCTCATCGCTAATGAAAAGGCTTTCAACGAGTCCCCTGTTCCAGATTCTAGAGCCTTGATCGAACAACTCCGAAACCTTTGCGTTTACCGGAAGAAGACGAGGAGAAGAGATGATTTTGAAGGAGTTATCCCTAGGGATCCAATTATCACCCCAAATACAGATGTTATTACCATTCCCTACTCTCCACCGTACCCCTTTCTTAATTAGATCGATAGAATTATACTCACTTCATATGGATATATTAATTAATGGTACGTGCGGCCGGGTTCCCTGAACCGCAAATAGAATACTCCTACTTAGTTAAGTCTGGATATTCTCTACCGTCTGCTGTCTATGGGCCGATCACGTGAGACTAAATATTGGAAAGGTCCGTCATTTTACTTTACACACTAATCATAATTTTTTTTTTAAGGTGAGAGCAATTATATAAGAAAAGAAAAATGTGGATATATATCCCACAAGTCCACAACATTGTCTGCAATACTCAAGATGCTGAGAATATTCACGAGGCACTCAGCAGCTTATTTCGTTTGAGGCGGGGGTCTTGCCTTACTTGAGAAGCTATATAGTATAATTGTTGCACCACGTCAATGTAATTGTTGGTGTCTAACAATCTGTGTACTTAAATATTTCATCAAAAATATTTCTAACTTAAATCTCAGCATATAACAAATAAAGATAATCTAACATATATTAACTCTAATAGAATTAGATTATATAGCAACGTAAAAACTAGTAAGAAATACTTACATGGATCGAAATAAACCAAGCCACACTCCAATCAATATTTGAAAATTAGGAATTGAGACTGAGGTTTGTCGAAACAAATTTCCTTAAGACAATATTTTCGGGGCTGCCACGGTGCATACAGTTTGATTCCCGGTAGTCTCCCAAGATACAACAATCTGTTGTTCATTATTTGCACAAATAGGCAAATAATGAACCCACGGCGAACTTGAACAAACAGAAATTTCGGACTAAATTTTTACGGAAGTAAGAGAAAGAGAGAGTAATGTTTTTCCTTTTGTTACTATATTAATTGATTCAGAATTGGCCAGATTCTGTCTCATATTTATTGATGCAAAAGTGCTTCTTGAGAAAGGACACAATGGTTCGGTCCAAAGGGTACCTCTTCGGACCGAATAGACGCATCTCTTACTTTAATTTATTTCATTCTCACATAAAACCCCAACAGTAATTATTATATGTGGAGTGAGATCCCACATCACTCCATGTTCTTCTAGAATATAGGATTTTAAAATTGTGGAGTGATGTGAATTTCACTCCACATGTAATAATTTCATTGGTCGGCCGCATCACATATGTTTGATGACATGATACAACAATTATACTACATAATTTGTGGACTTAGGGTGAGAGGCCCCAATTTTAAAAAAAAAAAGGTCTGACATTTTTCACGGTTGATTTATCTATCCACATAAGGGAGCTAGCCTACCCCGTATTTCTTTGGGCTAACACACTTGGTGCCATAACTTTAACATCGATGATAATTTTGGTGTCAATTGATGTTCAATTTCAAAATTAGCCGGAAATCCCTCACGTGAAAGCCAATTTTTATGTCATGTGGCCCGCATATGGAAGGGTTCGGGCCAATTTTGAAATTGGGACTCAATTGACACCAAAATTATCACTGATGTTGAAGTTGTGACACCAAATGTGCTAGCCTGAAAATATTCAGGATAGAAACATCAACGATCTATAGTTGTATTCCAATGTTGATACTAGCACCGATCAAAAGTTTCATTTTTTCCATCGAAAACATCGAAAAGTTTCCCTTTTTGAATCAGGCAAAACGAAAACAGATGTAATTCCGAAACTATTTTTTTGCCTTAAACTCTGTTATTTTCCTAAATTTAGTAACTTTTTTTACAAATTTTCCTTAGTGTTTATGAAACATTTCCGAATAGTCTCGAAAAGTTTTCAATATTCAGCTCTCCGAAACATACATTCCAAACGAAATTTTGATCCATGGATACAAGTGCAAATCAAAGTGCACCAAGTCAGGTATCCAATGTACTTTTGTTAAGAATATTTTTAATGATTTAAGTATATTTTATGATTTTATCAAATCTTTTAGAGAAACTGTTGTCTGTTCATTATATGTGATTTTTATCAATTTAATGGAGACACTAAATGTGTCAATGTCAAGAGTATGTAAATTGTGGTACTAAATTTGTTTTTCTGCAAAGCATGGTACCAAATGTATTTTCTGGGGTAAAATTTGGGACCAAAAGTGTTTTGACCGATTTATCACGTGCAAAATTCATGACCATTTTGAACTTAATGCGCGCTTGACAGTCACCCGCGAAAATTCCGTCCAAAATTTAACGGAATTACTAAATGTGTCAAGACTCTCTAAATTATGATACCAAATCTATTTTTCTGTAAAGTATGGTACCTATATTTTTTGAAGTAAAATTTGGGACAAAAAGTATTTTTTCATAAAATAATACACGTATGTCAAGAAATTAACAATACTGAATTCCTGATCTCCTGATCCTCTTTCTTTGCTGTTGTCTATGGGTATCCCGTGTGGCGGGCAATAGATCCTCTGTACCACAATTTTGTGTACCACAATTGTGCCACAAATGAGTAATTGCCACATGTATTTATGACAATTATTATAATTGTCATAAATACATGTGGCAATTACTCATTTGTGGCACAATTGTGGTACACAAAATTGTGGTACAGAGGATCTTGAGCCCGTGTGGCGAGTGGGACTAAAATATTGGAACAGAAACCTACGTCATCTTCTACGCCATCTTAATAATGTACAACTTTTTGTCATAAAAGTCGTCTTAATAATAATTGGAACAAAGACAAACCTAGTAAAATTCATCTGTACAATACTAAAATGTGTAACTTTTTGTAATCATTTCTTAATCTAGACGAAAACAAAATCTTATGACCAACAAAAATAAAACGAAAACCTACGCCATGTTTAGAAACCTTGTAAAAGTCATCTTATACACTAATAAATGTACAAGTACTTTTCCAAAATGACCTTCATGCTTATTCCTCAATATGACTTTATGTCAAAATTATTTCTCCGAATATCCCTTTTGCTTAAAATCGAAGATAGCAATAGTGATTCAATAAGAGAATCGTTGTGTTGGCAACATTTATGTTTAATTATGAAAATTTTAGAAAAAATTAAAAGTTAACAAAAACATAATCGCATTTATTTGTGCCCTTGTATCTCTACATCGTACCCTAATATTAGGGCTGTCAATGGGGCGGATTTCAATCCGGATCCATCCGAATTCAGTCCGATTTATTAGGATAATTGTCCGATTAGAGATTCGATGGACCTGATCCGATTATAAAGATCCGAAATCCGAAACTCATGGAGCGAATATGGATTTAGGTCGATTCGATCCGTTAAAGATCCATATCCGACAACAATTAAAAAGAAAGATATATATACAAAATGATTTATAAAAAAATATCATTAATAATATTTCAACGTCAATTTAAGAATATAGTAATTTATAATTCGTTTATAAATTTATTTAAACCAATATATTCATTCTACAAATATGAATATAGTAAAGAAACTTTGAAAATGTGAGCTAAAATTAAATAAAATTGAAAAGATAATAAACTTGTTTTAGGAAAGAAAATATTAATTTAACTTTTATATACAAATTTATTGGATCCAAAAAATATCCGATATCCGGCCAAATCCGACCAAGATCCGTTGGATTCAAAAAATCTAAATCCGAACAAGATTCGAATTTGACAGGATTCGATCCGATATAAATGGAGCCGGATCTGGACAACCTGATCCGACCCATTGACAGCCCTACCTAATATCCCTTTTTCTATTTTTAAAGTACTCCAACCACCACTGATTTCCATCATAAAATAAAGAGACCAGGCCTAAGAAACCCCTCTAATCCAACAAAGACTTTCAAGGTAAAAATAAATATTTTCCATCATTTAATATGTCGCAGTAAGCAAATGCGATTCAGTTTGTAACTAATTACTACATGTTTTAATAAATTTCTAATAATTAACAAAATCGTAGTTACTAACTGCAGCTTTTGTTAATTTTTCAATTTTTCTGAAATTTTGGCGACAACGATTTTCATATGAATCCTATTTATTGGTTATTTTAAGCAAACTGGACATTTGAGGAAATACTTTTGGGCTTAATACATATTGAGAAATATATGAAAGCCAATTTGGAAAAAATATTTCCTCTTATATATTTGAATTCCTCAATTTTTCTTTGCAAAAAAGAGGCCGGGTTCTATAATTTTCGGGGCCAAAATTCAGGGTTTTCATTTTTCTTTTTATATACGATGTAGTTTTTTTTTTTTTTTTTTTTTTTTTTTTTTTTTTTTTTTTTTCGTGTTTGTTACTTCTATATGCAAAAGTATTTTAATTAAATTTTTTATTCTAGCTCTTCTAATATATCATTCTCAAAAGACAAAATTATCATATCGTGGTCTCGTGACATAGTCGAATGTATTTGTGTTATTAATTTTAGTCTTAAAAAAATTCTTTAATAAAAAAAAATTATTACATGTATAGTGAATATTATTCTCTAATAAATACACGAACGTATGGAAGAATCAATCACTTTTATATGGTTAAATATATCAACCAACTTATTCATTTTTCCTTTTCTAATAACAACTGCATAAATCTAATATATACTTATCACATAAGAAACTTTTTGCAGGACATTAACCACAAAGAATTCATATATTTTCTTTTCCTATTAGAACAAATGATTTAACAAAGTTAAAAGAAAAGACTCCATAACATTTATTAACATAATATAAAAATACAATATTTGTTATTAGAAAAGAAATTAATAAGGCAACATATCAATACGTACTTTCCCTTCATTCAGTTCATTGGGGAAATATTAGTAAGTTATAGTGACAGGGGACATCAGTTCACTCGCCCTTACAAGGGACTTCTTTACAACGGCAAATAGGCCTTCCGGAAGCTTCCCAACCATTATAACCGCGTTCCAAAACCATTATATTTTTTACTCCCACATCTTCTTTCACATCAGCAAGATAGTCGGCAAATTTTCGAGCACATTTGGGTCCGCGAAAATATAAAGGGAAATTGATTAAATGAATAATTGATTATTTGATCTACCAGTAACACTATGTTGAAATATAAAGGGAAAGAGAGAACATCACATCGTTGAAATATAGGTGTGCGTTTCTTAATTTCGAGGCTAGAATTGGGTGTGTTCTGCTAATTTGCCCCGAGACTTAAATTGCAGTGTTTTGGGAATTAAATATCTTATCTTATCTTACTTACTATTATTTCAAGAAGGTCTTTTGGTCAGAAATTCGGAAAATTCTTGTCCAAGTCTGGTTTGGTCAAACCCATCCAACCACCAAGCAAGTGTGTTGCACTTGCTTTGTGATTGGTCACTTTCTTGAAAGTTACAACCAATCCCAAAGCAAGTGTATTACACTTGTAATTAGTTTGGGTTCGGCCAAACCCGGTCTGGGTAAGAACGAAATTCTATTTCCGTAATTTAGAATTAATTTACTTATAAATTAAAAATGAAGCAAACAGTTGTTACAAAAATCGAGAGAAAATCACTTTTGATACCATAACTCAACCTACTTTAGGGATTTGATACAACAACTTTTTATGCCGACACATTTGATACCATAACTCCAATCAACTCGACACTTTTGATACTTCCGTCAAATTGGAAACGGAATTGTCACGTGGTTGTCACGTGGTCGTTAAAACTTTGCACATTTGATACCATAACTTATGTTGACTAATAATTTACCCCATAACATTTCAGGTTACCAAAAAAGCCCCACATCTCCAAATTTAGTGACGATTTTAGTCCACATTGTTGCCAAATTTCCAAATTAACTCGAATAAGACCACGTGATGACCAATTTAGAACTTTACACATTTGATACAATTACTTATGTTGACTGCTAATTTTACCCTAGAACATTTTCAGGTTACCAAAAAAGTTCCACATCTCCAAATTTGGTGACGATTTTAGTCCACATTGTTGCCAAATTTCCAAATTGACTCGAATAAGACCACGTGCTGACCAATTTAGAAAATTTTACTTATTTTATTTAAATAACTAATTTAATTTATAAACAATATTAATAAATTAAATAATACATTAACATAAATATCACCAAAATTAAGAAAACATATTCTTTTTAAATATAAAATTTATATAATAGAATTAATATATTTAATATTTATTAAAATTATAAATTATATAATTAAAAACTATTTAATATTTATTAAAATAATAAATAATAAATAATTATAATTTAATAAAAAAATCCCCACCCCACCCACCCTCCCCCTACCCCCCGATTCCCAGCCTGCCGGCGGCCTGGGTCCTTCGTTCTCAAGCCACCGCTGCCAAGGACCGAAGATCCCAGGCCGACGGTGGCTTGGGACCGAAGATCCTAGATGCGGTGGCCTGGGACCGAAGACCCAGGCCGCCGGCCTGGTAATCGGGGTAGGGGGGCGTGGGGTGGGGAGGTGGTGGGTGGGGTGGGGAATTTTTTTTTTAAATTATAATTATTTATTATTTATTATTTTAATTTTAATGATATAATTTATTATTTTAATAAATATTAAATATATTAATTCTATTATATAAATTTTATATTTAATAAGAATATATTTTCTTAATTTTGGTGATATTTATGTTAATGTATTGTTTAATTTATTAATATTGTTTATAAATTAAATTAGTTATTTAAATAAAATAAGTAAAATTTTCTAAATTGGTCAGCCCGTGGTCTTATTCGAGTCAATTTGGAAATTTGGCAACAATGTGGACTAAAATCGTCATTAAATTTGGAGATGTGAGCCTTTTTTGGTAACAGGAAATGTTATGGGGTAAAATTTGCAGTCAACATAAGTAATGGTATCAAATGTGTAAAGTTTTAAATTGGCCAGCACGTGGTCTTATTCGAGTCAATTTGGAAATTTGGCAACAATGTGGACTAAAATCATCACTAAATTTGAAGATGTGGGGTTTTTTTGGTAACCTGAAATGTTATGGGGTAAAATTATCAGTCAACATAAGTTATGGTATCAAATGTGCAAAGTTTTAACAGCCAAGTGACAATCACGTGACAATTCCGTTTCCAATTTGACGGAAGTATCAAAAGTGTCGAGTTGATTGGAGTTATGGTATCAAATGTGTCGGTATAAAAAGTTGTGGTATCAAATCCCTAAAGTAAGTTGAGTTATGGTATCAAAACTGATATTCACTCCATGCATGTCTCTGATATATCTTAACCAACTTCTTCAGTTTTTTATTTTCCGCTACATCCACTTTCTCACATTCTTATACTATTATTCAATCAATTAATTCAGTTTCATACATTCCCTCTCTATTCTTTCCAAATCATTTGAGAATCTTATCTCCTCCTTTATTAGATTTAGTGTGTGTAACATTTTCTTTGTAAGATTTGTTGATCTATTTTTTTTTTCTAAATTAACTTGGAACTGCATTGTTTTGCTTACAATTAGAGTGAATGACTCGAGGCTAATACATGGATCAAAATATTAAAAGGCGGTCATGTTTGTGAAAATTTCAGTGATTTAATGTATCAAGTAATGTATCAAGCAGGAGGTTGAGATTGAAAATGAGTAATGGAGGAGTTCGAGTATTGTGATTGAAAATTGGGAGTGTTATCTTGATCATGTCAAATTTCAAGGTGTGTTTCATGTAGTTCATCACATTTTTAATTAATTATAATTAATAGTTTTTTTGCTATATTATAAAGTATGCTTAGGATATTATTATTATTCTTAATTTCATTTCAGATTTCGTTCCTTAAGCATTTTTAAATAGACCATGAGAATAACAATTTCAGTAGATGAGATTCATTTATTACATACAACAAACTTTTTATCTACGATGTATGACGGTATATATCGTTAGATTTTTCTTAATATTTGACTGAATATTTTTAACATATAAATGAGATTCAATCACTACATACAACGACTTCTCCGTTTACGATGTATAACGGTATATATTATTGAATTTTTCTTACTTTTTAACTGATAATTTAACTTATATGAGATCCAATTACTCAAATAGTATCAAACGAGTTCCTTCATTTAGCATCCGTATTTAGATGCACAAAAACATGTATGTATTTATATAGATACTTACTCAAAAGCTAGATAAAATTTACATATAAGACGTCGCTTCATTATCCTTTTATATTAAATTACTCCCTTATTTAAAATAAACTAGAAAAATGCACGTACGTTGTACGTGTCTAGTTTTAATTTCATGGTATTTTTCATAAATTAGAGTAAAATTAGACATTTTCATGTCATTGAATATCATATATTTATGAATGATCAATTTATTTTAATGAAATTTATTTTTATTAATTATTATTGGTTTATAAAAAAAATTATTTAGTTCATTCCATCATAGTAGTTTTCATGTCAAGTTTATTCGTTATTCATCGGTGACACGTGTTTCATCAGTTTCTTCATAAATTTCACCCGAACTTTTAATGATTTCACGAACATTTTTCTTACTGGTTTCACCACTTTTTTCACCAACTTCACCAGTGTTTACCAATTTCACCGGAAGTTTCATCAATTCATATGTTTTCACTGTTTAAATTTTTTTATCCATTTTTTCAGCTTTTTTTTTTTTTTTTTTTTTTTATCGATTATCAATTTTTCATTGTTTTTTCATTTTTCGTCTATCGTTTTTTCAATTTAAAGGATTTTCTTCTGATTTCACATTGTTTTTGTCAGTCAAAGTTTAACTCATTTTCACCTAAATTTTTCATTGATTAAACATGTTTAACTTCAAGCTTTTACAAATTTCACCAAACTTTCATCGATTCATATATTCTCAGTGTACAAATTTTTTTTTTTACCTTTTTTAGCGATTTATCCCCTTTCTTTTTTATCGGTTATAACATTTTCCATTGTTTTCTCTTTTTTGGTCCACTTCTTTTGTTTTTTTCTTCAGTTTAAACCATTTTTCTCCCGATTTCACCAGTTAAACTTTTTTTAAATTGATTTCACTTGTTTTTACCATTTAACCCCTTTTTTACCTATTTTTCATGTTTTTTCACTAATTTCACATGTTAATTCACCTGATTTTTTCATTGATTAGATATGTTCTTACCACTTATACGTTTTTGTCCGATTTTACACTTTTTTCACCGGCGTTACCCAATTTTACTGAATTTCACTAATTTTATCATTTTTTTAAGAAATTTCATTCGAATTAATTTTTCATTGATTTCACATATTTTCACCAACTTTACCTTTATTTTAACCCATATTACCCGTTTTCATCCATTTTTCACAAATTCTATCTGTTTTTTTTATCGATTTCAAATGTATTTACGATTTTACATGCATTTTTTTCACCGGTTTAAAGTGCACATACATTATTGTATGTGTCTATTTAATTTCAGTGGTATTTTATTTTAAAGCAGAGTAAAATTAACTTCATTATGTCATAAATTAAAATAACACATATTAATGACTGATATTCAATTTATTAACTTCATCTGAGGTATTTTCATCGATTTCTTTAGTTTTTTTTTTTTGGTTTAAACAATTTTTCTCATGTTGACTTTGTTTTTGTTATTTAAATTTTTTTCATTTTATTGATTTCACTCATTTTTACCACTTTAATGAATTTTCACATGTTTTCACCTATTTTACGCTTTTTTAACATGTTCTATCATTTTTTATGTAATTTCTTCGTTTCATCGATGTCATTCATTTTTTTCGCGAATTTCACTTGAATTATTATCAAATTCACATGTATTTATCGAATTTTCAACTCAAATAATTATACATTTTACATCTTCAATTAATTTTAAGTATATCTCAAATTATTTCACTTACCTTATCATTTGAAAGATTTTTCTTTACCGATCTAAGCCATTTCACTTGTTATGTTAATTAGTTTAATTCGATTTTCATTGATTTTTACTGATTTACTCGTTTTGATCAATTATAACCTATTGTTAATTGTTTTTCCTATTTTTTATCGATTTCTTTTGTTTTCTAATATTAAAAAAAAAAAAAATCTACTGGTTTAGTTCACACTGTTTTTGCTAGTTATACTTTTTTTCTTTCCAGATTTTACTTATTTTTATCATTTTAACTTATATTTCACCGATTTCAAATGTTTTTTTTTATAAATTTCACTTGAATATTTCACCCACTTTTTACTGATTTCACCAATTTGTTTCCCATGTTTTAACTAATATCACCCAAATTTTCATCAACTTCACATGTATTTATCGATTTAATCGGCACTATTTATTATCAATTTCACCAACTTTTCCACCTACTTCAGCAGTGTTCATGAATTTCATCTAGACCGATTTACATGTTTTCATCAATTACATAAAATTTATTTGATTTGCTTCACCAACTTTCATTAATTTTCATCAGTTTTTCACTTATTTCACACGTGTTTCTCGAAAAGATTTCCTTGAAAGTCCGAGGTAATGTTTCTCATGTCAAAGCATTTTTGTTCATAGGTAAGTCATAAACATTTTTGTTCATAGGTAAGATGCGATTTTACTTTAACAGATTTTATGATATTTAAAAGAATTATAATTCTTTTAAGGAGTGACATATTGTACTAAATCTTTAAATGAAACAAATAATATTTTTTACATGACAACATATTGATAATACATTATAATAATTTTACATGTACATTTAAGCAACTATTCAAAATAATAGTATTTTTTTTTTTTATGTGTTATAGGAGAACAATAATGAAATTGTAAAAGTGATGTAAGAGTTAATTTCTTAATTATTGGAGTTATTGTAGGAAATAACTATTATAAAACTTTATGTCTAATTGGAATATACTTTTGTTTTTCTTCCATATTCATGGTGCTTGGTTAGTAGGAAAGAAAGTTACTAATTTTCTTAAAATATTTTCATACCAAATTTTTATGAGAAAATTTAAGGAAAATATCATGTCTAATTATATTTTATTAATATACTTTACAATTTGAATAAGGGCATTTTTGTCTTCACAAAAAAGAAAAAAATTTAAATTATTCACACTTTTAGTATTTGTAGGGTAGGAAATAACTATTATAAGACTTTATGTCTAATTTGAATATACTTTTGTTTTTCTTCCATATTCATGGTGCTTGGTTAGGAGGAAAGAAAGTCACAAATTTTCTTAAAATACTTTCATACCAAATTTTTATGGGAAAATTTAAGGAAAATTTCATGTCTAATTATATTTTTATTAATATATTTTACAATTTGAATAAGGGCATTTTTGTCTTCACAAAAAAAGAAAAAAACTTAAATTATTCACACTTTTAGTAATAATAATAATAATAATAATAATAATAATAATAATAATAATAATAATAATAATAATAATAATAATAATAATAATAAATAATAATAATAAGTATAGAATAGATATAGATTGTTCACTAAAAATGATGCATTTCTAATTGCTTCACCTGATGACTACATATTCGTCGTCGTCTCCAAAAAAAAATCTAGACTTTCAAAAAAATTTAGACTTTCTTATAGGTTTTTTATTTTTTTTTATAAGAATTGAGATAAATCCTCTATTTTATTTATATTTATGTAAAAAGAAAGTTGTGCAGATAATTTCTTTTATACTTTCAGTTGGATATCTTATACACATAATGGAATGAATGTTCTTTTCGACATAACAAATACAATTCTATAATTAATTTCGAATGAGTTTGATCCAGTTTCATAGGACCCGAAATTGAGTCAATATCTTTTTAAATAGGCCCTATATGACCGGGTAATTTTCAATTTGACCTGCCTAATTAATTTTACTAGAAATTATAATGGTCTTGCTTATTTATCCACACAGATAATGAAGTCTAAACATTAGAAAATTAATGGAAGCTCAATATTGTTCCGATTATTGGGCCATAAGAGTTCAACTTCTGTTTTTTGACCGAATAGAACCATAAGCCCAAATTCCTTCCATGACTATACTAGTTTCAACCCAATTTAGATGACCGTTAACACTACAAGAAAAACTCGTTATTGCAACTGAAATTGCAACCGAAAATGGCCAAAAATGAGTTGAAAAATCGATTTTCCAATTGATTTTGCAACCGTCGGTTGAAAAAAGTTCCATTGGAATCCGACTTGCAACCGAAAATAATTGCAACCAACCGAGTTTTTTTGGTTGGAATTTTCCCCAATCGCTTTTATTTTCAACCGATTGCAACCAATTTTCCAACAAGTTAATTTCGGATGAAATTTCCCAACAGATTTTGCATATTGACTGGAATTTTTTTTGATTTTTTGTTAAATGCAATTCATAAAACATCACAAATCATCCATGAATCCAATTCATAAAAAGTCACAAATCATCCATGAATCCAATTCATAAAACATCACAAATTATCAGCTATACCAATTCAGAAGAAGGAAAGGAGATTGAAGAAGATAAAAGAAGACGACTTGAGCTGAAACAGGAGGAAATGGAAATTCCCAATTCTATCTAATTAGGTTCTCTCAGCATTTTGTACATACTTTTACATTAATCAATATACAGAATTTCTCATTCATTCAATTCAAGAATTAGTTCTTTACATCACTTTCATATATGCAAATTATAAGAGTTTACACAAATTATCCGTACAACGTAACAAATCATGGAATAACAATTCAAAAAAGTCACAAACAACACTAAAATTCTTCAAATGTAATTTCAATTCCCTCACAACCAAGCCACCTCAAAAAGAAATTAATGCCTTCGAACTGAGATGAAATCAAGATCCAAGAGAGGCAACAAAGAGCATAAATATCTGCAAGTTCTCTTCACAATATCTGAATGTTCTCTATGTTTTGTTTTTGTTGCAACAGGTTAATCTGTGAATTGTGATGAAAATATAGAAGTTCTTAATTTCAATAAAAGCATGATGTATCTAACCAATAGAAGTTTTTGGCGAATTGTATACCTTCTCATAAAAATTCCAATTGCCCTTTTGGTGGTGCGGCCACGAGGTGTTGCGGGGGTGGGGGGGTGGGGTGCGGCCTCGCAGGGTGTTGGGCGGTTGTGGGGATGGTGCGGGGTACTCGGTTGTGTGGGCTTACGGTGGTTGTGCGTGTGGGGTGGTGGTGCGCGCGGGGTGTTGCGTTGATGGTGAGCTCACGGTGTTGGCGGTGCACGGTGAAAAGAGTGAATGAAGGAAGTGAATGAGAAATTTTATTTTCTTGTAAAATTTGAGAGAGTAACAATCTGCCTGGCTCGCTTTTTATTTTTTTTTCAATTAGAAAATTGCAACCGAAATTTGTTTCGGTTGCAATAATTTCCAAAATTGCAACGGAGCTTTTATTTTGTTGCAATTCTAGATCAAAATTGCAACCGAAACAAATAATTTCACTGAAGAAATCCGTTTTAATTTTTCAGCGGGAATTGTGACCCATTTTTAATTGATTGCAAATAATATGAAAATTTTGTAATTTCAATTCAAATTTTAACCACTAATTAATGATCCAACAATAAAAGTATGTTACACAGCTTAAAATTAAAGTAAATTAATGTATGAAAAAGCAATTTATTACAATAGTACCTGCAGGAAGGACCACTACACTTTGATACAAAACAAGAGTGAAATGTTAAACTAATCCCTATGTGCTAATTTTTATTTGCAAAAGACTCCTCTCAAACCAAAATAACAATCACATCCCCACAAAACAAAAAGATGCAAAAACACCCTTATTCATTTAAATTTTTTACAATAATCCTTCTATATTAAATTTAAAAATTGGCAATAACCCCCCTATAATTTAAGAAAGAATTTTAAATAGGATTTTTTGCTTTTTTTTTCTGAGTGAGGGTTTTTTGCTAATTAAAAAAGAACATAAAATGATTTTGTAAATAAAAATAATACAGAGATCTTTTTGCCAATTAGACAAAACAGAAGGTGTAGTTTTGCATTTAACACTATTATACATATACGTACGACTACTCACAAGTGTTTAAAATTTGTATCTTGTGTGAATCTTATCAATAGAAATAAATAGTAAATACTATTATTGAACACAAAAAATATGATACATACCTGATAGAAGATCAAATTCATCTGGGGAGTATCCATCTATTTTCAAAAATTTGATCACGTAAATTGTCGAAAAATCTACGAACACGTTCCCTTACACGAACAATTGGTTCTTGATGATATTTCTCCAGAATTTTGAGGTACATAAAATAAAACAATTCGGTTGAAGATATAAGAATGAAAACGACATACAGGAAAGGTTGAGCTGAGTCGGGATAGAAAATTGATGCGAGTGACGCAATTGAAACGTTGCACAAGAACCCCATCAAATGATGAGTGAAAGCACGAACCAAATTATAATTAGTAGATATAATACTGAGGTGCACCAAGTATGTTAAATAGTACAAGAGTAAAGTTGAAATCGTGAGTTGCATTGTGTATGGGTGTGTTAAAAACGGGTTTTTATCATTCTCCGTTCCCTGATATTTGAGTTGCATGAAAGCGAGAAGGGCGGTAAGGATGAAGGCTGTGCTTTTAACAAAGGAAGTAATGGACGACCTGATCATATTCATGTCGATCGATTGAGAATAACAAATTAAGGTTTATATCAGAGTGAGCTAGCTTAATTAAATGTATGAAATTTTTATAACTTGTTGAGAAGGTGTATAGTATATATAGACGATCAAAAAAAAAATATATTGAAGAGAATTCTGCAGATAGAAAAACAAAAGAAGAAAGAAGTCTATTTATGGAGAGGAATGAGAGTTTGCAATAGGACGAAATTTCGTGGTATGTAAAAGCAAATGGGTAACATGCTTGGAAGTTGGAACCGGGGAAATTGCAAGAGTAGGACTAGCTATTTTGCATGTATCCCCCGGGCAGTTTTTTGTAGGAAAATTGCAAATACTAATCATACTCTGTTTGGATGTAATTTGGTTCAAGCATTTCAATTTTTTGCTGGACAGAATGTCATTTAAAATGATTAAAACAAAACTCACTTTAAATAATCATAAAAAAAAAAAAAAAAGTTCAAATAATAATATTTTCAATTAAACTAATTATCATATAATGTTATCTTAGTTAATTTATTTCAAAAAAATATGATTTTACATTGATAATCTAATTATTCTATCTAAACCCCAACATTCAAAATACATTCATATCAAAACTCACGTTTTCATTTTTTGAGTCCTCTTTTTCTTTCCCCTTTAACTTCCGACCACAAAAGTACAAATCTTTGCACTTTAATCAACAAAACAAAAATATTTAGGTTTTATGTTTTGGTACCAACTCCGTTGCACTAAGATTCCATCCCATTAATCTACAAATATATTATGCTCTGTCACAAAGTCGGCAGAAGCGAAATTGCAGCGGGAGACCACATCTACGTACATCATGGATTCATGTAAGATCTCTTATCTTTTCCATATATTCTCCTAATTAAGATCGTTCATTTTTTTAATGTGCTATGCTAAACTGATTCATGCTGAGTCAGGAGTGAGGAGATATGGCAATATATATATGTTATGTAATATAATAATAATTACATCTAATCTAATACATATATATATTTGAAGGGTGGGTGTTGACCCCAATTGGTTGTTTTGACCAAAATTCTATTTTTCTAGAGTTTTGATTTTTTTTAATCCTACAAAATTCTATTATTGGTATTCTCTAAATACTAATGTAATGAAGTTTATTATATAAGTAATTTATGGATGTAAATTACTATTCTTAACCAAAATAACTCTTTTTAAATTGAATCATCATTAATCAGGCTAGAATCATTAGGCTAATTAGACGTTAAAAAGTGTTTCAAAACTTTAATTTTGGCTGTCAATATGATTAAATCTCAACTAATTAAAGTCAAAAAATAATTTCAGTTTTAAATTTTATAATTTCCTAAAAATCAGCCAATTAAATCAATTTATTATACTTAATTGTTCCCTTAAATTTAGCTATCACTACAATTAGAAATTGTACTTCTTATATAAGAAGTCTTATATATATGTAAGAATCCTATTTTACAAAACTTAGAGTATTAGTGTGAATTGTCCAATGTTGATTTTCTTCATTCTATTGATTCGATTGTTCAAATTAAGAATCTAACATGGTTTGTTATATGTCTTTGTTGCAGGGCGATTTTGAAGTTATTTTTAATTTCACATTCGATGATTTTGCTACATGAAGTCTCATTTTTAAGTTTATAGGTTTGTTATTATTTATTTTTGTCTATTAATAATTATTTTCACTTAATTTGAATATGATTTACTGAACATAGCGTACTATTATGTGGTTATTAGATGACACATATTGGAGACACCATATAGAAATTACTACAGTTAGAAATTGTACTTCTTATATAAGAAGTCTTATATATATGTAAGAATCCTATTTTATAAAACTTAGAGTATTAGTGTGAATTGTCCAATGTTGATTTTCTTCATTCTATTGATTCGATTGTTCAAATTAAGAATCTAACATGGTTTGGTATATGTCTTTGTTGCAGGGCGATTTTGAAGTTATTTTTAATTTCACATTCGATGATTTTGCTACATGAAGTCTCATTTTTAAGTTTATAGGTTTGTTATTATTTATTTTAGTCTATTAATAATTCTTTTCACTTAATTTGAATATGATTTACTGAACATAGCGTACTATTATGTGGTTATTAGATGACACATATTGGAGACACCATATTGGGGGTGATATATACCAAATGCACTATTCGATCAGAGTTGTAAATATACAATTTAATAAATAAATAAAAAAATATGATTTTGCTTAACATAACTAATCTTATGTGGTTGTTAGATGATGGGTGATTTGTTATATGTGCATGTCTATATATGTGTGATATGTTTACTAACTTTTTGTTTTTTTTTCTTTATATCCTTACTTATATTTAAGCTTCTTATTTAGTCCTAATATTGTAGTTTTACTTATTCATTTTTTTTCAAAAAAATCATATTTTCTATTTTTTTGAGTTTACTTCTGAATTTATTACGTGCCCATATTTTAAGCTTTTCATTGTGAATGCTTTCTATGTTTATTCTTTTTTCATTAGATTCTATTATTAGTTTTTCTCTTAGTATTAAAAAATTCAAATATTTGGCTCATTTTAATTCTTCTTACATTTTTAGGGCTTTCTTGCCTAATATTTTTTGGTATGTGAATCGTATGTAATATGAGTAAATATGGACAAAACAGTTTACAACCTTTTGCATGCCAATGATGTTTCTATTTGTCGGTCATCAACAAAAATATATAATAGTTTCTACTTGAAATATTGCTTTGAAAAACATTCTTTTATTGAATTTTTCCTATAAAAATAAAAATAAAAGTTCTTAGAAGATTATAATATTAATTGGTCTAAACATACAAAGAAAATGAAATTGTAGCCCATTCAAAACATATATATGATAGTATTTATTATAGTGATTACCTACATATTCTAAATTGAGCTAATTAACCGATTAATAAATTCAAATGATTTATACTCATAACCGATTAATATTGATTTTTTTCTTGAGAATTGATTAAAATCTTATCATCATGGTTTAAATGTTTAAATGTATCATGATCTAAGTAGTTTTAGTTTTACATAAATATCGATAAGATTTAAGTAATAAAGTTGGTGATCATGTGATCACATTTTATCAATCATTGTAAATTAATATTAAAATTTTGCAATTTGATATATACATATCAAACAATACATCATTATGAAGAAAAAAAATTATATATATATATATATATATATATATATATATATATATATATATATATATATATATATATATATATATATATATATATATATATATATATATATATATATAAACCTAGCTCATTTCTTTTCTAATTTTTTGATGTAGTTCGGTGAAGCTCTTTATTTTTATCAACATATTACACATTTATTGTTTGATTGATTTAGTGACTTAGAAATGAAAAATAAAAAATAGCTTTCCAAACATGTAAAAAAATCAATATATAGATTTGCTCATGCTTGATCTATGTTCATCAACTTTCATTCAATATCATAGATTTATTAAAACAAAATCGTTGCATTTTTTGTGTCTTCGGCTGTTTTGATTGAGTGTGAACGTTTAATGTCAATTGACTTAGAAAGTAAATAATATATTTTTTTTCTTAAATTAATTTCGATCGAAATATATAATTCGAAAACATTATGTATAAACCGTGCATAGCACGGGGCTAAAGCTAGTTATAATTAAGTAGAGGCAGAGAGATGGCGGTACAGCTAAGCTAAGTGAGGACAGAGGAGAGAGGAGAGATATGGTGGGACAGCGAGTTTTTTCCATTATAGCCTATTAAATAAAAATATTTCACAAAATGACCTAAACTGAAAAGTATTTTCCAGAATGTACCTTTAAGTTAAAATCGCTATTGGCAACATCGATTTTAGATAAAATCGATACTACCAATAGCGATTTATCAGTCATCTCCAAAAATAAATAATAAAAATTTAATTAAAATCGATACTAGCAATATCGATTTTTCTAATTATATTAATTACTAGCTAATTAATCAAGGGCAAGAATCGATACTGGTAATATCGATTTTCAGAAGAATCGCTATTACTAATAGAGATTATTTTTGCGAAAATCGATTTTATTAGGCATAGAAACGATAGGGGTAAAATCGATTTTTTGTAGAATAATCTCTATTAGTAATAGCGATTCTTCTGAAAAATCGATATTACCAGTATCGATTATTGCCCTTGATTAATTAGTGATTAATTAGCTGGTAATTAATATAATTAGAAAAATCGATATTGCTAGTATCGATTTTAATTAAAATTTTTTTTTAATAATAATAATAATAATAATAATAATAATAATAATAATAATAATAATAATAGTAAAATTGTTTCTTTTTTGTATCATAGGGTAGGCTAACTTACACTTTCGGTATCATTGGATACGAAAATGCAAATTTGGTATCATAGGATAGGTTATCATTGCAATTTTGGTACCAAACCCATTTTTTCTCCAAAATTAATAGCAATTTACCCACTATTAAATACATGATGTACAATTTATCCCCCTAAAATTTAAAAAATCAATTTATCCTCTGAAAAAAAATTAATAAAGCAATTTATCCCTTTTAGCTGGATAATGTAAATCACTTGCCGAAATTGGGAGTAAACATGAAAAATATTTTATAATATAGGGGGATAAATCGTCACATTTATCATAATGGGGAGGGGGGTAAATTTTGAATAGATAGCACTTTTGGTACTCTTTATGGACAATTTACCCATAAAATTAAATGGACCAAAAGTGCTATTTAGTCTTAACATTTTGTGTTAGATAATTATCATTTGTGTTGGATAATTAAAGTTCTAAATATAGTAAACACGTGATTATATTTTTCTTTTTTATTTTTCAAGGGTTTAATTCATAAAATAATACTCAAGTTTAAATAACGATATTATGAATATTTTTAGCATGTATTCTTATTTGTTTAAATATTTTAAGGAGGAAATTGCACTTTTTATACTAAACATTTACCTACTTTATACATTTCATACCATACCTTTCATAATTGCACATTTCATACCAAAATCAATCAACCTTTTTCAATTTACATACCACCGTTAAATTTTGGACGGAACTGGACACGTGTGCCGCACGTGTCCGTTAACTTCCAAAAAAAAAAAAAGTTCTGAATTTCAGTTTTCATACCAAACATTTACCTACTTTATACATTTCATACCACACCTTTCAGAATGACACATTTCATACCAAAATCAATCAACCTTTTTCAATTTTCATACCGACGTTAAATCACAAAAAAAAAAAAAAAAAACCTCGCGGGCACTGTACTACCACATATGCTATTCTTAATTTGAGGAAACTGTAAAAAATCATATGATAGATGACATTCCCGTTTCTTTTTCGAAAGGGTAAGTATCTCAGGTTCGTCACTTTTTTATATTTATATTAATCCTTTGCCCCCTAAAATGATCCAATTTTACCCTTGGGTGTTATTAGTACTAATAAATATGTAAAAAATTGAAATATTTTTTAAATTTATGGGCAATTATAAATTATATCAATTAATGAATATGATGATTTTGAATTGAAACAATAGTATCACATAGGGTTTTCTCAATTTGAGGAAACCGTAATAAATCATATGATCGATAACATACCTGCTTCTTTTTCGAAATGGTACAAAATATAATAAAATACGGTGTCTATCTATGAAAATCATACACAATCAAATGTTACAATTTTAAGTAAAATTGGATCATTTTAGGGGGCAAAGGATTAATAATTAATATAAATATAAAAAAGTGACGAACCTGAGATACTTACCCTTTCGAAAAAGAAACGGGAATGTCATCTATCATATGATTTTTTACAGTTTCCTCAAATTAAGAATAGCATATGTGGTAGTACAGTGCCCGCAAGGTTTTTTTTTTTTCTTTTTTTTTCTTTTTTTGTGATTTAACGTCGGTATGAAAATTGAAAAAGGTTGATTGATTTTGGTATGAAATGTGTCATTCTGAAAGGTGTGGTATGCAATGTATAAAGTAGGTAAAGGTTTGGTATGAAAAGTGAAATTCAGAACTTTTTTTTTTTTTTAGAGTTAACGGACACGTGCGGCGCATGTGTCCAGTTCCGTCCAAAATTTAACGTTGGTATGTAAATTGAAAAAGGTTGATTGATTTTGGTATGAAATGTGCAATTATGAAAGGTGTGGTATGAAATGTATAAAGTAGGTAAATGTTTGGTATAAAAAGTGCAATTCCCTTATATTTTAAGTGTTCTGTTATGAAGTTTAACTTTTTAATATATAATTTTGTTAAATTAAATCGTATTTTTATAAAATGTTATATTATAATAATAATAATAGTAATAATAATAGTAATATTAGTAATAATAATAAATAATAATAATAGTAACAATAATAATAATAATAATAATAATAATAATAATAATAATAATAATAATAATAATAACAATAATAATGATAATAATAATAATAATACTAATAATAATAATAATAATAATATTAATAATATAGTAATAATAATATTAAAAACAATCAAATAATAATAATGATAAAATAATCACAATCACTTATATATATATTATGTTATACTCGAGTTTGAATCATAATAAAATTCATTTATTTGATTATAAAATAATTTATACTTCGATTAATTTGTACATTTTGTCTAAATTATAATACAAATTTAAAATGTCCAATTAAAACTAATTCCTTTAAAGATTTAATTTAAAATATAAATTTAATAAATCATACACAAATTTATAAAAATAAAAAGCAATGAACAAAAAAAGAAAAAGTGCGAGCAAGTGAGTTGGGGGTGGGGGGGGGGGGGGAGCAAATGAAGGGCAAGCTTTTGTCCTTTCTTTCCCACTCCCACTCTCCTCTCCCTCCCCACTCCCCCCCCCCCCCCCACCACCACCATTGAAGACCACAATTCTGGAAAAACCCCAAAATCCCCCTCCATCTCCCCCTCCTCCTCACTACTGAATTAAGATGGCCGAAGGCCAGTTTTTTGCCATTTGTCTCTCATTCCCCCTCCAACCTCCCTCCCCTCCCCACTCCCCCTCCCCCCCCCCCCCCCCACTATTGAAGAACACAATTCTTTTCCCCCTCAAAATCCCCCTCCCCCTCACAATTGGAGATGCCCTAAGTCTCATCTCCCAAATCAAATTCTGGAATATTCTCTCACTCCCTCCTTTTCAAGGAACTAGCTAGTTTGTTTGTCTCGCATTTCGGAAAGACGAAATTTTTTTCGAAATGCGTTTTTTTGTATTTGAAAAAATAATTTGGGAGAGCGGTAGAAGTTTGTGAAATAATGTCGATTTTTGTAATGTTGTTTGTTTGGATTTTGAGAGAGTGATTTGAGAAATAAAATTGATGTAGGTATTTTTGAAAGTGCTAGGTTATAGGTGTAAGATGTGTAAAACTTTAAGTCAAAATCAAATTTGTTATATGAGATAAATTGTATTAGACATATGTTACTTTATGTCAAATTATAGTAGAGTTTGTATAAGTTTTATTTAGAGATAAGAAAATTGTTGTTTGTTTGAATTTTGAAATAATAATTTAAAAAAATTGAAAGATCAAAAATAAAAAAATATGTTTATTTGAAATTTTAAAAAAAAAAAAAAATGGAAAAAGAAATCAAGCCAAAATGTTTCCTATCAGGGCTCAAGACTTTTTTAATGTCGAGGCAGTCGGGCACATGTCAAAATCCAGTCATACTTTGAAAAGCAAGTCCAAGCCGTCTTTTTGTTTTTGTTTTTTGTGTGCAGGGGCATATCTGAAGTGTTGAAATGCAAAAATTGAAGTCTGGTTCTTTTTGGATTTTTTGCATTTTGGTTTTAGGGTTACCCTAGAATTATAGGGTTTAGCACTTTGCGTCCTAATTTAAAACTTTTATCATTTTGCATTCTGAAAAAATATAATTTATTTTGCATTTTGTACTCTAATGTGTGTTTAAATGAGAAATTTATTAGTAGAAGGATAGAATAGTTATTTTCAATTTTTTTTTTCACTTTGCACCTAGGCAATATAGATGTTTCACCCCTAAAATATGGAATGTTAGTATTTTGCACCCTAAAATTATAAAATATTAGCATTTTCACCCCGATTTCAATTTTTTGGCACTCTGCATCCTAAAAATATAATTTGTATGACATTTTGCATCCTAATGTATTTTTCTTAAAAAATCAAACTCATAAATGTCGGCGATGTATAGATAAAATTGGTATTTCCATGCACAACAATCATAAACTTATTTTTCTAAATTTATTACCTAATTATAACTTATTTTAACATTTTTTCTCTATAAAATTTAAATTTAAATTAAAAAAAAAAGATATTGTTTTCATTTAATTTTCAATTATCCTCTAGATTATTTACTTTATAACTAAAATGCACGTTTCAATATCTAATATATTATTATATTACATGTTATTTACATTATTTAAATTTTCATATTAAGTCGATGTTGAAAATACCAGAACTTATATTTTTTGGGCACAAAGTGCAATTATTTTAAATTTCAAAGCGTCAAAATCTATGAGCATGTCTGTTTGGTGTTTGGGAAAGTAGTTCGGAGAGTAGTGAAGGTTTGTGAAATAATCTCGATTTGCATAATGTTGTTTGATTGGATTTTGAAAGAGTGGTTTGAGAAATAAAGTAGGTGTAGATTTTTTTTTTGGAAAAGTAAGGTTATAAGTGTAAGATGTGTAAGACTTTATGGCAAATCATGTTTGTTGTGAGATGAATTGTGTAAGAGGTATGTTACTTTATGTCAAATCAGAGTAGGGTTGGATAGGTTTTGTTTAGAGATAAGAAAATTTTTGTTTGTTTGTGTTTTGATAGAGTAATTTGAGAAAATTGAGAGACGAAAAATTTATTTTAGAAAATAAAAAACATGTTTGTTGGGCATTTCCCAAAAAACGAAAAAAAATTGGGAAACGTCAAACAAACAGGCCCTCTATTTTTATGGTGCAAAGTGGCAAAAATATTCAAAAATAACTAGCTATTATACTCTTCAATTAATGAATTTTTTCTTTAAAACACACATTAGGGTGTAAAGTGCCAAAACTTTTAAGTTAATTGCAAAGTGCCAAAATCCTATAATTCTAGGATGCAAAGTGCCAAAAGCCCGTTGTTTTTTATTCCAAACAGTAAAACCAGTGTTTTAAAAACCGGACCGGACCGGTCGGTTTAACCGATAACCAGCTGCTAATCCGGTCCGGTTAACCCTCCAAAATCAGTTTCGTTCCTGACCAGTTTGAACCGAAAAAAACCGATCAAAAACCGGTAAAACCAATGAACCTGTGAACCGATTTAACCATTGGTTCACTTATAAAAATAAAAAGTTTACGCTACTGATTTTTATTTCTCTTCCGCGACCTTTAAACTTCAAAAATACTCTCACATCTCTTTTTCTATTTTTCACTTTGAATTAAACAAAATCAATAAGAAACAAAAAAATCTTATACGGTGTATATAATAAGTTATATAAATATATTTGAGTATCAAATTCATTAGAAAAATCATTTTTTCCACAAACTTCAAGTATTTTTATTTTTTATATAATTAAATGACAAAATTCATCAATAATTTCTTTTTTTCATAGGTGATTAGTAATAAAATTATTGTTTTTGATATGGCGTTTATTATAATTTGAATTATTGCGTTGATATCATGTTATCATAATTGTAATTTTGTTTCTATCATTTATTCTTAACTAAAATTTTTTAGGAAAAATAATTATATTGATCATGAGATAAGCATTTAGTTTATGGAAATAAACTTGTAAAAAAAATGAATAATATATTTTTTTAAATAGTGGATTACATATATTAAAATTAAAATATTATATTGTAATGACGTCACACCGGTTGGGCCAGTAGTTAAAGCGGTTAAACCGATCTAACATGTAACCAGTAAGACTTCCGATTCGATGTCCGGTCCGATTTTTAAAACATTGAGTAACATGTAAGTTATGCGCGCATGAACATTTGCGATTTATATGGATTTTTTCCCCAATTTTGCAATTACGTGAAACTGAGTCAAACTTATTATAAATGAAATTTTGATATTGGTTTTGGGAAACTTATGTTTCAATTATAAATTATTATTATTATATAATCTAATAAATCTCAAATTTGTAAAATTACATTGATATATAATCTTATAAATCTAAAATTTATTAAATTACATTGATTTAACCTCCAATGTTTCTCTTCCATAAATAATTTGACATTTATATTAAAAATGACTATTTTGACGGACTTTGTCCTTCGAAAGAACGGTTGGAAAAAATGGCTTCGAAAATTTTCCGACGGGAATTTTCGGACAATCAAATCCGTCGAAAAATTTTTCGACAAAATAATCACCCTCAGAAATTTCATTATCTGTCGGAATGCAAAATTTTTTTCTTTAATTTTTTTAATTTGAAGAATTTATCAGTCAAAAAATATTTTAAAAATTAATTCTTTTATATTTTTTCCGACAAAATTAATTTCATAGAAAATATTTAAAAAACAATATTTTTTTATTTTTTAGAATTACCACATATTTCCCCCTCAAATCACAACATCCTAAACTCAGTCAAAATTATATCTCAACATTTTTAAATTACAAAACTTCACATCCAAACTCAATGCAAATAGATTTTTTGCCCTCTTCTCTCTTCATTCTTTAATTCTACCAGTTATAATCATAATAGATTTTTGTTTTTACTAAAATTATTGAAGTTTAATTATGAATAAAAAATAAAAATAAATTCTCAATCCAATCAGTATTTCGAAGGTTTTAATAAAATCATCCAACCCAGTTTTTCAAAACCTATTCAAATAACCCGTGTATTTTTTTTTGGTTTCCCAAGGGTTTAATCCCTTTCGAGGCGCGTCGGACACATAATGTGGGAACCTCTCCCAACAGGGATTCGAACCTGAGTCCGCTAATTTTCAATAACCCGCGTATTGGCTAGCCAGACCTTACATTCATTTTTTCTTCTATTTTTTGCTAAGAAGATTAAAATGCCCTTAAATACTGTATAAATGTATATATAAATATGTGCCTTACTAAGAATATTATAGAAATACCTTGAAGAAATTTTAGAAACAACAACTTAATCTAAATTACGACGATGATTGTACTAATTAATGATAACACTAACAGTAGTATGTTTGGATGTAATTTGGTTCAAGCATTTCAACTTTTTGCTGGACCGCATGTCATTTAAAATGATTACACTAAAACAAAACTCACTTAAAATAATCATAATAAAAAAAAAGTTCAAATAATAATATTTTCAATTAAACTAATTATCATATAATGTTATCTTAGTTAATTTATTTCAAAAAATATGATTTTACATTGATCATCTAATTATTCTATCCAAACCCCAACATTCAAAATATCATTTTAGTGATAATATTTAAATTTTTATCACTTTATCTTTTACTATTTTGTCACTAAAATTTAAATTTTTTTGTAGTGTCAACTTAGTAACAATAAATATTGTTACTATAATTTAGTGATTTTTTTTAGTTGTCATATTTTAGGACGTCACTAAATGTAAATAGTGACAATATTTTCACATTTCCTGTCAATAATGTGTCTATGTACATTATTTTAGTGATAATATTTAAATTTTTTGCACAATATTATTTTGATAGGAACAATATATTACTATAAGTTTGCAACACAAAGTATATAAATATGTTTGATTTGTGTAAAAGAATATTAGTTATAAGAAAAAATAACGAAAGAATGAAAAAGAAAATAAAAAAAAAAAGGAGGAAGAAAAAAAAAAAGAGAAAAAATGTAGACCACATACTCAAGGAGTTTAGGGTGCATGTGGATGAGTTTGGGTTCGGTCTCGCGGGTTTCGCGAGACTGAGCTAAAATCATTTCGAATGAGTTTTCACCAAACCCATAAAAAATATATTCAGAAACTCACACTCAAACTCACACTCAAACTCTTTAAACCTATAAAACATTGATTTGACATCTACCACCTAATTTTTCTCTCAAATCTCACTAAAAAAGATATTGAAAATTGAATTGACATCTATCACCTACTTTTTTTCCCTAAATTCCAATATTCAAACATTATCCAAGTGGGGTTTCAACTTATTTAAATCACAAAACTCAAGAGCCAAAATCCATTCAAATGAAATCTCAAAGGTTTCATCGAAATCACTCAAATCAATATTTTTAAATCGAAACCCGTAAAACCAAGCCAAAACTCATCCAAATATGTTAAAGATAGTTGTTTGTACCCAAAAAATCACCCTCGATTAATCGAGGAATGACGACTCGATGATCGCCAAGAATGGCAATAAGGCTGAACCCAATTACTCCAAACGAGTCGGATCGGACCGGATCCAATTCGGTCCGGAAATGGAGCCGACCGAAACCATAAATGGGTCACGAGCCCAATTTGAGATACGGCCCAATGTTTTATAATCAATTTATTTTGGCCAAGTATAAATCGGCCCATATAATAATTAAGGCCACTAAGTAATTAATTAAATAATTAATTACAATTATCATATGAGGATTAATGGCCCAATCACTCCCAACCGATCCGAAATGGCCCGAAATGCCATGGCCCAACCGATGAGATTGGCCCAATAGTGAAAGGACTATTTAATTAATTATTAAGATAATTAATTAAAGTTAGAGATAATAACAAAAGCCATATAATTAGTTGGCTATTTGAACACAACCACCTCCCAAGAATATCTCAAAGTGGTTACATAAGACTAATTGGCAGTACACGTTTTCTTTTCTTTCAAATTCAATTCTGAAAATTGAATAAGGAATAAGAAGGAAATAACCACCATTAGTGGAGAAAGTGGAGATAGTGGAGAAATTCAAAGTAGTGGAAGTAGTGGGAGAGTGGCCATCAAGGGAGCAGTTTTCTCCAGCCATCAGCTCATCAATGTTCAACACCTATAAATACTGCAGGACAACCATTCGCGCAGGACACACACAACTCAATCAACAACTTTTCAGTCTAACACTGATCGGCTCAACGCCTCAACGGAAGTCCAACACATCGCTGCTTCTTTTTTAGCAAACAATTGTCAATCCCTTGATATCAACTGTCCCTCCTCAGCCACCAGCGATCCCTAAGAGCCTGAAGTCTTGCCGCCGCCGCCGCTCAAAGTCAGCCGCCGCCGCTGTCTTCTGCCGTCAGCTGACGCTGTCTCGAGCGAAACCTTGATAGCAAGCAGATAACAAGCTGTTTTCTGTCAAGTTATCAGCCTGCCAACTCCTTGATATCAGTATGTCCCTCCTCAGCCACCAGTGATCCCTGACCGCCTGAAGTCTTGCCGCCGCCGCCGCTCAAAGTCAGCCGCCGCCGCCGTATTCCGCTGTCAGTTGACACTGACTCGAGCGAAACCACTCATATCAGCAAGTAGCTCGCTGTTAACTGTCATGTAAGTGCCCACGTATTTATATGACAAACTCATCGAGTAGCCATCTGCCTGATGAGCTCGTCGTCAAGTAGCCATCTGCTTGACGGCTATCGGCTGAGTAGCCATCTGCTCCGTCGATGCCCTTTTCAGTGGCCACCCGCTGATCAGGAGCCCGATTGGTGGTCACCCATCAAGGTTGGGCGAACCATTGACGGTGGTTTTCCGTCGTCAATGTTACTTTATGTCAACAAGCTGTTTTATCATGCATTATCAGCTCATCGGTGGGTTTACCTGCCGATCAAGGAGTCAATTTTCAGAACTTAAAAGATTTATCAACTCATCTGGCAGATTATGCCGAAACAGGAGACTTATCGTTTTGTATATTTTTGTAATAGTTGTACATCGGGGAACTTGCCAATATTCTTTTGTTATTTATGGAAGTCGTTTGGCTTGTATGTCTTGACTCTGTTACATAAATATGCTTTACGTCAACTGATTTCCATTGATATGCTGTTTCCTGTCAAGATTATGTCTTCTGTCAAGGTGTATGTTTAAATTGATTGATTGTCAAGGCATTTGCTGATTTTCAAATCCGCTGATATGTTAAGCAGGCCATCGATTGGTCATAAGTTTTTGGCACTTAAGAGAGATTTTCATAAATTATTTAAGTCCTGCGGCCAGGCAGGCATAGAAAAGAACTAGGGGTAGTGTTTGCCTACTCTGTCACAATCGTTTAGAAGTCAGCCTTATCAGGACAACTTATTTTGATATCAACCTGTCTTTGTCAGGACACTTACATTATCAATTTACCGATATCAACATGTCTATTTTCAAATCGTTATGTTTGCACGCACAAACATTGGCACGCCCGCATTTATTTTATATCATATCGAGGCATTTTACATCGAGCTATTGGCTCGTCGAGGTATATGTCGACAGGTTTACAACGGACAATGTTTTTGTACTCCTTGATGCCAGACACCCCTCGATGACAATCCCTCGATGTCAACCCCTCGATGCTAACCCCTCGACGTCGATGCTAAATTTTATACAAACAATATTTTGGCATGATCGATGCCAAACACCTCGACGTCAAGGCATAACAGGGCCAAATTTATACGCAAACAGTTCCTTGATGCCATGTATTGTCCGATGCAAAATTTATAGCAAACAATAGTGATTGATGGAAAATTCTTGTATAGACCTGGTCTATGGTCTTTTCATAGACCTTGTGGTTTTAAATGAACCACATCATACATTTTGAGAGTATGACATCATCAAAATGTATGATGTGGTTCATTTACAACCACAAGGTCTATGATCAGGTCTATGTAAGAATTATCCGTGATTGATTGATTAGACTTTCTATCCTATCACATGTAGGGCTGTAATCGAGCCGAGTAGTACCGAACGACACACTGTTCAAGCTTGATTTGATTTTTATCGAGCTTGAAATTTTGTGTTTGAGCTTGGTTTGATTTTCAATCGAGCCGAGCTCAAACGAGCTTTTATCGAACGAGCTCGAGCCGAGTATCGAGTAGCTTGATATTTTATATGTATTTTTTTAATTTTTAGCTTATCGAGTCGAGCTCGAGCCGAGCTTCAAAAGTTATCGAACGGAAAAATATGTTCAAGCTTGTTTGATTAATGTGACGAACCGAGCTCAAACGAGCTTTTATCGAACGAGCTCGAGTCGAGTATCGAGTAGCTTGGTTTGATTTTCAGCCCTAATCACATGTAAGCTAGTTGGCCTGGTGATATACGTAATAAAATATTAATTAATGGTACGTGCGGCCTGATTCCGAAGCCGCAAATAGAATTAATTAATCCTACTTAGTTTAGTCTGGAGATTCTACTGTCTGCTTGTATCCGCGCCGATCATGTGTAACTAAATATTGATTCATGACAAAGTATCCGTCCAAAATAGAATATATACTCCTCTCATAATCATACAAAAGAAACAAACAAACTAACATCCACTCATTAGCAAAGTATAATTTCAGACGTGTAATGTGAAGACAACTATGATGGAAAACATGTTACAACAACCCCCCCCCCCCCCCCCCCCCCCCCCCCCCCCAAGCTAGAATTCAATAACTTTCGGAAAGTTAGAATGAAACTTAGACTAACAGCCACTCAGTAAAGTATAATTGATTATGGAAATCAAGTTTTCTACTTTTCAGACGTGTAATGTGAAGACAACTATTCATGAACCGCAAATAGAAATATTAATCCAATGCTCTATATATTCGATTTTTATTACTCCTACTAAAAATAGCATTGGATTATCATTAGCAAAGTATAATTGATTATAAGTAATTAAATATTAATTAATTGCCGGGTTCCCGGCCTGAACCGTAAATAGAAATACTCCTACTTAGTTTTAGTCTGGAGATTCTCTACTATCAATGGGCCGATCGCCGATCACGTGAGACTAAATATTGGAAAGAACGTCAGCGCCCCCCTCATTTTACCTTTTTTTTTTTTTAGAAAAAGATAGCTTTATTCAAAAATTTACTTTACACACTAATAAATCACGCTAAACTTAACTACTGATTCATGACGAAAAATTCTTACCTTAACTCGGTCTTTTATAGTCCATACACAAAATCTTACATGACAAAGCATCCGTTTATAAGATAATATATATTAATATTACTCCTCTCATAATCATAAATTTTTTTCTTTAATACAAATGAAACACTATTTTAAGTAACAGTCCAAAAGGTGTACCAACTCAAAAGGGGCTTCTTTTCAAGTGCCTTGAATCTCGTAATCATAATGCTATTTATCAAAAACTGAATTCAAAAGATCCAAACTTGACTACTCATTAGCAAAGTATAATTGATTATAGAAATCCAGTTTCCTACTTTTCAGACGTGTAATGTGAAGATAACTATCATGGAAGTTTCCATGTTACATTAACCCAAACACCCCCCCCCCCCCCCCTAGGCGGACCCAGATAGGGGGAAGGGGGGCTATAGCCCCTCGGAATTTTTTTTCTTATAAAAAATTTAATATATTAGCCCAATATCAGCCCAAATATAATTTTAATTCAATTAATATACACAACCCACTTTAACAATAACTTACTCTATCCAATTGTAAGTCCAATTTTTCCCTACTCCCAACATCTCCAATTTTTCCCTATGAGATTAGTCAAATTAGCTAAGGATCGTCTTCAAGAGACAAGAGATGATGGATGGAGAACTTTGTTGGAGGATGTTACTTCTTTTTGTTCTAAACATGAAATTGAAATTCCTTCAATGAGTAATGTTTATGGTCCATATGGCCAAAGCTTAGGATTGAACAAGTGACTATCGAGCATCATTACAAAGTTGAGAGATTTAATTCGGTGATAGATAGACAATTGCAAGAGTTGAACAACCGTTTCAATTAATGAAGTAAACACGGAGTTGCTTCTTTGTGTTGCATGCTTAAACTCATCCAATCACTTTGAAACTTTTGACAAAGAAAAACTTGTTCGTCTTGCCGAATTTTATCCAAATGACTTTTCTTTTCTTGAGCTCTCGGCTCTTTCCAATCAACTTGAAAATTATATTAGGGATGTTCGATCAAGTGATAGATTTCATATTAGCCCATAATACTGAACAAATGGTAAACTAGAATCGTATTAGCCCAGACTTTGTTCTTCAAATTGAATTGTGTATTAATTGTGTGATTTATGTTCTCTCTTTAATTGGATTATTTCATCTACTACCTGTGTGAAGAGTCCAAGGGTCTATTTGGATGGGTTTCGGCCCGATGTCGCAGATCTCAATTTAAAAAAATAGTTTGGGTGATTTCGATAAAACCTTTAAAACTCCATTTGGTTAGGCTTTAGATGTTACGGTGTGGGGAAAAAATAGGTGGTAGATGTCAAATCAATGTCTCTTTAAAAAGTTTGGGAAAAACAATAGATGGTGGTTGTCAAATACAATGTTTTATATGTTTCAAGAATTTGAATATAGCTAGATTTATGAACAAGTTAGTGATGAGTTCCACGGTCTAAAACCCATCCACATGGAGCCCAAATATATTGTATGTTTCAAGGTTGTGTTTGCAATTCATATTCTTTGCAAATGTGATTTTTGGGTGCATATATGTTTTGTGCGGTTATTTTGCATCTCTGTCTTATTTACTCCCTTTTTTATTTGTCGTTTTGACAAATTTTTTAATCCTTTTAGGAGTTCAACGTGAAAATAATATTTTTCTATAAATTTTACCATTCTTGTTAAAATCTATAATTGATGCTAATTAATGATGTATTTATTTGATTATAAGGATGCTTGAAATTTTTATTTAAAAAAAGTGATATTACATTTAATAATCTATGTGCAATCTTCTACACCGACAAATAAAAATATAAAAAAGGATTAGTTTGCATTCAACGGTTTGCCTTTTTTTCTTGTTCTGCTTTGTTAATACTCCCTCGGTCCCATTATTTTTACTTCATTACTTAAAGTACTTGGCCAAACTTTTTAAGTGGTTTATCACGTTAAATTATTCATATTTGGTATTTGTGGTGTATTAAATATTTTTAATATTAATATATATGTTGCAGTATAATATTAATTATCAACTTATTAGTGAAATATAGTAATTAAATTATTTATTATAATTTTTATAAATTTAATCAAGTTGATTGGTCATTGGTCAACTGTATTAAGAACAAAGATAATAGGGATAGAGAAAGTATTTAATTAACAGTGAAGAAGTTAATTAGCTTTGATCCATTTTCTCTACTACATACGGAAGGGTCATCCAACTAAATAAACCAACGTATTTTTATAGTAATCCATTTTTCCGAAAATATTGTTAAACTTTGGGGGGTCTCTTTTTTATTGATTAAGTTTACTGGTAATAAATTTGATGGTACGAAGGGAAGTGGCGGAGGCGGTGAGTTTGGTGAAAAACAAATCAAAAAGAAAAGAAGGTCCAACAATAATGAAAAATTGAAGAAATTTATCACTCTTCAATTCTCCTCATTTTTATGTTTATAATATATTTCATATAATATTAAAGTAGTACCCTAAATCCAGGGGCGAATCCAGGAATCCGGGGCAGTGGGGGCTAACTGGCTAAGCATATATCAAAATTTCGATAATTTTCATCGAAAATATTAAAAGGTCTTCGTATTTGAGCTACCCAAAACGAGAATATAGAGTAGTTTCTACTTTAACCTATTTTTTTATATTTACATTTTTTTCAAAGATTTTTTGAAAAATTTCTAATATACAACTAACCGAAACATACGTAGAAATTGGAACTTTAATCCAAGGGGCTAAGGTTCTACGATAAATTTAATAATCGAAATACTAAAAAATAATCAAACAGTCAAACTTAAAAAATATTTCATTCAAGAGAAATTTTTTATAAAAAAGAGGAGGTGAAGTTTGATGAAAATAACGTTCACATGTTACTTTAATTAAATATAATACTCCCTCTGTCCCATTTTAAGTGTCGTTTTAGGTGTTTTCACACATATTTTTACACCTATTTAATTGCCTCAATTTTAGGGAAAAAACAAATGATATTCCTAAAATACCCTTACATTCTCTCTCTTTCTTTTTCTTTTATTCTCTCTATCTTTCTCTTTCTATCTCTCTTGGAGTAATAAAGTAAGAGAGAGAAAAAGCAAAGGGCAAAATGGGAAAGTATGTAATTAATAGTGCATTGAAACTCTAAAGTGACAGATAATTTGGGACAAAAAAAATTCTCTAAAACGACACTTAAAATGGAACAGAGGGAGTACTCATTTATGATCCCAAAAAATCTATGTATCTTAATTATAATTTCAAATGACACCAATTACATTCACAATTATTGACAAAGTCGATTTTTCATTTTCGAAATTCAAAGCTAGATCGATATTTTTTTTATGGGGGGAGGCAAAAATTTGTATAGTAATTTATTAAACAAAAATATAATACGAGGAAACCGTACTATAAAAATTAAGAAAAAAATAAAATTAAAAAAATTATTAAGATATAACAAATATCAAAGAACAATTACCAAGAGAAATATTTAAAGAACAATTAAAATTGGAAAGAAAAAATAATAAATCAAAAGAAAAAGGTGTAAGAATTTAATTATAAAACAACAGTTTCACATGTGTTTCGATCCCTGGCTTCCAGCCTCATCTTGCATAAGACAAACCAATGCACCAAATTGACTTTTTTGTTAGCAAAACTAATAATACTGCTAATATATGTTTGAGTGGGGGCTATAGACCCCACTTGCCCCTACGTGGGTCCGCCCCTGCCTAAATCTAATTAAAAATGATCTGTAATATTTTGTCTGTAGCTAAATTATAGTCGAGTCATGTGTAATTCTTTATTTAGGGTCATCATCTTAATTCCTATATATTTGCACCTCTCCTTTCCATTAATATATGCATTAAAAAGTACATGCTAGATTCCAAACATTGAAATTAAGATGATGACCCTAAATAAAGAATTACACATGACTCGACTATAATTTAGCTACAGACAAAATATTACAGATCATTTTTAATTAGATTTAGGGTACTACTTTAATATTATATGAAATATATTATAAACATAAAAATGAGGAGAATTGAAGAGTGCCTCAAGGAACTGAACCCAATTAGTGCTGAAATTCTTAAGAGAATTTGTTAGCTAGTTTGCATGCAATCTGCAAACAAGCATAATGATAAACAGAGAGAAGAGCCAGAAAAATGAACAATAACCCACCCCTGAAACTAACATGCATATATATATATATATATATATATATATATATATATATATTAGTTTTTTAAGTGTTCAATTCCCACATTAAAAATAGAAGAGAAGAGTTTGCCTATTAACTTTTATCAGTTCTTGTACAATATAATCCTCTAGATTTTCCAAACACGTGTAGCGTATCACAAAAAGGGACAATAATTAATGACACAAGAAGTAAGCACAATCTTTCTAGAGTGTGCCACTCTAGTTACGGCCGCATGTGCGGCCTTAATTTAAAACCGTTGATTTGATTCGATTTAATCTCGTCCGTTAATCATGTAACTAAAGGTTTCAGATTTAATTTTGGTTTATTTCTAATTAAAAAATGAATTTATTATTAAGCCCTTTTACTTAGTTTGTCAAAAAAAAAAAAAAAAAAAAAAAAAAAAAAAAAAAACCGACTGAAAATAGGAAAGACCGTTTTGCCCCCCATTAAATTTTATGTGTTAAGAAGACGTTAATACCCCCACTTAAAAACCGAAATTAACAATTAATTTGCTCCATATTTTCTTCTCTTTCCTAATTTTTCAAAACTAACAAATAAATTCCTTTTATTTCATAATCATTCAAACTTAATTGATTATTTCTTGTTATTACTTCTCCACCATTTTTACACCATCCATGCCTTCAATAAACTCACCACCATTTTTGCACCTTAAATGAATCCTCTCCAAAATTGCTTTACAAATTTCGAATTAAAAAAATGAAATTCTGAATTGCTTTTGAATCCATGAAATCAATATCTCAAATCAATAATTTTGATGTATATTATCATTAATCCCCTTTTGTTTATTTATTTCTATTCGGTCGATTAAGTTCGAATTTCTTAGATAATAGTTTAAATTTCGGTCAATCCTATTAGTTAAGAGATCCGTATTCGACAATAAATAAAAAAAATTATATGTATGCGTATTGTTTTATAAAAATAAGTAACATTGATAATATTTTACCATCAATAATTTTATTTAGTAAAATAGTAGTTAATAATTTGTTCATAAATAATTTTTTCCGAATATTTTCATCTAAATAAATATGAATATTAATTACTAGAAAGTTCATAAATTCATTCTTACGGATATTTTCATCCCCGATGAACAGTGCTAAAAACTCAACATGTGAGCTAAATTAAATAAAATCGTAAAGTTAACAAACTTATTTTAGAAAAAAAAATGTTAATGTAAGTTTTGGAAGCGACGATTTATAGGATATATGATCTATTGGAATTAAGAAATTTAGATCCGAGCAAAAGTTGAATTCGATTTGATATAAATGAAGCCGGATCTTGATTAAACTTAATCAGATCCAAATTCAATCCATTGACAGCCCGTAGTATTACCTTGTTCATCACGGCTTGCATCAAATTCGTCATCCGGGATTGTAGAATTTCCCACCATATCTAGGTTTGTGGAGATTATGATGAAGAGGTTGATTAGGTTTGAGGAGATAGTGATGAAGAGATTGATTTTGAACGAACTTCTAGTTAGTTTTCTTAATCGTGCAAGATGAATTTTGAATTGCATGTAATTACTGTTCTTAATTGTGGAAGATGAATTTTTGTAATTGATTTTTTTAATCATGGAATTTCGAATTTGGATGTTTTAATCGTGGAAGATGAAATTTTGTTTTACCCTAATTGTGTTTTTAAATCTTGGAAATAAATCTGATATAGATTTAGGTTTATTATGTGAAAGGGTATAAGTGTCTTTGTGTAATTAAGTTTTAAGTGTTTTAAATTAAAATTTAAGTTAATTAAAAATGATATAATTGACTTTTCAATTTGAAGTTATTATTTTGATTTTCATTTAAAAACAAAAGAAAATGATAGATTGGACATTTAATAACCGGTACAACCTTGATAAAAATAGACTATTAGTTATCGCGCCACGTGGCGTGTTTTAAGGGGGGGCTCGCACGTGCAGTTAGTTACCTAGGGCCGCACCCTAGACTGTCCGAAGTAACTAATTATTGAATATATCAATTGCCTAGCTTGAACTTGTCATCCCACATATAATATCTTACCTACTTACAATAAAAAGGGAAATATATATCTAATGAAACCTAGTCACTTTATATCTGGATATTCTGATTTATGTTCCCTTTTGAAAAAGTCAATGAAGTGAGTGCAAGAGAGATATTACTATAAAAAAGATCTGATAAAACTACTTTTCCAAGTACACATGTATTTACCAAACAAACAATCATTATCAACTCCGGCAAACACATAATACCCATTTAGTATTTGGATCATCTTGACAATATTTTCGACGGACTTAATTTTCGTTGAAATCTGAAATTTCAATTGAAAATATTCCGGCGAAATTCCTCTATTTTCTAGTAGCGCGCGATTCAGTTTGTAATTATTTACTTTCTGCTTTAATAAATTTCTCATAATTAACAAATAGTAGTTACTACCCGAGGCTTTTGTTAATTTTTCAATTTTTCTGAAATTATGGCGACAAAGATTTCCCTATGAATCCTGGTTTTTTGGTTATTTTAAGCAAAACTAGTATACGCTCCGTGCTATGCACGGAATTATATTAAATTCTATTTATTTAGTTAGGACATATATATAGAAAATAAACATAAATAGATGGTATATGTTGTAATTATTTGTAACATGAAGGATAAAACAGTCGATTTTTTTTTAAAAAAAAAGTATTACTCCACATAATGAATCCGTAAAAGAAATGACAAAATTTGTATCAATCTTACAGGTAGGACAATATTTTTTCGGGAAAAAAAAATCAAAGTAAAAGTATATACATTGTTGGGAACAAATATTTTCAAGCACTATTATCAATCCTTTTCATCTATGCTGAATAATGAAATCTCAACAATAATTTCTAGCTTACATAATCTCTATTTTATGTGTATTCGAACTTCACATCCATCAAGCCTCATATGCTATCCTGATCATCAAAACTTTAAAGCTTCTGCCTTGGAAATGCGCACCCTATTTAGAAACAATAAGATTACATACAATAATTAGAGTTAATACTTGATAAAAAAAAACATATTTTGACACAGTTCAGCCAAATCGATAAAATAAAAAATTGGAGTATATTTTAAGAGAATAAAGAAAAAAAATATTTCAATGCAAGGTATCTCCCATTTAAATCGAAGTACTATTTGTATTAAGCCATAAAACACACCAGAAATCTTAATTCAGTGAAATATGCAGGAAAAATCACACAATCTCTTCTATTTACCAATCCTACACATCTACTCACCTTCGTATATGTCCACACCATCTCTTTGCATCTTCAACATAGTCTAGCCTAATAGATGACTGGAATTAAAGCAAGTTTACGCCTATTGATTTAAATATTTAGGCTTCCCACATTGACCAAATTTGAGTTTAGCATGGCTATCTTACTCGACTGCTTCCTCTTTATAAACTCCTGTCACTCATCCAAACATGAATTTTGTTGAAGCGCTTCGCTATGAGGCATGATACGAAGACCCAAATTTGAGGCTTTAGCAGGAGGCTGTATTAAAGATTTAATCCATTTAAAAAACATATAAACATATAATACTTTAAAGGCTTCAAAGTTCAAACCTCAAAAATTAGATATTTGCCGGTCTATGAACTTCAATTCATAACCTGATCGTCCCCCGTATCTTGTTTGTGAACTGAGAGTTAAAAAACAAAATTAAAATAAATGAATAATGTCTATTTACACCAAATCAACTGTAATGTTAAGATATAACGGTAAATAAAACTTGCATTACCTTGTTCAGTTCTTTTATGAACCTTTTTCCTCAAAGAAAGATAGATAAATATAGTATAAGATGGAATAAAGTAAACAAAAAGAGAGAATAACAAAGAAAAGGTACGTGTGAAGACTAAGCTTACACTATTTATACATTGGAGATTACATGGCTTCTTTCACATTAAGCTTTACAATAATACAACATATGGCTTCTCTAAAGTGAATATACCTGCATCCAAATACGTAACAGAGATGTTTAGTTAATTGCATTCTAGAAAACTTTACAAAACATAGATATTGGCAGAAAATTCAAACTTGCAACTTACACCATCTCCTTTGGGCATTACGTTGAATATTTTTCGCTGTTAGGAAGGAGATCACCAAAGAGATTACTTGTAATGCATACGTCTATAACTGCATAAATGTTAAAGCTTATGCAATATGAAGTTACGTTGTAAAACATCAGTAAATGCATCATCCCAAGTAAAAAGAGAAAAAAGAAAATCGTGGAATAAACGAAAAAGGAGCATTGAGATTAACCATGTAAAAAAACATGATGTCCTACTCGGTCTTGCAGAGAAAACACCCAAATGAAACGGAGGCGAGCAATGCAAGTGGATCAGTCCTTCTAGCAACACTCGCTATCCATTCCAAGTATATAGACAAATAAAAAAAATTACAAAAATGAATAAGAATCTATCAATTGCCCTATTAATACCAAAAACTCTTTGTGTGGGAAAGTGGTCAACGGTTATGACTTATGAGAGAATGAAGTAAACAGAATTTACGGAGTGGAGGAGAGAAGGGAGGTTGGAATAGATAGAATAGAAGATGGAAGTTGAGAAAAAAAATGGAAAAGTGGGAAGTTGAAAATAATTAACGCTTATTTGTTTCTTATATTATTTTCAATTTGTTTCTTATATTATTTTCAATTTTCAATAATAAATAAAATTCTAAATTCTGAGAAAATAGAATTGAGTCAAAATTTGTAATTGACAGTTAAAAGACTGATGTAAAATATATTTATAAGTAGATAAGTAGATAGATAGATAGATAGATGGGGCGTTCTATTTTGACTCACCCATTGTAGGTGAGTCAAATGACAGAACTATTCTCGGCCGTTAGATGGGCCGAGATGAAGTGTATGATGTGTACGAGGTGTACGCACCCCACTAAAACATATGAACCCCACTAAAATTAATTGTACACCATTATTTTACAACTTTACCCATAAATATTTTTTCAATTCCCCAAATTACCCCTCCCATTTTCATTCCCATTATTCTCTCCCAGTCTCCTTAAAATCCCAAACTCTAATCAAATTTTACTCCCTGTCGAATAAAGCCACCCTTCTTCCTCCTTGACCGGTGAAGGAAGCCTGGGCCGTAGACCAGAACAGCGGCGGAATTTAATTTTTTCCTACCATGCGCTCGAACATTAATTGCAGTTTTGAATTCCTACATCACTTGTTACAGTCTATCTGATTAGATATAATATTGGGGAAAAGGGTTAAGTGTTGTTTTATCTTGCTGTGTGATAGATCCTTTACCCTTTGTTTATTTTCCCAGAACAGTACACCATAATAAATGGTTTCCAAGTTTGGCTTTTCTGTTACGTCATTTTTGTTTGAAATAAGGAGTAATTTTTAAGTTATGAGAATTTTATGTTTGTCTTAGCTTCAATTTGTAGTAGATAGTTTTATCTTCCCACCGATCTGAACGACGGCGAAATTTTGGTTTAAGGTTATACGGTTTCCTCCATTTTCAGCAGTTCAATTTGGTTGTGTGAAGATGATGAGTAAATTGCACAATCAGCCCACTTATATTATAAAGAAAATGTTTCTTTTTAAATTGAAAATTTAAATCTAATTTTTTTTATATATAATACCAATTTTTTTTTTTTTGTTATTGTTAATATTCTTGTGCTTGGTTTAAAAAAATCGAACATAATTTAAAACATCTATATATTTATTTATATATCTCAAAGGGGTGGGATATATTTTGATTACTATTTGAAATTAGAATAATGTTTTTAGGCTTGTAAATGACTATAATTAAATTATATAATTTATGTAAATATACGACTATATTCAAATTAAACGATTTATTTGAATTTAACGATTATGTTGAAATCATAATTGATATGTTAAAATTCATAAATCAAATTTGGTGGAAATATATTGGAATTTGGTCAATTAAGGATTCAAACGGGAGACTAATGATATATTTTCAAATTACTTAGTGTTACATAATCATCTAATTGACAATTTAACCGAAATAATGACCGAATCATAATTTTCTAAGAAATTGTCGATATAATTTTAAATTACAAAGAATATAGTGTTACATAACCATCTAATAGACAAATTGACTGAAATAATGACCGAATCATCATTTTCTAAAAAATTATCGATATAATTTTAAATTACGAAGGACATAGTGTTACATAACCATCTAATAATTTGATCGTAATGACCGAATCATCTGTTTTTAAATTATTGATATATTTTCAAATTACGAAGGAATTAGTGTTACATAACCATCTAATAGGCAATTTGATTGAATTAATGAATGAAACATTAATTTTTTTAAATTATCAATATATTTTAAATTACGGAGGAATTAGTTCTGCATAACCATATAAAAGACGATTTGATTGAAATAATGATCGAATCATCAATTTTTTGAAAAATTATCAGTATATTTTCAAATTACGGAGAACTTGATGTTACATAACCATCTAATCGACAATTTGATCGAAATAATGACCGAATCATAATTTTTTTTAAAGTATCGATATATTTTTAAATTACAGAGGACTTAATGTTACATAACAATCTAATAGAAAATTTGGTCGAAATAATGACCGACTCATCATTTTTTTTAAATTATCTATATATTTTCAAACTACGGAGAACTTAGTGTTACATAACCATCTAGATAATTTGATCGGAATAATGGCCGTCATCAAATTTTTTTTAATTATCGATATAATTTCAAATTATGAAGGACTTAGTGTTACATAACCATTTTGTAAAGACCTTGATCCACTTCTGGCCTTGTCAATATTGTTGAGCTCTAGTCCACTAGCCCAAAATGCTTAAGCCCACGTTGACAAGTAGAAGTATGTCAAGTCTTTATTAACTATTCAAACAATTCATCCATAATCAATGTGGTAGAAGTAGGCCAAGTCTTTATTAACTATTCAAACAATTCATCCACAATCAATGTGGGATTGAGGGTGTTACAATCTCCCCAACTCAAATACTCGACGTCCTCGTCGAGTCCAGATCAATAGCCCAAGACCGCCCTCATGGATAACACCACGAACCTGGCTCTGATACCATTTGTAAAGACCTTGATCCACTTCTGGCCTTGTCAATATTGTTGAGCTCTAGTCCACTAGCCCAAAATGCTTAAGCCCACGTTGACAACTAGAAGCAGGTCAAGTCTTTATTAACTATTCAAACAATTCATCCACAATCAATGTGGGATTGAGGTTGTTACAATAATAGATAATTTGATCGAAATAATAACCGAATCATGAAATTTTAAAAAATTATCAATATATTATCAAATTAAGTGTTACATAACCATTTAATAAATAATTTGATTGAAATAATTATCGAATCATCAATTTTTTTAAATTATCGATATATTTTCAAATTACGGAGGAGTTAATGTTACATAACCATCTAAAAGATAATTTTATCGAAATAATGACCAACTCATTAATTTTTTTAAAATTATCAATATATTTTCAAATTTCAGAGAACTTATTGTTACATAACCATCATATAGACAATTTGATCGGAATAAAGACCGAATCATCAATATTTAAAAATTGTCGATATACATAACAATCTAAAAGACAGTCATTAATTTTTTTTTTAAATTTTCAATATTTTCAAATCATGGAAGTTAGAAAACAAGAATTTTAAAAAAACCAAATCAAATGAATTAAAATTAAGAAAAAAAGGAAATTCACCATATTAAAAAAAGGTTATGTTTTTTATTTAAGATGTGTTGTGTATTAATTAACATTTATAAAAGTTTTTTTCCAAAAATTATAATTAATCCCTTTATTTTATATTCATACTAGATATTTCGTATTTTTCAAATTTCATATTTAAAAATTAAAACTAACAATATTTAAATTCATCACATTATTAAATTTTAAACTTTGTTATACAAAATCTTTACTTTTCAGCAAAATTGAAAGTTTGAGGGCAATTTTGACCAGGGACAGAGTCTGGGGGGCTGAAAGTGCAAATATATCATCTTCCAATTCTTGGTGTTGTACACCGACATGTGTCAGCCCCTGCTTGAGTCGTTCATGACTCCTGAGCAGGGGTGAGTAATTATAGAACCTCCCTAGATAGATAGATGGACATTTGAGGAAATACTTTTGGGCTAAATACATATAGAGAAATACTATGGCCATGAAAACCAATTTGAAAATAATGGCTTAATCTCACTTTGCATTTTATAAACAGGAGCATTTTCTACTTAACACCTCATAAAAAAATTATTTCATTTTACAACCTATAAACCACAATTTCATTTCATATTGCACCCTAAACCATTTTCAGTTCATCTTAATTGTCGGAGTAAGGGTAAATTTCATTCACATTATTAACCACCCATATTTCCCCCCAAAAATAATATATTGGCAAAATTGACATATATCCATAATAACTTAAAAAAAACTAAAAAATAGAAAACAAATCTTACGGGGACTTAGGGTTTACTCAATTTCTCATATTTATTCTTCTAGTCGATTCCAGTGCGGCATTTTTCTTTCTCTTGTTTAGCACCCAAGTGACCCAACACATTTTCCTTGAAACATAAAAAAGAAAAAGATGGCACTAGACTGGATTTGAAGAAGAAAGAGGAGAAATTGAGAATATGGTACCCATAAAACTTGTTTTATATTTTTCAGCTTTTTGTTTAAGTTATTATGGTGATATGTCAATTTTGCCCATATATTATTTTTTAAGGAAAATTGGGGTGGTTAATAATATGAATGGACAGATTTACCCTTACTCAGGCGACTTAAATGGGATGAAAATGGTTGAGGGTGCAATCCGAAATGAGTTAGTGGTTTGTAGAGCTCAAAGTGGGATAAATTTTTTTATATGGTGAAAGTGGAAAATACTCCTATTTAGGGTGAAAAATGGGATTAAGCCAAATTATTTCCTCTTGTATGTGAATTCCTCAATTTTTCTTTGCAAAAACAGGGTTCAATAATTTTTGGGGATTCAGGGTTTCTATTTTCTTTTTATATATGATGTAATTTTTTTTCTATTTTCTTTGCCAGCAGTTTTCCCAAAAAATGAACTACCCAAATAAAATAATATTATATTTTTGTGACCTGCTTACCCGGTCTCATTTAGCAGGTCACATTTCATCATTTTACATATTTGCCCCAGCATATTAATAATATATAATAAAAACATAAAATCCCTAATACAAATTTATTTAACTAATATTTTATAAATAATATTAACAATCAAATAATACTTTAAAATTAAAAAAAAATTCAAATAAAAAATTTATATAATGTATTAATTTATTTAATATTATTAAAATCCCTAATATATAGTAAAAACATAAATTTTACTTATTGTATATACAAATTTATTTAGCTAATTTGATTTTATAAGTAATATTAACAATCGAATAATACTTTAAAATTAAAAAAATTCAAATAAAAAATTTATATAATGTATTAATTTATTTAATATTATTAAAACAATAAAGTTATATATTATTAATATAATAAATAATTATAATTAAAAAAAACTAAACCCTAACCACCCCCACCCCCACCCCCCACCCACTCCATCCCACCCCAGCGGCGGGGCCTGGGACGGACGAACCCAGGCCACCACGGCCTGGGTTCTGCAAGTTGCAACCCAGGCCGTGGTGGCCTGGGTTCGTCCGTCCCAGGCCCCGCCGGCCTGGGATCGACCCGCTGGCCTGGGATGACGATCCCAGGCCGGCGGCGGCCTGGGATATGTTGGCGGCGAAAATTTGGGGGTTTGGGGGTTGGGGTTGGTGGCGACGGAAATTTGGTTACGGCGGCCTACGAAGACGATATCCGGGAAGACGACCGTCGGCCTGGGAAGACGATCTCCGGCCGGTGGCCGGTATGAGTGGGAGAAGGAAGGGCGGGTGGGTGGGTTGGTGTGGAAGGGGTGGGTTTTAGAATTGTTTTTTCTCCAGAATTAATTGGGGCAGGGTATAAAAGTAATTTCGCTTTTGTCTATAGTATATTTTTGCTTCCGGTAATAGGTCACGATTTTGCCACATGGTGCCCTCTGAGTGGTGAACTGTGGGCAGTTCTGCCAACCTGAACTGCATTTAGCAAGCCCGTTCTCTCTTATGGGTAACGGAACTTCACAGTTTCTTTTTTTTTTTTTCTTTTTTCTTAAGAGGTGAATATAATTCCCCCTTAAAGTATGAGAGTGGTATAAGTTACCCTCTTAAAGTATCAATTGTAACACTTATCTTTCTCTGTTATGATTTATAGTATTTATTCAAAAAATACCTCAATCCCTTTCATAAATAATAATTTCTTTATTAATTTATAAAATAAAATTATGTCTTTATTAATTATGAATCCATTCACCCACCAAACAATATTATGTTTTATATTCTTCATTTCTTTTGTTACCTTCCTTTTTTATCTCAAATTTTTTTCTTTATTTTCATTTTATTTTTTTTATAACCGAAGGAAACAAAAGAAATGAAGAAATTGAAACATAACATTGTTTGTTGGATGTATTGATGAATTCATAATTAATAAAGATTTTATTTTTTAATAAAAGAATGAAGAAATTAAAACATAATATTATTTGGTGTTAAACTTGAATTTTGCGAATTTGAAGAAAAATTTATCAACATTTTGAATATTAATTTGTATCGAATATATATGAGATAATTATCGCCAAATAAAAATATAAAGAAAAAAATTGAGATATAAATAAAAAAGAATTGAAATATAAAATAAAGTAAACATAAAATATATTTTTTTAGAAATAAAGAAAAATGATGATATAAAGAAAATTTTGAGACCATAAAATCGAAAGAAACAAAAAAAAAAAGAAAAAATTAAAACATATTGCTATTTGGTGGATAAATAGATTCATAATTAATAAAGAGACACACTCATTTTAATAGAGAAATTTATTATTTATGTAAGGGGGCGAGGGTATTTTTGAAATAAAAACTACAAAATTGTAACAGATTGGGGTAAGTGTTACAATTGATACTTTAGGGGGGTAACTTATACCACCCCCATACTTTAGGGGGGAAACTGTATTTTACCCCTTTTTATTAATAATTTTATTCTCCCTCCATTTTCTTTATTTGTTGTTTTGGAGGATTGCACACGAATTAAGAAATATCATGCACATGAATTAAGAAATATCATAAATAGTCACTTTTTTAAGCAAGAATCCCAAAATACCATTCTAATCAAATAATCTTAACATCAATTACAAGTATTAGTAAGAACGGTAAAACTGATAAAAGAATATTAATTTTACATTGAAATTCTAAAACGATAAATAAAAGAAAATAATTTCTTTTTTGCCAAAGTTACAAATAAAAAAACGGAGGGAGTATCAGTTAGATTGGGTGTGCCTTTTCTTGTTTTTTAGACTAAAATTGAGTCTGTTCTTAAATTGCAATGTTTTGGGCATTGAGCATATTATTTCTACCTAGAAATAAGTTAAACCTTTAAAATACCATTTAAAAATTATTAAATTTAAATTTAAATATATAAGTTAAAACATGAATACCACCAAACATAATATCATACTTTATTTCGAATGAGTTCGAACTAGTTTCATAAGACCTGAAACTGAGTCAATAACTTAAAGAAATAGACACTTTGCACCAATAGAACATAAGAAATAGACACTTTGCACTCGAAATTTAGATTTAGCAATTTGCACCATCAAAATATGAAAAAATACAACATTTTGCACCCTCTTTAATTTTCAAGCAAAAATTCAAGGGCAAAATAGGTAATTCAATTATAAATCTTAGGCATTTTGCACCCCCAAAATAAAATTAGTGTTTATCACCCTCGAATTAAGAACAAATAAGCACTTGCATCCCCAAAATATAATAAATTGACACTTTGTTCCCAAAACACAAAATTAACAATTAAAACCCTCAAATTTTTTTTAAAAAAAAAAACTCAAACCCCTCATCTAAGACAAAGTTGAACTTACCAATTTTTATTCATTCAATTGTTGTGCATAGCACATTTAATTTGTACAAGGTATAATTCATGGTTGTTAATTTGTTATATGATATAATCATTCCAATTTCATGGTATTTAATTTGTATATATGTATATAAATGTAGGTTGTTCAATCAGATCAGAAACTTACCTATTTTGCCTTAAATTTTTTTCACCCCGAGGGACAGATTTTTGTGAGACGTATTCGAATTTCTCCCTCTCTATATAGTAGAGTTATTTTATGCCTCTTCTGACTTTTAGAGCTTCCGGAGAAACTACATTCAACAGGAGAAATGGCAGAAAAAATGAGGGTTTGAGTTTTTTTTTTTTTTTTTAATTAGAGGGTCCTAAGTGTTAATTATGTGTTTCGGGGTGCAAAGTGTCCATTTATTGTGTTTTGGGGGTGCAAGTTGCTAATTTATTCTTAATTCGAGGGTGATAAGTGCTAATTTTATTTTGAGGGTACAAAATGCCAAAGATTTATAATTGAATTACCTAATTTGCCCTTGAGTTTTTGCCTAAAATTAAAAGAGGTTGCAAAGTGCTCCCTTTTTCATATTTTGAGGGTGCAAAATAATAAATCTAAGTTTTCGGGTTGCAAAGTGCCTATTTTTCATATTTTAAAGGTGCAAAATGCAAAAAGACCTCCTAATTATTTTCATTTTCACTACAAAATTATATTTTCTTGATTCTTCATCCATATAATAAAGTCTAAACATTAGAAGATTAATACAAGCTTTACGAGTTGATTATAATATGAGCCTAACTAGAAAATCAAATCCATAATATTGTCCATGTCCATCCAAATTTTTTTCCTATTATAGGGCCATGAGAGTTCAACTTCTGTTTTTGGACCGACTAAACCACAAGACCAAATTCCTTCCACCACTATATTAGGTTCAACTCAATCGAGATGGCTCAAAATATTAAATAAGACCGAACATGAATTTAAGCCTACAATCTGGGCCCAGATTAATTCTGCCGAATATAAAAGATCAACGCTTAATTAAATAAAAAAAAAATATAAAAGATCCTTATTAACCACTAATGATCCAACAATAAAAGTATGAAAAAGAAATTTATTACAATAGGACCTGCAGGAACAACCACCTCAGAAGCGGGATAGCTTTTCGCCTTTTCCTATTACATATACATAATAAGTGACACTTTAGGCCATCTCCAGCCGAAGCAGGCAATAGCCCCCTCCTGCCAGCCTGCCTGCCTGCCTGCTTGCCTGCCTGCCTGCCTTGCTAAGTTAGTCATCTCCAGTCGAACCAACAATTCAAAATATTTATTTCAATCTCAAACTTTCCCCACTCTCACTTAACTATAACAACAACAACAACATCAATAATAATAATAATAATGGAATAATAATAATAATAATAATAATAATAATAAAAATAATAAAGAACTCAATAGCCAATTGAAAAAAGATTTAGTCGAACACTTGTGGGCAGCGCATGGGCTATTTTAGAATTACGTGCATGTTTCTTAGTAATCGCATATGTTAAGTTGTTTATGGGCTATTTCAGAATTACATGTTTCTTTTAGTAATCACATCTGTTAAGTTGTTTAATTGATCTTTAAATTGTATTTTTAAATTTAGATCTTATTCACTTTTGTTAAAGTAAACTTAATTATATAACTTTTAAAGAATTAAAATAAAATTTTAATATAATTTAATGAAGTAAGAATTTGATAACGTTAAATATCACAATAAACATTCAACTTAAAAGAAATTAATAATAGTGAATTAAATTTGTCAAATGAGGCCTATAGTGAATTAACTTATATTTTTTTTATATATTTAAATTACATTCTTGCGGGACTTATAACTTATAAATTTGTCCTACAATTAACTTATAACTTGTAGGCAAAACAACCAAAAAAAAAAAAAAAGGGAAGGCACAGTAATAAGATAAAAAACAGAGGTAATATTGCAATAATACACTACAATCAATTGAAAGAAAGAAATAAAGAAACGTACATCAGATTTAAAGAAAAAAAGAAGGCTGCAATAATATACTACAATCAATTGAAAGAAAGAAAGAAATTAAGAAACAAACGTACAGCAGCAATTGAGTTCTTTGTGCTTTCCCTTTAGCAGTATAATATTAGTACTAAAATAATATTAGTGCTTTCCCTTTAGTAGTATAATATTAGTATGTATTAAGAAACAAACATACAGCAGCAATTGAGTTCTTTGTTCTTTCTGCAATAAAATAATATTAGTAGTATGTATTAAAGAAAGAAAGAAGATCAGCAATTGAGGCCATCTCCAGCCGAAGGGGGGAGGCAAGCAACAGCCCCCCTTCGGCTGGAGATGAACTCCCCCCGGAGCTGGCAGGCAAGCATCCGGGGGGAGATGCTTGCCTGCTGACAGGCAGGGAGGCAATGGTTGCCTCCCTCCCTGCCAGCAGGTTAACGCGCCTAACCTCCCATTTTTTTTTTCTTCAGGCCATCTCCAGCCGAAGCAGGCAATAGCCCCCTCCTGCCTGCCTGCCTGCCTGCCTGCCTTGCCAAGTTAGTCATCTCCAGCCGAACCAACAATTCAAAATATTTATTTCAATCTCAAACTTTCCCCACTCTCACTTAACTATAACAACAACAACAGCATCAATAATAATAATAATAATGGAATAATAATAATAATAATAATAATAATAATAATAATAATAAAGAACTCAATAGCCAATTGAAAAAAGATTTAGTCGAACACTTGTGGGCAGCGCATGGGCTATTTTAGAATTACGTGCATGTTTCTTAGTAATCGCATATGTTAAGTTGTTTATGGGCTATTTCAGAATTACATGTTTCTTTTAGTAATCACATCTGTTAAGTTGTTTAATTGATCTTTAAATTGTATTTTTAAATTTAGATCTTATTCACTTTTGTTAAAGTAAACTTAATTATATAACTTTTAAAGAATTAAAATAAAATTTTAATATAATTTAATGAAGTAAGAATTTGATAACGTTAAATATCACAATAAACATTCAACTTAAAAGAAATTAATAATAGTGAATTAAATTTGTCAAATGAGACCTATAGTGAATTAACTTATATTTTTTTTATACATTTAAATTACATTCTTGCAGGACTTATAACTTATAAATTTGTCCTACAATTAACTTATAACTTGTAGGCAAAACAACCAAAAAAAAAAAAAAAAAAGGGAAGGCACAGTAATCAGATAAAAAACAGAGGTAATATTGCAATAATACACTACAATCAATTGAAAGAAAGAAATAAAGAAACATACATCAGATTTAAAGAAAGAAAGAAGGCTGCAATAATATACTACAATCAATTGAAAGAAAGAAAGAAATTAAGAAACAAACGTACAGCAGCAATTGAGTTCTTTGTGCTTTCCCTTTAGCAGTATAATATTAGTACTAAAATAATATTAGTGCTTTCCCTTTAGTAGTATAATATTAGTATGTATTAAGAAACAAACATACAGCAGCAATTGAGTTCTTTGTTCTTTCTGCAATAAAATAATATTAGTAGTATGTATTAAAGAAAGAAAGAAGATTAGCAATTGAAGAAAAAAAAAAATGGGAGGTTAGGCGCGTTAGCCTGCTGGCAGGGAGGGAGGCAACCATTGCCTCCCTGCCTGCCAGCAGGCAAGCATCTCCCCCCGGATGCTTGTCTGCCAGCTCCGGGGGGAGTTCATCTCCAGCCGAAGGGGGGGCTGTTGCTTGCCTCCCCCCTTCGGCTGGAGATGGCCTTACAGTTTACAATACATGAGTGAAATGAAAAAATACCCCCTATAATTTATTTCATTATAAAAAAAAAATGCAAAATCACCTTGTAGATACATGAAATTTATGCCCAATTAAATAATGACACTTATAAATAATTTATTAGTAATCAATTAATTTTCTATTTTTGGGATTTTATTATATTAAATCCCGAAATTAAATAATGATATTAATTGATTTCTAATATTTATTTATTGGCCAATTATATCAAGCCATGTGTCAAAATGATATATTTAAAGCCATATAATTAAGTGGCCAATCAAAATGTGCCACATGTCAAAGTGATGTGTTTTGGCCAATCAAATGAAGTCTTTCATTCCAAGGAAGTAAGGGCCAATCAAATCATGACACGTCACCAAGCTGCTATGAAGGACTCTCTTCAAAATCTATATAAAGAGGTCTTGTGAATTCATTTGAGGATATATAGACACACATATATACATATCTATATACGAATTCACATATACGCATAGATATTCTCCTCAAGCTTTGAAGATCTGCAAACACTTCAAATTCGTGACTCCATCCGCAAATCTTGGAGAAAGTCGCATCACACGATTCAAGAACAAGCCGAGTGCACTTGAATCCATACGTTCAACAAAGAGAAGAATCAGAGGACTCATATATAGAGATTTGTAACCACTTTTAAATTTTAAATATATATTATTTGTTACTTCTTATTTTATTGTCTATTCAAGCTTTTTGCAGACTTTAAAATTTGTTGTAAACAAAATTTTGGCACGCCCAGTGGGACCATCTCTACCTCTCATCTCTTCTCTTCAAAAAGATAATTCGTCATAGAAAATATCGAACTATGTCTGATTTGATGAATGACCCAAGCACCATGCTCATTGAAAAGAAGGCAAATGATGATTCTCAAAGCAGTGGATCTTCACCCCTTTCTCACCATTCGACTGGAGCGCATGTTATGACAACAAACGCTACGACTATGGAAGAACAACTCATGGCTCTAACTAAGGCCATAGAAGGGCTCAACAAGCGTACGCAAGAGCAAGATGCAAAGATTAAAAGACTTTTGAGCCAAGGACTCTATGCCAAGGTAAATCACTCGATGGGAAAACGACCTATGGATCCCGAAGAAGATGAGATATCAACAAAACGATACTCAAAAGTGAACGAGGACCAACTCGAGGATTCTGAGGAGGACGACATTCTCTCAGGACGACATTCGACTGAGAAAGCTAAAGGTCTTCATGTCTCGCCCGACGGCATGATTCATGTGGATCGACTAGAAGATTTCATCACTGGAACCATCAAGTGCAAATTGGAGGGAGGTTCAAAATCTTCACTAACTTACGTGAAGCCCTACACTCGTCGCATCGACACGATGAAGATGCCCACTGGATATCAACTGCCAAAGTTCCAACAATTCGATGGGAAAGGGAACCCAAAGCAACATGTCGCTCACTTCGTAGAAACTTGTAATAATGCTAGAACTACAGAAGATCTCCTCGTAAAACAATTTGTCCGTTCGCTTCAAGGGAATGCTTTTGACTGGTACACCGACTTGGAGCCTGGAAGCATTGATAGTTGGGAACAACTTGAACAAGAATTCCTCGATCGATTTTATAGCACAAGAAGGATCGTCAGTATGATCGATCTTACAAGCACTCGTCAGTGGAATGAAGAGAAAGTGATCGATTATATTAATCGATGGCGAAATTTGAGTTTGAACTGCAAGGATCGCTTGTGTGAAACTTCTGCAATAGAAATGTGTATCCAAGGGATGCAATGGGGCTTACGATATATTCTCCAAGGCATAAAACCGAGAACCTTCGAAGAGCTGGCCACACGTGCGCACGACATGGAACTGAGCCTTGCTTCAAGTGAAGGCCAAAGCTTCTTCCCACTTCATGAGTCAAAGAAAGGAAAAGTTGGACATTACATCAAGAAAGGGGGCAAGCTTTTTCCCCAAGTTGAAAGTGAAGAATCCATGACCGTCAATGTCTCTAGATCCAAGTCAAAGAAGAACGATGAAATAAACAATGATTCATCCCAACGAAGCTTTGCAAATAAGCTCACTTTGAAGGATATGCAAAAGAAGGAATACCCATTCCTTGATTCTGACGTTGCTCCAATGCTTGATGACTTGCTCGAAGCTAAACTCATTGAGTTGCCCGAAATGAAGCGACCTGAAGAGGCTGGAAGAACAAATGACCGCAATTACTGCAAGTACCACCGCTTGGTTGGGCATCCCATTGAAAAATGCTTCATTTTGAAGGATAAAATCTTGCAACTAGCTCGAGAATGTAAGATTATGCTTGATGAAGATGATGCAACTGCAAATCTTGTCACAGTTTCATTTGGATGTTTTGACACAACAATAAACGCGGAGCAATTGCAAAATAGGCTTCATGATGAGGATTCTTATGATGGTGTTTCGTGTAATGCAATACAAGAACAAAACACTTCTATAGGTGAAGTATGCCGATCTAGCATAGAAGTCCAAGAGGATGTGACGTCGTCATTTTACACTTCTCAAGGAAAAGTTCATGTCGCTAAGAAGGAAGAAGCTGAGACTACTTCATTGGAACTCGTGGAAGGTGTTAAAGTAACCAATGATGAAATTGATCAAGTCAAATTAGAGATGGATGACTTAGTCTCCAAAGTGGAGGTTCAAAATTTCTCTTTGAAGAAGGAAACTCATCAAGATAAGCAAACTAAACTACAATTTAGATCTGGGTCGATTCCATTCATCAAAGCTGAAATGAAAATGTTTATGAAAGCTGGCTTCTTTCAAGAAATAGAGAATTCCACATGGGTCTCTAGAATTGTACCTATACGTAAAGGAACTCGTCAAATTCAACTTTGTGTCGACTTTGAGAATTTAGATGCTCCCAATGATTTTCCATTACCTGATCTAGAACTTCTGATCGATGGATTCCATAGATATGGTCAGAAATCTGGAGATCACCATTGATGTCAAAATAATCTGCCCACTCCTTGATAAGAGTATAAACTTTCAAACCACTCCTTGATAAGAGTATAAACTTTCAAAACAACTCCTTGACACGAGTCAAAACTGTCTACAAGTCTTCATGTTGAAAACTCCTTGACACGAGTCAAAACTGTCTACAAATCTTCAAAGTTCAAGCCAAAGCCTCCAGTAGACGAGATGAAAAGGTCTACAAGTTCAAATCAACTTCTCCCAGATACGAGTCAAAACTGTCTGCAAAATTATCAAAGTTCAAATCAAAGCCTCCAGTAGACGAGATGAAAAGGGTCTACGAAATCTTGAAATCAAAATGCTCCATGACGCAGGAGCCTAAACTGCATGTTACTCCTGACCCGCACGAGTATAAACTGTGAAAGATACCTACCTATGGTAGCGCAAGTGGTTAAACTGCTAACTTACTCCACCAATAGTAATTCATGTGGCTAAAATGTTAACTTACTCCACTAATGGCATTTATGTGGTTAAATTTTAAATCCCCACCTAGTCCGAGGTGGTTAAGAAACGGATACTCCTGGCCCGCATGAGTATAAACTGTGAACGGCCCCCTACCTTATTAATCAAAGTTGTTTTGAACTACGTTATGACTTGATTCTCTTTATGAGATACGTAGGCAGCTTGGAAGCTGATTCTGAGTTCAGTCACGTAAAAAAAAAAAATTCCAGATTTGTTTTATCATTCTCACGAAACAAAGTCTTCCAGTTTTGTTTTGCAGTTACATCGAATCTCTTTATTTAATACTTAAATTAAATTCTTAAGTGTTAAATTAAAGAATGCAAGTTGGATTTGATCAAGTGCAACCATGGAAAATGAATTTCAACAAAGAATGAAATGAAATGAAGATGGAAAAAGAAAAGAAATCAACTTTATTCATCTTCATATCTAAGAGTCCAATACAAAAGAAAAGAAAGGTGCAAGTTCCTACTTAGCAACAAAGAAAATGAAACAAATAAATCTAAATCAAGGGAAAATCTTGAAATTCTTCAAATCATGAAGGTTGGTTTCTAGCTCCTTCTTCAGGCTCGTTTGACGCACAAGATCATCCTCAGATAAGGGAGGATTGCTTTCAAGAATCAAAACCTCATTTTCTATTTTAGAGATGGCAGATTGGGTATCAAGCAGTTGTTTCTCGTCTTCTTGGAGCGACAAGCCTATCTTTTCCTTTTGGTTCGCTATCTCTTCAAGTTGTTTCTTCAAGTTATCTTCTTTCTCCCCCAACTCAGTAAGCTTCACTTCAAGATCTCGAGCATGAATGGCGTGTTGATTCTCTCGCACTCGCATATCTTGGAGACGTTGATTAGCACCAGAAATTTGTTGGTCAAACAACTCCTTCTTCATTTTTTGGGACAATAATTGAGTCTCCTCGACGTATTGATTAGCATTCCCAAGAAAATCATTCACCCTCTCATGTAAACTCGTCACGTCAATGCCTCCATGTTGACTCATGGCTTGGAGGATGCCATTCACTTCTTCTTTGATAAAATGTAACCCATCAAATGATGTAGTCGAAAGTTGCTGAAAGAGGTCATCCCACATCATTTCGACCATTTTGCGTTTGCTACGTGCCACTACTTCATCGCATCGAAATGTAGAAATCGAAGATGGTGATGTCCGAACTGGTGGCTCAAAAGCTATTACCACATTTTCCGTCCTTGAAGAAGTCAAGTCTGCTTGTTGAACTCCATGTTTGCTAAAGGATGGCAAATGCAAAGGAATTTTAGAACTTGTTGCTTTCCCTTTATGTGAGGCCAAAACTTGAGTAAGTGGGAGACGATCAGAATCGTCGTCGATTTCCTTAGTCATTGAAGAACTTGAGTGAGTACTATCATTTGGCGCAACATCTTTGCCCTTTGAGGACACTTCTTGGTTCCTTGGATTTTTGATATCAGCAAACTACATAAATTAGAAGGAAATAGTTAGACGAATTTAAAATTGACATGTAAAAAAAAAATAGAATTTTAATGCATGAATCAAATTGTTACGCGTCGAGCTATATCTTCGAAGTTCATGTCTGAACTCGGACAATCCTCAAAGAATGTGTCAAAATCAAAGCTAATGGAATCTAAATAAAAAACCTGGATCTTTTTGCTACATTTCCAATGATGATCACGATGCGAGTCACTTTCAGAAGTCGAAGATTCAACCACAGTTCTTTTAAGTTTCGTTGCTTGAACATCAGGTTTCAAAGTACCATTGGGTACTAAATTAGAAGCAGAAGTATGCTCCTTTTGCACACCATTGCTAGAAGAATCAATGGCTTTCTTCTTTGATTCTTTCGAAGAATCGCATGCACCGTTAGAAAGTTTCAAAACAACCTTAGGGGAATCTTTGAAAGGATTGCGGTAATTACTCGACCACCATTGAAAATACTCATGCGTGGCCAATTGCTCAATTGAACGAGGGAAAGTTAGTTTGGCTCCAGTATAGACGCGAGTCGAGAACTCCCAAAGTTGCATGGCCGCTTCCAAAGTTTGAGGATCCCTCTCCGTTCTTAATCCTTGTGGAAGATCCTGACAAAATCCGAATTGTCTCCCAAATCTGGTTGGATTATAGGACTCAACTACATAGTGCTTGTCAAGTCGCAAGACGAGGTAGCACGATCGAAGACTGATGAATAGGTCCCTATCGACCTCAGAAAAATTTCCATTATCGAACAAAATCTGCATTTTTTCTTTGCACATCGGGAAAGGCGCCATGCGACTCGGTTCGATCGATTCAAAGATATCTTGAGCCTCCACTGCACTATATTTTCGCGCCATTTTCTCCCCTGCGAACTTAACCATCTTCGCTCTCATGGAATTAGCCTTTCGCGCAGTCTCAGTGTTGTCAAAATGTGTCTTAAGATAGCTACCAAGCCAGCCGTATACGTAGTGGATCGAAAAAATGGCGTCGCATTCTTTCAAATTAGTAGATGAAGTCAGTCCTCTTAACCCTCGATATATGCTCGCCAATACAGGAATGGCTAAGCAAAACTTTTCTCCAGAAGCCATCATGCTTGCAACCTTGAAGACGCTGGGTCGTATGTGATTAACATTTTTACTTGGAACAAGAAACCTGCATATCCAACACACCAATAAAGCAGCTGTGTAAGTCTCTTCTCTATCAAGATCAGCAATCCCGAAGAGTACCATGAAGACCTCCATGAAGTTGATGAACGAATAGGGTGCGAGAAACTGGACGGTGAACCTCTGTTAAGTGCGTTAGGCTGCAAAATACACACTTTCTGATGCTTAGGTGTGGCCGAAGAAAATACACTAACATCCTTTAAAACCTCCAATGAAACTTTTGATGAGTGTGGCTCCTTAGACAGGGTGTATTCTGAGACGAATTTACCAATTGCTGGTTGGTACACAGTTAAAGTAGTTCCTTTTGTTTTATTTGCTTCATCCTTCTTGATCATGTAGAGGCTCGGGTATGGAACTTTGCAGTCGATAAACTCCATTGGTGTGCGATGCTATATCTGCAACAAAGATAAATTTCGATTAAAAAAAAACAAAAAAAAAAAAGAATAAAGGGGCATGATGCAAAATTGAGGATGTAGAACTAGATATAATTTTGATCTATATTTTAACTTATGTTAAAGATGTATACAGATCAAGCTACTACTCCCTAAGGGCACGGTACAAATTCTCAAGCCTATGGTACAAGCTCAACAGCCTTTAATTAATTTAAGCTCTTCAACCTTCACGCAAAAAGCTTATCTGCACATGTTCAAGTCCATTTTTTATAATATATAAGAGCTTGATGAAACTTCCCAAAAAAAATAAAATATATATATATATATATATGTACATCTTCCCAGTTACGTAGGACATGGATTGGCATTAATAAAGTGAAAGATTGTTTGTGATTTGAGGCTAATTGGTCAATGATGAGGGAATTCTAATGGGAGCAGTCGTGGAAGATTTATTGAATTGATTCATTACTGCTTCATATTTTGTAAATAGCCAAATTGATAACTGACCTTAAATTTATTGAATTGATTCAGTTACATAAGAAAAGAATTTAACAGAGGTGGAGGAAGAAAAGGGGAAGAAATCTTTACGTGGGTTATTTTATTTTACACACGCGATCGATTTCTCAAATTCTCTGAATATTATTGCTGATGAATGAAAGGGTTTCGAGGGCCACTTTTATAGATGATACTTGGAGATTATGATGAGCAAGAAAGAAAATTTTGGGAATTTTAGATTTCCTAGAATTTGAAGGAATTGATTCAAGTTTAATTTGTTTCCTAAAGGATTAGATTGTTGCAATATGAATCTTATTCTTGCAATGGAAAGTCTTATTTTGAATTAAGTCAATTAAAAAAAAAAGAACAGGGAGAAGAAAACGAGTTCTGTTCGTGAACTCAGATGAAGAAGAAGACGAGATATTATGGCCTACATTTGGTCTACATAGACCATGCATATAAATGGGCCAAATTAAGTGGGTTAAGTAATGGGTATTTAATTAAATTATGTACCCACTTAAAGTCCACTTCAATTAAATTCATGATCGCGGTTGTTCAAATTTCTTTTACCGTGATGCAATATTTTTCAAGTGCATTTTTATATCAAAGTCGTGACTTACTCACTTCAAAGTATGCTTCGAAAGCGTTATTCGTGAATAAGTCGCGAAGGGGCATTTGTAGATACATGAAATTTATGCCCAATTAAATAATGACACTTATAAATAATTTATTAGTAATCAATTAATTTTCTATTTTTGGGATTTTATTATATTAAATCCCGAAATTAAATAATGATATTAATTGATTTCTAATATTTATTTATTGGCCAATTATATCAAGCCATGTGTCAAAATGATATATTTAAAGCCATATAATTAAGTGGCCAATCAAAATGTGCCACATGTCAAAGTGATGTGTTTTGGCCAATCAAATGAAGTCTTTCATTCCAATGAAGTAAGGGCCAATCAAATCATGACACGTCACCAAGCTGCTATGAAGGACTCTCTTCAAAATCTATATAAAGAGGTCTTGTGAATTCATTTGAGGATATATAGACACACATATATACATATCTATATACGAATTCACATATACGCATAGATATTCTCCTCAAGCTTTGAAGATCTGCAAACACTTCAAATTCGTGACTCCATCCGCAAATCTTGGAGAAAGTCGCATCACACGATTCAAGAACAAGCCGAGTGCACTTGAATCCATACGTTCAACAAAGAGAAGAATCAGAGGACTCATATATAGAGATTTGTAACCACTTTTAAATTTTAAATATATATTATTTGTTACTTCTTATTTTATTGTATATTCAAGCTTTTTGCAGACTTTAAAATTTGTTGTAAACACACCTTTATTCATAAAAAGATAGATTATAACCCTCCCCCCTCTTTTCACTTAAAAAATTGACCATACGTACATCCCTATTTTTCAAAAATAATTCTAAATTGGCAAAAATTCAATTTTGGTACCATAGAATAGGGCAATTTTCAATTTTCATACCAAAAGTCCAGAAATAACACCAGTTCCTACTCAGTCGTTTAAAAAAAGGCACTTCCGTTAATTTTCTTAACGTTTCTGCCACGTGTCCGTTAAGTCTTCGTGGGCGGGCTGAGCACGTGGGTCGGATTCTGCCCGTTGGAACATAAAATTCAATTTTGGTGCCATAGAACTGGAAAAATTTCATTTTTCATACCAAATTCCATTATGTTTTTCTTTTTTTGAAATGGTTGTGGTGATATGTTTTAATTGGTTTGTTCTACAGTAGATTAGTAGTCATGTTACTTTTTTTTTTTCATTTCATTTTAACAATAAGCTAAAAAAAAAAATTTAATTTGCACAATTTAAATTTGCAACTTAGATTCTCGGGACTCCCGAACCCGTCCCGAAATCCCGAAATTAAATCGGGTACCCGAAACTCACGGGACCTTGGTTGATCTATCGGGTTTCGGGACTTAAATTTGAAATCCCGAAACTCAAAATCCCGTTCCGAAATACCCGAATTCCCGAAAATCAGTCCCGATCCCACCCCTACGACCGCCGGCTCTGGTGGCTTTTTGGTCGGAATTGGTTGAGGGTTTATGTTCCCCTTGTCGTGGAGAACTCGTACATATAAAGATCTTTTCAATCCTTTGAGTAATCTATTCGAAATTTGAGTTCTAATTTTCGAATTGTAGTCAAAATTTTTGAAATTTCAAATCGTGATTTCTTCTTCGATTCTTAACCAAACTTCGTAATTCTTGTTGCATTAGTTTCCCATGACCGTTGACATCATTTTCCATAGGTTTATTGTAGCTGCCATAGACGGTTGAGCTCCGCCCAAGTGGCTGCCATAGACAGTTAAGCTCCGCCCATGACAAGAGGAACAAAAATCTTCAACCAATTTCGACAAACGGCCACCGGAAGCCGGCGATCGTCCATAGGAGGAAGAAGGCAATAATTGCAAAAACAACCTGCTCAATTTTAGACAATTGCATTTCCCCCTAGTTTGAAACGGCTGAGTGAAAATTGGTATGATTTTTGGACTTTTGGTATGAAAATTGAAAATTCCCCAATTCTACGGTACCAAAATTGAACGGGCAGATTAATACCAAAATTGAACGGGCAGATTAGTGCCCCACGTGCCCCTCACATGCACTTAACGGAGGAGACTAAACGGTCGTGGCAAAACTTAACGGCTGTATGAATTTTGGACTTTTGGTATGAAAATTGAAAATTGCCCTATTCTATGGTACCAAAATTGAATTTTAGCCATTCTAAATTGAATTTTTTGCTAATTAGTAAAAACATAAGAGGATTTTGTTAATAAAAATAACACATAATTTTTTTTTACTTAGGGGGTATAGTTTTGCATTTGCATTTAACACAAAAATATGATACGTGTGATAGAAGATACCAAATTCACCTGGGGAGTATCCATCTATTTTCAAAAATTTGATCACATAAATTTTCGAAAAATCTACAAACACGTACCCTTGTCTGAACAATTGGTTCTTCATGATATTTCCCCATAATATTGAGGTACATAAAATAAAAAAAAATCGGTTGAAGATGTAAGAATGAAAATGACATACAGGAAAGGCCTAGCTGAGTCGGGATAGAAAATTGATGCGAGTGACGCAATTGATATATATGTTGCAAAAAAATACCATCAAATGATGAGTGAAAAAACGAACCAAATTGTAACTAGTAGATATAATACGGAGGTGCGCCAAGTATGTTACATAATACAAGAGTGAAGTTGAAATGGCGAGTCTCATTGTGCATGGATGTGTTAAAAAGGGGTTTTTATCATTCTCCATTCCCTGATATTTGAGCTGCATGAAAGTGAGAAGAGCGGTAAGGATGAAGGCAGTGCTCTTAACAAAGGGAGCAATGGAGGACCTCATGATCATGTGTAGAAAAAGAAGCAGTAGTACTTAAAGGGTATGATCTGAAACTAACAAAAAAGATCTGCAGAATTACAATGAAGTAGTAATCAAATGACTACGTTTGTTTATTGAAAACGAATTTAGCTTGAATCTAAAGGTACGTAGGTGAGAGAGTGATGACTGACGATATATATATATATATATATATATATATATATATATATATATATATAATGCGTGAAGGAAAAAGGTGTAGTCAAACTTAGGTTTCACAGGTTGTCATATTTCACAGGGTATCATATTTAGTCGTATCATATATTTGTAGGGTTTGGAGCCCTTGAGCTTACCTCCTGGTTATCACATATTTTACATGTTTTAGGATTTTGTGAAAATCCATTCTCTATTACATCATGAATGATGCATATAATTGAGACTCACATTCCTGAGGGGGACCAATAAACATCAATTTGGACTCTTATCTATTCTGCAACTCCATACAAGCTAGTCGGTCTAAATTAATTAAAGGAATATAGAAGGCTATTGGCAAAATTTTATTTTGTTTGTTCCCTCTTAAAATTGGTTATTTATAGTGGTGTCTTGACAATTAATATATATAATTTATTACATCATCGTCATCAATTTAAGTCCTATTTTATCGGAATTTGCTTGAAATTTTTAATTTTGTTGGAAAATCATCAATTTTTATGTCTTATAAAATTATAATTTTCGCCAAAAATATCATGTATTGAGCCCGTGAAACTTAAAAATTGGTGATTTCATATTCTGACTCCAAAATTTTCACTTTAATTTTGGATTAAAAAACGGTTAGAGTTCCCGCAGAAAACGAAATACTTAATTTTATTATAAAAACATATATTGATCAAATTCCAATCACATTTTTTTTTGGAAAAATTGCAAAAAAGTTTTCAAACTAATTAGTGATTTTGAGTTTTCGTCCCAAGCTATATCACTTTGTTAAGTTAATCCCGTAATTTTATATTTTTTTGGAATATCGTCTCACTTGCCACGTGGATGCCTACATGTCATGACGTAGCAAATTTTATCAAAAACAATTATATAAGATTGTAGAATTCGTCCCAAACTACTTACAAATTTTGAATCGTCCTAAACTATATCAATAAGCCGACTTCCGTCCCATAATTGAAATGACATGGGATTTTTTTTCCAACCTAATTATAAATATTTATTATTTATTAATACAAAAATAAATGCACAAATTTTTCCTAATGAACTGAGATAGGGTTTTTTTTTTCTCAAAAGCGCATATCATTTTCAAAAATCAATATTTTTTCTCTCTTAAAAAAAAAGTTAATGGCCATTTACTTCCATGTAATATTTATAATATTCAGTTTACCTTAACTTGCTTCCTTTCAAATTATAAGAGGTAAATTGAACATAATGAATATCATAGGGGATAAATTGTCATTAGTCCCTTAAAAACGTAAAAGATGAATCAGTCATTTTCATATAATTAGAAATTTAATAATTGTTTAAATTCATGCCAAATGAAAGATGATCGATTCGGCAAAATTATATAGTTTGGGACGAAAAATCTAAATTTGTAATTAGTTTGAAATGAATTCTGTAATCTTATATAATTGTTTATGATAAAATTTGTCAGGTCATGGCATGTAAGCATTCATGTGGTAAGTGGGACGATATTCCAAAAAAATATAAAATTACGGGGCTAAATTGACCAAGTGATATAGCTTTGAATGAAAATACAAAATCACTAATTAGTTTGAGAACTTTTTACAATTTTTCCCATTTTCTTTATACATCCAAAAATATCACTATCTTCAACTAAATTTAGTATACTTCATGCCCAAGCCGCTAAAATGTCTTTCCAAGCGCAAAATTTTGATTATACATATCAGCGGCATTAAAAATTCCAAAATGAAGATTTGCACTTGGAATGACATTTAAGAGGCTTTATGATTTTGCGATGAAAATTATTTCGGTTAAGTAAGAACTATGACTATGCTAGCATCACAGTCCAAAATCACAATTCATAATATAAAATTGTCAAAAAAAACCCATGACTAATCATCAAATAAAAAAAACCCTATTTATAAAATATTCTTTATTTATAAAATAAACCCTAAAATCCTAAACCTTAAATCAAACCCTAAATTAAATATTATGTCCTAAACTTTAAATTCTAGGCATTGCAAAATGCTTTTAAATTATGAGTTTATATTTTTATTGAAATTTTTGAGATATTTTATGATAAAATAACATAATAAATTATTTTCTATATGAGTAATATCGTATAATTAGGTGCTTTTTTGTAATTTCTGAAAGTTGAAAGACTAAAAATATATTTGAAGAAAAAACTTGTTAAACAAGTAGTACAAATACTTTCAAAAGCATAAAAAATGGGTTGTACAAAGGCCTGTGAAGTTTGAGACTGTTATATACTCCCTCTGTCCCATTTTAAGTGTCGTTTTAGAGAATTTTTTTTGTCCCAAATTATCTGTCACTTTAGAGTTTCAATGCACTATTAATTACATACTTTCCCATTTTGCCCTTTGCTTTTTCTCTCTCTTACTTTATTACTCCAAGAGAGATAGAAAGAGAAAGATAGAGAAAATAAAAGAAAAAGGAAGAGAGAGAATGTAAGGGTATTTTAGAAATATCATTTGTTTTTTCCCTAAAATTGAGGCAATTAAATAGGTGTCTTAATATGTGTGAAAACACCTAAAACGACACTTAAAATGGGACAGAGGGAGTAATCATTTTCCTAAGACATAAATTGATGAATTTTCTAGCAAAATATATTTTTTCGGTCAAATAGTACTTATATGATGATGGTAACACAATAAATGACGACATATATTGTCAATATACCACAATAAATTGACAATTATATGTTGAAATTTATATTTTATATGTGAATAAAATTAGTTGAGAGTATGGGGTCGCGTCTGTTCGATCTTAAGAGGTACCCTTTGGGCCGAAACATGCAATCCAAAGGATCGATGTGTCTCTTACGAAAAGACATTTTTTGAGTCTATAAATATAGGAGACTTAATCTGACCAATTAAGTATCCTTTTTCCAAATATAATAAGAGATTATTTTCTTCTCTACTTTAAATTTATGTCGAATTTTCTATTTTACTTCGGTTCACCATCAGTTCATTATTTGTGCAAATAATGAACAACATAGTTGAAAACGAGCTAAATTTTAATCAGCAAAAAAAGGTGAAATCGGTGGGGAAATGGTTTAAAATAAAAAAAAAATCGACGAAAAACGGAATAACAATGAAAAGTATTATAATCAATAAAAAAGAAAAGCAAAATATCGCCATAATAAATATAGTAACTGGTAAAATATATATGAAACTTCCGGTGAAATTGGTGTCCACTGGTGAAGTTGGAAAAAAACTGGTGAAACAAGTAAGAAAAAATGCTCTTGAAATATGAAATCGACGAAAGTCCGGCTGAAATTTGTGAAGAAACGGATTAAGCATGTGTCATCGATAAATAACGGATAAACATGACATGAATACTACTATGATGGAATGAAATAAATAATATTCTTATGATCTTATTTTGAAACAAATTTTATAAGATGTCATAACTAAACTAATATTTTCTTACAACTATTTAAAGCCATCATCTTTTTTGATAAAATAATCATAAATTAATATAAATAAATTAAAGATCAATCATAAATATATGATATTTTATGACATAAAAGGGCTAATTTATGAAAAATATACATGAAATTAAACCTAGAAATATACAATGTACGTGCACTCTTCAAGTATCTCAAATGATAGTTTTGTGCATGTGTCGCATAACACATATGATTATCTTGTTTTTTTCCGATTCTATGTTTATGAGGTTTAAGTTCCTACAAGAATAAATTACTAGATCTTTATAAGTTTGTACTTTCATATTATTAAATTTGTAAGTTAAAGGTGTTTGAGATTCATCATTTTTTTAATTTAAAAAAAATTATAAAAACTCCGAGAGTCATGATCATCATTTTTTCTTATGGTTATATATAAACTTATATAAAAAAAATATTACATTTGATTCATCTTAGTCAAATTGAAATGTTAATTCAAGGTTCGAACACAACTTATAAGTCAATGAAACGAGGGAATAACGACAATCTATACATATCTTCTGCCTTTAAAAACAAGGACAAACCAAGATTACAATCTTTCAAATTAATTCAAAACATTCATATTCATACAGATTTTCAAAATCTTCCTGTAATATGGTGGTTCGCTTGACTCCAAACAATTTGAGAAGAAAAGCTAAGCAGACATAGAGAGAGAGAGAGTAAAACATTCCCCATTTGGAGGCGCACCATAACACTAATAAATATACATGATGATTTCAATTTTTTTTTTTGTATTTTAAATGTAGGTAGTGATTGTTTATATATAAATATTAAGAAGAGTATAAGGATATATAGGGTGTATGTGGATGTATTTTGGCCCGATCATCCATTCAAACGAGTTTTCGTCAAATTCTCATAAAAAATTTATTTGGAAATTCACACTTAAATTCTTCAAATCTATAAAGCATTGATTTGACAGGTGCTATCTATTTTTTTCCTAGACCCCAACATCCAAACTCAATCTAAGTGTTGTTTCAACTTATCCAAACCATAAAATCCAACAACCAAAACTTATCCAAATGAGGTGTCAAATATTTCTTTGAAACCACCCAAAATTATTTTCTTTAAATCGAGACCCGCAAAATCGAGACAAAATCCATCCAAATAGACATATAGTTATAGTGATCATTGTTTATATGATTCCATGTCTCTAACCTTTTTAAAATATTTTGGGTGATATAAATAATAAAATAATAGAGTATATGTATTTCAAGAAAGTAACAATATTAATTAATAATATGTGTTGGTCCCCGGTACAGCAAATAGAAATCCCCAGCATCAGATCACGAGATGAGATTTTCTGCTGTAACTGATCTATGGATCCCCGATCCCGTGCGACTAAAACATTGGAACGACCCTACACCTACGTCCCATTTTTTTGTGAGAAACCTAATAAATGTGCAACCACTTCCGAACCTGAGCTTATGGAAATCTTAGAATGTTTTTCCCAAAATGATCTTCATGCGTCATGCCTATTTTTCAATATGACGTCATTTCAAAACTATATCTCATTGACAAGAGAATCGTGCTAAATCAGAAGCATTTTCTCTTGATTGAATATCTCATTTGTGAATTTTTTTTTTTTTTTTTATCAAAACCTCATATGTGCTTATTTATTATTAGTAAAAAAATACCCTCCCAAGTCATAATAGCAATTACACCCACACAAAATAGTGCAAAAACACCCATTTCAGACGCCAACAAAAGAAAATGTAATTCTTATCTTGAAACTAGAAAAGTGCAAATAACAAAAGACAATCAACTTTTACATAAATCTCAACCAAAGAAAAAGTTAAAGATTTTAATCATATATGTGTGTGTATGTGTGTAGATGATTGCAATACCTTCAATCCGGATATTATTATTACTCTTTCATCTCAACCAAAGAAAAAGTTAAAGATTTTAATCATATATGTGTGTGTATGTGTGTAGATGATTGCAATACCTTCAATCCGGATATTATTATTACTCTTTCATTTTAGATTTCAATCTTTAAGCATTTTTCAATAGACCATTGAAATAACAATTACGGTAGATGAGATTCATTTACTACATACGACGAACTTTTCGTCTACGATATATAATGGTATATATCGTTAGATTTTTCTTACTTTTTAACTGTTTATGTTAATATGTATGAGATTCAATTACTCAAACAGTATCAAACGTGTTCCTTTGTTTAGCATCCGTTTGGAGATGCACATAAACATGTATATATCTAGATACTTACTCAAAAGCTAGACAAAGTTTACATATATGACGTCGCTTCATTATCCTTTTATATTAAATTACTCCCTAATTTCAAATAAATTGTTCACTAAAAATGATGTATTTCTAATTGCTTCACCTGACGACTCTACATTTGTCATCGTCTTCCATAAGGTTTTTATTTTTTGAAGACTTTCTTATGGGTTTCTTTTGACAGCTATTGAGATAAATCCTCAAATTTATGTAAAAACAAAGTTGTGCAGGCAGTTTCTCTTATACTTTCAGTAAGATATCTAGTAAACATAATGAAATGAATTTTCTTTTAGGCATAATATATAACAAATACAATTTTATACTTTATTTCGAATGAGTTTGATCCAGTTTCATAGGACCTAAAACTGTGTCAATACCTTTTTAAATATGCCCTATAAGACTGGATTATTCATCCACACATATAATGAAGTCTAAACATTAGAAAATTAATGAAAGCTCATAATATGAGCCTAACTAGAAAATCAAATCCAAAATTTTGTTCCAGTTATTCTGTTTTTGGACCGAATAAAACCACAAGCCCAAATTCCTTCCCCGACTATATTAGTTTCAACCCAATTGAGATGACCGTTAAGAATTCAAGATCATGTGCAGCTAAAAAATATTAAATAAACCTAAGACCGACGAAGCATGAATTTAATACAATCTGGGCTAAGATATATTAATACTGCCGGATATAAAAAGTTCATTATTAACCACTCATGATCCAACAATAAAAGTATGTTACACAGCTTATAATTAAAGTAAATTAATGTATGGAAAAGCAATTTATTACAATAGGACCTGCAGGAAGAACCACTGTAAGATCGAGCGGAATAGTTTTTCCTTAGCGATTACATATTACTATACACTTTCATACAAAACAAGAGTGAAATGTTAAACTAATCCCTATGTGCTAATTTTTATTTGCAAAAAACTCCTCTCAAACCAAAATAACAATTGCATCCCCCACAAAAGAAAAAGGATGCAAAAACACCCTTATTCACCTAAATTTTTTGCAATAATCCTTCTATATTAAGTTTGAAAATTGGCAATAACCCCTTTTTCACTTAAAAAATTTACCATACCTCCCTATAATTTATGAAAGAATTTTAAATAGGATTTTTTGCTTTTTTTTTTTTTTCTTGAGTGAGGGTTTTTTGCTAATTAAAAAAGAACATAAAAGGATTTTGTTAATAAAAATAATACAGAGATCTTTTTGCCAATTAAAAACAGAGGGTATACTTTTGCATTTAAAACTATTATACATATACGGCTACTCACAAGTGTTTAAAATTTGTATCTTGTGTGAATCTTATCAATAGACATAAATACTATTATTGAACACAAAAATATGATACATACGTGGTAGAAGATCAAATTCACCTGGGGAGTATCCATTTATTTTCAAAAATTTGATCACGTAAATTGTCGAAAAATCTACAAACACGTACCCTTATCCGAACAATTGGTTCTTGACGATATTTCTCCAGAATTTTGAGGAACATACAATAAAACAATTCGGTTGAAGATACAAGAATGAAGATGACATACAGGAAAGGCCGAGCTGAGTCGGGATAGAAAATTGATGCGAGTGATGCAATTGAAACGTTGCACAAAAATACCATCAAATGATGAGTGAAAAAACGAACCAAATTGTAACTAGTAGATATAATACGGAGGTGCGCCAAGTATGTTACATAATACAAGAGTGAAGTTGAAATGGCGAGTCTCATTGTGTATGGATGTGTTAAAAAGGGGTTTTTATCATTCTCCATTCCCTGATATTTGAGCTGCATGAAAGTGAGAAGAGCGGTAACAATGAAGACAGTGCTCTTAATAAAGGAAGTAATGGACGACCTGATCATATTCATGTCGATCGATTGAGAAGTAATAAAGGTATCAGAGTAAGCTTAAATGCATGAAATTTTTAAAATTGGTTGAGAAGGTAATATAGACGAAATATTGAAGAGAATTCTGCAGATAAAAAAACAAAAGAAGAAAGAAGTTTATTTAAAGGGTGAGAGTTTGCACGTTAGGAGGAAGAAATTTCAGGGAAGTCCGCATGAACAGCTCAACTGGTCTCAGAGGGGGAAGTTGGAATAAGTGACCAAGGATCGAACCTCACCAGCGGCAGTGTGGGAACAACCTCTCAAAAAATGAGGGGGCTCCTTGTGCGCAGTGAGTACTGGTTCCAGCCTCTGTTGCCGGTTGAGTCACCATGATTTACCTCCTCTCACAATCCCGTCGGACAGGGAGGTGAGGGGCGCCCGGGGTGAGCGATTTCACCTTTTGGAACAAGAAATTTCAGGGAAAGTACAAGCAAATGGCTGACATCCTTGGAACCGTCATGGAAAATGGAAGATACTCCCCTGTATTATGCTAAATATGTAAGAAATTATCCTGTAAAATTTTTATTACGTTAAACTTCCTTGTATTTTTAAAAATCTTGCAAAAAACACCCAATTGTAAAAAATAGATAGTATTGGATCGACATATTTCAATATCACGTGAAGTTATAGGGACCGACTTGAAGTATTTAAAAAATGGTTTCTTGAAATAAGTTGATCCAAAATGACATATTTTATACAAATTGAGTGTTTTTTGCAAGTTTTTGAAAATACATGAAGATTTTGAGTAAATTTTGCAAGTTTCTTGCAGATTTAGCACAACACAAATAGAGGATTATTTTGCATTTACCCCCGGGCGGTTGTTTGTAGGAAAATTACAAATACTAATTATACTCTGTTTGGATGTAATTTGGTTCAAGCATTTCAATTTTTTGCTGAACCAAATGTCATTTAAAATGATTACACTAAAACAAAACTCACTTAAAATAATCATAATTAAGAAAAAAATTCAAATAATAATATTTTCAATTAGACTAATTATCATATAATGTTATCTTAGTTAATTTATTTTCAGTTAAACTAATTATCATCTAATTATTCTATCTTTTTTTTTTAAGTTCCACCAAAAATTGTATATCATAGATTCAATTTCACGAATAAAGTAAGATGGTAACTTAAAGCATCCCATAATATATGAAGGAATCGATTGAGCCACCGCTTTAAGCCTTTAATGAGGATTTCCTTACCCGCTTGTGAAAGAGCCTTTTTGCATTATCAATATCTAAGTGATACAGTTCCCAATTCTTTGAAGAAGCTAATGCCAGTAATAGTTTTACAGCTACCATGTTAGCAACAGGGGAAAAGGATTCAGTATAATCAATACCTTCCTGTTGGGTATAACCCTTAGCTACCAATCTAGCCTTATACCTATCAATAATCCCATTAGGTTGTCTTTTTATTTTATATACCCACTTACATCCAATTGGATGTTTGTTAGGTGGTAGTGGTACAACAGTCCAAGTGTTAGTATCTTCAAGGGCTTTAATTTCTATTTCCATAGCATGTCTCCAATGTGTAGAACCAACAGCTTGATGATAATATTGAGGTTCAACCTCAATTGATATATTAAAAACAAAATCTTTAAAAGAAGATGACAGTTTATCATAGTTCAGAACATTAGAAATAGGGTATTTAACAGAAAAGTTGAATTAGATGTGGAAGAATTGCATAAAAAAAATATTTAGATAACCAGGTCTCTTGCTTTGTCTGGTGGATCTCCTAACAATTTGATTTGAAGTGTCATCCATCTGATTAGGTGGAATGTTAGTAGAATTTTCAAGGAAAATCAAAATTAGAAGGATTAGTAGGTGGAAAATTTTTATTAGTATCTAAATCCAGAGAGAATTTGTTTAAAATGGTGTGAAAAGGGAAAGTGTCCTCATGGAACACAACATCTCTGGATATGAAAACCTCATGAGTAGAAATATCAAACAGTTTATAACCTTTTATTCCCATAAGATAGCTAATGAAAGCACATATTCTAGCTCTAGGATCTAATTTTGACCTGCCTTGTTTCAAAGTATAGGCAAAGGCCAAACAACCAAAGGTTTTGAGTGATGAATAATCCACAGATTTATTATATAATAATTCAAAAGGAGATTTAAAATTTAAAATTTTAGAAGGAGACCTGTTTATCAAATAAGCTGTAGTGGAAATACAATCACCCCATAAGTAAATAGGAACCTTAGATTCCAAAAGTAAGGCTCTAGCAATATTCAGTAAATGCTGATGTTTCCTCTCCACAACAAAATTCTGTTGTGGAGTATCAACACAAGAGAATAGATGAAAAATGCCATGTTGATTAAACAAACTTGTAAAACATAATTCAGGAGCATTATCACTCCTAAAGGTTTTAATTGTACTATTAAACTGGTTTTTGACCATGGCTACAAAAGTAGGAATAACAGAAGACATGTCATATTTCTTATTTAATAAACATATCCATGTAAATCTGGAAAAATTATCCACAATAGTAGCAAAGTATCTTTGATCAGAAATAGTTGGGGTATGAAAAGGTCCCCAAATATCACAGTGAATCAATTCAAAAATTTTAGAAGAAGTAGTAACAGAATTAGGAAAATTAAGTCTCTTTTGCTTAGCAAGTGGGCAAATGTAATAAGGTCCATTTGAATTACAATCAGTAAGAGAAGGTAAATCTAAACTAGTTTTCAATCTAAACATAGTTTTGCATGGCATATGTCCTAATCTCCTATGCCACACCACACTAGAGACTTTGTTGCAGCAATCTTGAGATGAAATAGTGGCAGTGGTGTGGAAAATGTAGAGTCCATCTATCTTTCTACCCTTGCCAATCATCTTCCCTTGTTGGTCCTGAATCATAAAGGATTCATTTGTAAATGTAGTGGTGAGGTTACTGTTAAGGAGTAAAGCACTAACTGAAATTAAGTTAAAGGTAAATGAAGGTATGTAAAAAACATCTTTAAGAGTTAAAACAGGAGTGAGTTGTATATCTCCTATCTGAAAAACAGGAAGACAAGTATTATTAGGTAAGATAATTTGTGCACTGTCAATAGATTTTAGGGAAGAAAAAAGAGAGATGTTATGACAAATGTGCTTAGTAGCACCAGAATCAAGAATCCAATCATTAGGATTATCTAGTTTCTTAATAGTGAGAGAGTTAGAACATATACCTGACACACAAGAAATGTGTGCAGAATCATGTGAATTTCCATTGGTAGAAGGTGTGTTGACTGTGTTGCTAAAAAGATCCAACAGCTGCTGACATTGGTCAGGAGTGAAACTCTGAAGAAGTGAATTGAGAGCAGTCTGTGGATTCTGAATCATAGATTGTTGGGATGTTGTAGTGGAATTGTTAACAAGATTAGAGGAAAAATATTGAGGTTTGGATTTAGGAGCAGGGGGTTTGTTACCAACAGGGTAGCCATGTAGTTTGTAGCATTTGTCAATAGTGTAGCCTTTTAGATTACAATGAGAACAAATAGGAACCTCATTTTTCTTGAAGGTGGGATTAAAAGTGGGTGGGGTTGGCAATATGGGTTGCTGAAATTGATTGTAAGTTCTTTTAGGAGGTTGCTGAAAATTGAAAAAATTTGAGGAAGAAGATTGGGAAGCAAAGACCATAGAATTTGATAGGTCATATTGATGATTCTGGCCAACCTGTTTCTAGCGTTCTTCCTGTGTAGCCAGGGAAAAAACTCTATCAATGTTTGGTAGAGGATCCATCAAAATTATTTGACTTATGAGGTTATCAAATGAGTCATTTAATCCCAATAAAAAGGTAAGAATAAAATCTTCTTGGTAATGATCATGAATTTTCTGAGAATTGTCACAAATACAAGGTTTTAGAGCAGGTCTGTAATTAGCCAATTCATCCCATATGGCCTTGAGTCTTGTAAAAAACATATTTACAGAGAGATTGTCCTTATGGAGAGTGGCAAGATCTCTACGTAGTTGAGCTTTCCTAGGTCCATTGCTTTGTTGGAATCTAGTTTTAAGTTCATTCCAGATTGCCCGAGCAGAGTGAGTGTATAGAATACTTGAGTAGATTTCTGGAGAAACTGAGTTGAGAATCCAAGAAATCACTACATCATTGCATCTGGACCAAGCAGATTGTAAGTCTTCATCTTCAGGGCCAGGATCTGGTAGAGTTCCATTAATGAAACCCAATTTATGTTTCACATTCAATGCAAGAAGCATTGATCTAGACCAAAAAGGGTAGTTATCACCTTTGAGAGATTGTTGGACAATAATGAGTCCAGGATTATCTGATGGGTGTAGAAAATATGGGTGGGATGAATTCTCCATAGGAGGTCTAGTACGGATAGGACCAGAGGGAGTGGTGGTGGTGGATTCAGATGAAGACATCTTGAAAAAAAATTCAAGAAAAGAGAAAAACTGGGGTTTTGATATGGTTTCTTGAATAGATAAGAAACTTGAGACTGAAAAAAAAAAAAAAAAAAAAAAAAAAAAAAAAGAAAAAAAAGAAAAAAAAAGAGAAGCTATGTAGAACAAGAAGAAGAAGACAGTGGAAATAGTATAAGAGGGTAGGGAGAGAAATACCAGAATGGGGAGAATTTGATCTGGAGAATGAAACAGTCGCCAACAATGGTGAAAAAGATGATCAAGAAAAGAACAATGGAGATTGATTTGCAGTGGATGATGAAATCAGAATATTACTGCTTTGAATATTCATGTAAATTTAAATTGTACAGAATTTACTGATTGAGAAAAAAATGCAGAGTAAATTTTTATTAGAATGAAAGTTATATTACAAACTGGAAAATAGGGTGCTATTTATACAAACTGTTGGTCCCAAGTGGTCAGAAGAGGTTTAGAGGGGGGGTGAATAAACCTCTTTAAAAATTTTCTTCAAATTTATCTTTAAAACTTTTACTCTAACTGAACAGACTAAGCTGATCAGATTAGTTAGTTACAATTCTGTTCGCGAACAAATCTTTGAACAGCCTTGTTGACCACTCGTCTGATTGTCACTTAGCTGATTTTCTTAAAATCAGTTTTAATACTTAGAGTACTTGCAGCGGATTTTCAAAGTGTTTTTCACAAGTAAACTTAGCAGTTTGAAAAATGTTTCCCCAGATTTGTAAAATCTCCTTTTCAGATCATTTTTCAAACAGTTAACTTAATGTGTTTTATGCAGCTGAAAATATGCAGGTAAAATGCAAATAAAAACACAAGCAATTTTTATAGTGGTTATATGGATTTGAATATCCTTTAGTCCACTCTTCCAAGTCACAAAGATCTTGGGTTATACTAAAAACACACAGTAATCAGTATACTCTGCTTACGCCTTACAACAAATGAACAGGCCGTAAGTTCGCAGTAAGAAATCACAAAGAGATCCTACTTCTCTGAAGTAATATCACTCACTAAGACGGATATCTATTTCTCACAACACTCAATGTTTACAAAATCACTCAGAAGATGTATTTGGCTTGATTCTTCAACTCTGCTTTCGTCAACAAATGACTCAGCTGATGAGTGAGCTGTTCTTGAGACTTAGAGAATTTTGCTTCGAAAAATTTCTCAGAGATTGTGTTGCTTGTTTCTTCTTCGTCTCTTTCAGCTATTTATACTTGAGGATTGAAAAATGTCCGTTGAAGAGAGACAAGATTCAAATTCCTCGAGTACTGGTCCTTAAAATCCGCGAACGGCTCTTTTGCAGTCTGTCCGTACTGTGAACAGTACTATTCTGCAGGCAGCATTAAATGCACCCAGCTGATGTGAAGTATTTCTTCAATCATTTGTCTTTAATAACCTTGTACTTCAGCATTTATTACTCCAAGGGGCATTTATTACCGTTGGGAACACTTAATGATCTTCTTTACTTGGCTGATAAAAGTGCGCGTCTGATGGCGAACAAAGCTGATCTCAAACTTGAACAAATCTGATTTGAGTCGGCTGATCTTCACCAGTCTGATAACTTTTCTTCAGCAGATCAGAAGTCTTGGACCTTGAAACTTTGACTCTTCTGATGTCTTCTTTACTTAGTCAAAATTCTTTGATAAGTTTATCAGCTAAGTTACTCCATACTTAGCCAAATATGAAGTTTTGGAATGCATCAAAACCTCCCTTATCAAACTTCCTTTAGTGTCTTCATCTTCATCCTTATCCAACAATTTCCCCATTTTTGATGATGACAAAACTTCAGCTAAGTACCTGTTGAGTATCTAAGCTAAAGAATGTGATCCTCAAAAATTTTCTGAGATAGAAAATAGTATGTTGGAATGAACTTGACTTTTTATTGATATGATAAGATTGTTACAAATACAAGTACAAGTTCTTCAGATGAGATGTCTGAAAGATAGATAAAAGCAAACTGATTACAAGAATTTATCAATTTTAATTATCAGCTTCTTCATCTGATCCTTCAAGCTCTTCTACATACTCATAAGAAGACTCATCATCGTCTTCTTCTTCTTCTTCTTCTTCATCAGCTTCATCATCCAGGTCCATGTTTGCTTTGGCAGCTTCCATTTTTTCTTTAAGTTGCTGCTCCCTTAAGGCTTCCATTGCCTTCCTGGCTGATTCTGTATTCTTGTACTTGGTAGTTTCTTCAAACTTCTTAGGGTCAATCTTATCAGCTTCCTTTGCTTTGTTTTCCTCGGCTGTTTTATCAGCCTCCTCTGTTTTGGTTTCCTCGGCTGTTTCTTCCCGTTTATCTTCCCCCTTTTTGTCATCATCAGAACTGATGACAGTAGAAGGTGCAGTAATAGGGTTGAGAGCAACTGTTGGAACCTTCAATTCAGCGCACAAAGCCTTCAGATTTTGATTTGTAACATCATGGCTTGCTGTAAGATTAAGAATATCAGTGCTGATGTAGTCAGTCTTGTCATTGAAGTAGTCAATGTTAAGGTTCACAGTTGCAATTTCATTTTGGAGTTCTTGTGTGGCATTTGAGACTTCTTGCAAGAACCCTAAGTTGACTTCCTTCTCTTCTTCACTGACTTTTATGAAGGTTGCAGTCAGATCAGCGATCTTGTGTTCAGCTCTTTGAAGGGCAGCATGAAGATGATTTACATCACCTTTCACATCCTCCACATTTCTGTGCATATCAGTTAAGTTGTTCACTATCTGCAAGGAATGATCTTGAGGAATAGGAATACTTGTGATTTCAGTCTTGATGATCTTTTCAGTAAACTGTTGCACAGTTTCCAACTGAAGTTTATTTGATTCTGCCAATTCTGTTTTAAGCTCAGTCTTCAGCTCCTCCTTGACCTTCATCAGCTGCTGTTGATGCTTCTCTTCCAGTTCCTTCATAGAATTCTCCATTAACATCTGGAAAGCTTCCATCAGTGATGAGTGTTCATCACCTGATGAAGCAGAAGCGGCAGCTTCATCCTTTTCTTCAATCTCCTGGTGGACAGGAATATCTTCCATCTTTGCGTCCTGATGATCTTCAGCATCCTTAGCATTCCACTCAATGGCTAAGGGTTCTTCAGCAGCCTTTTCAGCAGACTTGTCTTCAGCTTGGTCAGCAGACTTATCAGCAGTCTGATCAGCAGACTTGTCTTCAGCTTGGTCAGCAGACTTATCAGCAGTCTGATCAGCAGACTTGTCTTCAGGCTTGTCAGCAATTTGAATAGTAGACTCGTCAGCAGGTTTGGCCGCAGCTTTGTTGGCAGCAGCAGTCTCATCTGTTACAACTGGCCTTTCAGCAGCTTCGGGGCTTTCTCTAACCACATCTTTCAGTTCAGTAGGTTCTTCAATAAAAGTCATCTGCTTTCTAGCAGACTTCTTTGACAGACCCTGAATGGGCCTTGATGCAGCTGAATCCCTTAATTGGCTCCTTGTCCTGTAGGAGACATTTTCAGCAGGTCTTTCAGCTGATGGAGTTCTTGAGGGTGATGCAGGTGAGACAGTCCTGACATCAGCAGTGACTAGATCAATGATCTTAGAGACCTGATCAGCAGCAGTCACTGACTCCTTTTTCTTTGAGGTCTTTTCCTTAGGCTTATCAGCAGCCTTCTTCTTTCTTGTCTCAACAGCCATGTCAGCTGTTTTGACTAACCTCCGTTGCCTCTTGGCAGGAACCTCCTTTGGTCCCTCATCATCAGCTTCCTCGGGCTCATCAGCCTTCCTCTTCAGAACAGGCAGATATTTGTTCATGGCTTTGGACTTGTGAATTTCCTTGCCATTCTTCATAGGACACCCCAGTTTGAACAGCAGATAACTGAGAGTGATCCTGTGGTTGGTGTGAGGACCTTTTCCTTTCTTTTCATCAAGGAAATCAGCCAAGATGTACCATACTATGATGGACCAGTTGATTTCCATTCCATAGTAGATGGCAGCCATGATGTTGAACCTCTTCATGGTAACAGCATCCAGTGAGAAGGTGCAATTTTCAATCAGCTTGGACACCATATCAGCCATCCGCTGATACTCATCTTTCAGTTGCTTCTTCCTTATATTTCCAGAGAGTACTTCTCCCTCTTTGGCGCAGATCGCCCAGAACTGTTGGTGCTTATTCTCCGTCAGTACGGTGACGTCATGTCTTCCACTGTTAGGAAGCCCAAACGTCTCGTGAAGAACAGCTGGGGTAATAGAGATGGATTTGTCTCCCACTGTAGCCTTAATCTCCAGTGTATTGTAGTCAGCTTTCGCTGTGTTGTAGTACTCCATCACTTGATCAGTCCAGATGACTCCTTCGTGGTATTCCATGAAATTTACCAGCGAGGCAGCTTTGAACTTTTCGAGCAGTTCCTTCATCAGATCCGTACCAGATTGGTAGTATGAATCATACACAAGGTACATACCTTCAGCAGCCATTGTAGATCTGTAGAGATTAGGAAGAAAAACGAAGAGAGTTTTTGCAGAAAAATTGCTCAAAAATTCTCACAAGTACTTTTGAAGGTTTAGGGTTCGTAAAGAACTACACGACTGATCGGATTGGGATTTATAGAGTTGGGGTATGTCGGTTTCCGTGATATCCGCCAACCGTTAGATCCGTTTCTTGTCAGTGCTGATCGTGTGGCGTCAGTTACGACCTTTCAAATTCAAAAGATATTTAATGAGGAGCGGGAATATGTACCGCCCTTCAGTTACTTGTAAAAGCGTGTTTTTGGATAAAACGTTTTAAGTAGTTCAGCTTTTATATCAGTAATCAGATGAGTAAAATAAACACTTATCTGATTGACTACTATCCTGATGACATAGTTGTTATCAGAGAATGCCAATAGCTGATAACCTTCCTTAGCTGTTTGTCAATCCAGCCAGATAGTATAACTTTATTCTTCGATAATTGAGTCTTCTATTGAAAACATAACTTCAACTAACTGACATTAACGAATTTCATCTTTAATTCAGAAGTACCGCTAGTCTTACACGTTCCCCCTGAGTTTAAGATTTCATAAGTTAACTAGTCTGTTGACAGTTAATCCTTGAAGATAACAGTGATGATTAAGCTGTTGAACTTCAGTCTTCTGATGAGTTCCCCCTCAGCTTATTGATAACGCCGTGAAAACGTCGTTATTACCTATCCTTTTAAGCTCAAAACGTCTTGTTTTGATCCGAGTTTCTTTGTGTCTTTGCGTGTTTTCGTGTCGTTTGTGCTTTGGGTCCCTTTGTTCGACCTTTGTTCGCTTTCCGTGTTTTGTTCGTGTTTTACTTTTGCTTGTCGGTGTTTTGTAGGTTATGACGTATTAAGGCACATCCGGAACATTTCGTGCGTGGATGGCAAGTCTCCTTCGACCGAGGGGGGGTCTAACGCGAACGAGAGTGCAAGAATCGAAGAATTAGGCGCCTGCCTAACCTCGCCGCAGCGAGGTAGTTGCTCGCGGCCGCGAGCTGAGGCAGAAACATTCTGCCCAGGTCTCGCGGCCGCGAGGTTTAACCTCGCGGCCGCGAGAGGCTGGCAGAAAGTTTCTGCCACGACCTCGCGGCCGCGAGACTCCAGCTCGCGGCCGCGAGACCAGTTCTGTTTTTCTGCGTTTTTGAGGGCCTTTATGTATATAACCTTCCTCCCCACTTGTAATTAGAACCTTCCTTTAGGGATATTTTGGCCTAAGTTGCTATAGTTTTTGGGGCAATTTAGGCATGAGTGGGTGATAGTTTGCTAGGTTATAAGGGTAGAAGGTGGAATTGATTCACAACTCTTGCAACTTACAACACAAGACTTGAAAAAGATTTTTCTCTTGCCTCCATTGAAAAGAAGAAAAGTTCTTGCTTGGAGCTTTGGTTGGAAGACTAAAGAAGTTTGAGAGAAGAGTTGTAGTGGCTTCCATTACATAAGCTTATCTCTATCCTTTATCTTTATCTTGTACTTATGATTTCATTGAATGTAATGAATGTTTTATTGATAAATATGAGTAGCTAAGCATTTAACTCCTAGGTTTTCATGAAGCTTTGATGGATCTATGATTGAATGATAAGTTTATGATTGTTGCTATGCTTACATGTGTTTGTTAATCTAGTTTGAGCCTTTGTCAACTTGTGGTTAGGCCAACCATAGGATGAAATGGATTGATCTTTAATGGCTATATATAGTTGATTAAAGATTAGATTATAAAACTAGGTTGTGATTTGATTTTAGGATAGAAATATACCTAGATCATTTCATGTTCTATTAAGATTTGGAAACTAAAGCATCATTTAAGCTTAATCCTTTTAGAAATAAATTGGATTAGTTTACTTTGATAGGTTCGTACGATATCGAAAGATACGTATGAATAGATTATGAAATCTTGAACAACAAACATAAGTATAGTCGTCAACTTGCGAATCATTCGAGATTGGATAACTCTTAGTGACATGGAAATCTAGGAACCTTTATCTAATCGAATCAACGTATTGTGTTTTTATTTAATTCACTTTTATATGTTCAAACAAACAACAAACCAACTACTTTTAATCACATAAGTTCGCGTAAGATATTAGAATAGATCTTGATAATTATTCGTTAGATTCCTCGTGGGTTCGACACCCTTTACCACTTTATTACTTGAAAGCGACCGTATACTTGCGCGTTTACGTACTCGTATTTGGAGCGTAACACTTATGCATCTAAATTAAGTAGTCCTAGCTCAGCTCTTAGAGTTGAAAACCTTACTTCACTTAAAGGTTTAGTGAAGATATCAGCAATCTGATTTTCAGTATGAACATACTCTATCATAACATTGCCTTTTTCCACATGATCTCTAATGAAGTGATGCTTGATCTCTATATGTTTAGTCCTTGAATGACTTGTAGTATTCTGAGTAAGGGAGATTGCACTTGTGTTGTCACAGTAGATTGGAATTCCACTGATTTTGATGTTGTAGTCTTCTAGTTGATGTTTCAACCAAAGTATCTGTGCACAGCAAGCTCCAGCAGCTATATATTCAGCTTCAGCAGTAGATATAGAAACTAAAGTTTGTTTCTTACTCATCCATGAGATCAGACGACTACCTAAGAACTGACAGGCACATGTTGTGCTCTTTCTGTCAATTTTGCAGCCAGCAAGGTCTGAATCTGAATAACCAATAAGTTCAAATCCAGATTCTCTAGGATACCACAATCCCAATTCTTGAGTGCCTTTAACATATTTCAATATTCTCTTGGCAGCTAAGAGATGAGATTCTTTGGGGTTTGATTGAAATCTTGCACAGACTCCAACTGAGTACATTATGTCAGGTCTGCTTGCTGTTAGATATAACAGTGACCCTATAATGCCTCTATATTTGGTTATGTCCACTGATTTGCCATCTTCATCTTTATCCAAACGAAGATTTGTAGACATAGGAATAGTAGTAGTAGAGCTAGTTTCCATACCAAACTTCTTGAACAGATCTCTTGTGTATTTTGCTTGATTTATAAAGATTCCATCAGGCAGCTGTTTGACTTGTAAACCAAGAAAATAATTAAGTTCACCCATCATGCTAATTTCAAACTTATTCTGCATCAGCTTGGAGAACTTATCACACATCTGTTGGTTAGTTGAACCAAAAATAATATCGTCCACATATATTTGCACAATTAATATATGATTCTCCCATTCAATTGTGAACAAGGTTTTATCTACCTTACCTTTATGAAATCATTTAATTAAAAGAAAATCAGATAAGGTATCATACCATGCTCTTGGAGCCTGTTTCAGTCCATAGAGGGCTTTCTTCAGACGATATACTTTGTCCTCTTCTTGATAGACTTCAAATCCAGGAGGTTGTTCAACATACACTTCTTCTTGCAGTTCTCCATTGAGAAAAGCAGACTTCACATCCATCTGATAGACAGTGAAGTTCTTGTAAGCAGCATAGGCTAGAAACAGTCTGATTGCTTCAAGTCTTGCTACTGGTGCAAAAGTTTCATCAAAGTCAATTCCTTCTTCTTGACAATATCCCTTGGCCACTAATCTTGCTTTGTTTCTGGTAACAATACCATCTTCATTCATCTTATTTCTGAAAACCCATTTAGTGCCAATGACTCTTTGATGACTTGGTCTAGGAACTAAGTACCAGACTTCATTCCTTTCAAATTGATTCAACTCTTCTTGCATAGCTTCTATCCAGAAGGAATCATTTAGAGCTTCTTCAATTTGTTTAGGCTCAATTTGAGATAGAAAGGTGACAAACATGGCATCTTGTGCAGCAGCTCTTCTTGTTTTCACTCTATCTAATGGATCACCAATCACTAACTCTGGTGGGTGATTTCTGAGCCATCTTAGATCAGGTTGCAAATCATAATGTTGTCCTTTGTTTTGATCTTGCAACACTACTGTTGGAGATCCAGTAGTAGTATGTTGAACATTTGTTGTCTGTTGAACAGTCTCTGGTCTGTCAGCTGTTTGCAACTCGTCTGTTAGACAATCAGCACTGTGATTTTGAACAGCACTTGAGTTATCAGCTGAGTTTAGATTAGGTAGTATGATGGGAACATATTCTTCATTCATTCCAACGTCTAATTTCTGTAAATCAGTAGATAGATCTTGGTTAACATTTTGATTCTTTTCAGAAGATTGACTTGGCTCATCAAATACTACATGTATGGATTCTTCTATTAGTAATGTTCTTTTATTGAAAACTCTATAGGCCTTACTAACAGTAGAGTATCCTACAAAAACAGCTTCATCAGCCTTTTCTGCGAATGCAGTAAGGTGATTTTTCCCATTATTCAATACAAAACATTTACAACCAAAAATCTTAAAGTAATGAATGTTTGGTTTTCTGTTGTTCCAAACTTCATATGGAGTCTTGTTTTTATTTTTGTTGATCATACATCTGTTTTGGGTAAAGCATGCTGTGTTTGTTGCTTCTGCCCAAAATCTTTGTGGCAGCTTAGCTTCAGCTATCATGGTCCTGACAGCTTCTTTTAGTGTTCTGTTTCTCCTTTCAGCAACACCATTCTGTTGAGGGGTTCTAGCAGATGAATACTCATGATGTATTCCTTTGATGTTACAGTACTCTTCAACAGTAGAGTTTGTAAACTCTGTCCCTCTATTTGATCTGATCTTCAAGATTTTGATACTCTTCTCATTCTGGATCAGTTCCATCAGATTGGTAAGATGTTCCTTGGTTTCACTTTTCTTCTTCATGAAAATCACCCAAGTATATCTTGAATAATCATCCACGACAGCTAGGCAGTATTTCTTTCCACCATTACTGACTGGATCAATGGGTCCAAATAAGTCCATATGTAGTAGCTCCAATATCCTTCCAGAAGATTGGTGCTTCTTGCTTTTGAATGATGACTTGATTTGTTTACCTTTCTGACAGGCGTCACAGAGCTTGTCTTTGCTCATGACTGTTTTTGGAATCCCTTCTACCAAATCATTCTTGATTAAACTGTTGATGGTCTTGAAGTTTAAGTGATTCATCATTTTGTGCCATAGACAACTAATTTCACTTGGTGTAGAAGCCACCAAACAAACACTTGAATTCTTGTCAGCAGAATTCCAGTCGACTATGTAGACATTCCCTTGTCTCTTTCCAGATAAGATTACCTTTTTTGTACCAATCTGTTCAACGTAGCACTTATCTGTTGAGAAGATTACTGAATATCCTTTGTCACAAAATTGACTTATGCTCAGCAGATTATATTTGAGGCCTTTGATATATGAGACGTCAGATATCTCTATGTTTCCTCTGATTAATCTTCCTTTAGCTTTAATCTTGCCTTCTTTGCTGTCCCCAAATGTAACATTTGGACCATCCACAGCAACTGCATCAGTCAGCTCATGTATGCTTCCACACATATGCCTTGAACATCCACTGTCCAAGTACCAAATCTTCTCTACTTTACTCCTACTCCTAATCCTAACCTACAAAACAAAAATAAAATTGTTTTAGGTACCCTTATTGAGAGGGTCCTGAAGGATTAGTTCCACCTTTGACAACCCAAGATGTTGATGTCTTAGGCTTCTTAGGTTTCTGAGTTTTGACAGGAGCATGAACAGTTTCATTTTTATCATAATTAGCAGATAAGTCATGTTGATGATCAGTATGATAAGAATAGTGTTCATAAGCAGGGTAAGGTGCATGATAAGTAGGATATGCATGCATTGGATGAGCAGGGTAAGGTGCATAGTAACTAGGAAATTGAGGTGCATGATACATAGGATGATATGCAACATGTTGCACATAATATGACTCATTTCCATACCAAGCATTTTGATTTTTCTTATTCTTATGCTTCTTTGGCTTACTAGTAGCTTGCTCATTTACAGACGACTTAGTTTTACCATTAGTTTGATTGACTTTAGCTTTATCAGCAGACTTCTTAGGACTCTGCTGTTTGGTCTTACTAGTCTGTTTACCTATACTAGGCTCTTTGCTCTTTTTAGCCTTAGGAGATTTCTTCTCCTTTACCACTTTCTCAGATGAGGTAGGTTTAGAAGTTTGAACATACAGAATGACCTTACTATTGTCAGCAGAAATGAATTTTTCAGTATGATTCAATTCTATTTTATCATTTTCTAAAGGTGTCTCCTGTTTACTAGATGTATGCATGGATGCAACAGTTGGTTTATCATGAGACTCAATAACCTTTTCAAGTTCCATGATTTTTCCTTTATAGACCTCACATTCAGCTTTCAGAGATTCATGCTCTTGCTCAAGCTGTTTATACTCAGCTGATTCTTTAGGCTTTTCAGCTTTAAGTTTTAGTGAGTTATTTTGCTCTTTTAGCAAGTTCATCTCTTCCTTAAGCTTGACAAATTCTCCAGCAATAGTAGTATTATTCAACATCATTTGCTCTAGAGAATTAAATAGTTCATTTTCTTGAGGAGTTACCTCATCCTCTGAGTCATCAGATTCCTTAGCCATCAGGCAGAGGAGAGCAGGTTTCTCTTCATCAGAAGATTCTTCATCAGACGTGTCTGAATCTGAATCTGAATCAGATGAGTAGACAGCAGCAAGCTTTTCTGCTTCAGCTACCATTGCTTTCCCTCTTTTATGCTTTCTTTCCTTTCTGATTCTCTTCTCTTCCTCAGTGTATTTCTCTGCTTTTGGATATGGACAATCTCTGATGAAATGTCCCAATTTCCTGCAGTTATAACACATTAGTTTTGCTTTATAATCATCTTTTTCTTGAGAAGAAGAGTTAGGTTTAGAAGTAGAAGCAGCATGATTGTATTTGTTTTTCATCTTTCTCTTATAGAACTTCTTGAAGTTGTTCATCAATAATGCTACATCTCCACCAGTGTACTCCTTTTTGTTGAGTAGTGATGCTTCATCAGATGAGTCCACATCTTGACTTCTATGTACTGGTCTTCTGGTGTTTTCAGCAGCAACTAAGGCAGTTGTGGGTCCTGAAGTTGAGGTTTCTTCAATACCCATCCTAGGCAGTTTATACTCGAATGCCTTGAGTACAGAGAACAGCTCTGTAAGAGAAATCTTTCCCAGATCTCTTGACTCTTCCATTGCTGTCACTTTCATGTTGAACTTGGGAGGCAGAGCCTTCAGAACTCTGACGGTGATCTCCTTGTCAGTGAAGGTCTTTCCCAGCTTTAGAACTTCATTCAATGTTCTGGTAAACCTGGTATCCATTTGATCAATGGTCTCTCCGGATTTCATTTTGAAGTTGTCCAGCTTCTCCAAGGCAACACTGAGCTGATGCTCCTTTATTGCATCATTTCCTTCGCTCATGTCTCTGACTTTGTCCCACATTTCCTTTGCAGTCTTGCAATGTTTGACCTTGTCAAACCGATCATTGTCCAGGGCTTTAGTCATGATGAATCTCCCAACTTTGTCCAGATTAAACAGCTTTATTTCTTCGGCTGTCATCTCTGTTAAGTCTTTTTCCACCACCAGTTCAGCTGCATCAACTATAATAGTCTTGGTGAATTTGAATGGACCTTTTATGATACATGTGTACATGTTGTCATTATAAGCTGCTAGAAAGATTTCCATTCTAATCTTCCAGTCTTCAAAAGACATACCAGCAATGTGGGGAACATGGCTGATACAATCCATTTTTCAAAAAGTTTAGATTTTTCAAAAATATGCTCTTTTGAAAAAGTATGAAAACCTTTGAAAAACACTCGGATCAAGCTCGTTGATCAGGCAGCTGATTCAAATGAACCACCCGCTCTGATACCACTTGTTGGTCCCAAGTGGTCAGAAGAGGTTTAGAGGGAGGGTGAATAAACCTCTTTAAAAATTTTCTTCAAATTTATCTTTAAAACTTTTACTCTAACTGAACAGACTAAGCTGATCAGATTAGTTAGTTACAATTCTGTTCGCGAACAAATCTTTGAACAGCCTTGTTGACCACTCGTCTGATTGTCACTTAGCTGATTTTGTTAAAATCAGTTTTAATACTTAGAGTACTTGCAGCGGATTTTCAAAGTGTTTTTCACAAGTAAACTTAGCAGTTTGAAAAATGTTTCCCCAGATTTGTAAAATCTCCTTTTCAGATCCTTTTTCAAACAGTTAACTTAATGTGTTTTATGCAGCTGAAAATATGCAGGTAAAATGCAAATAAAAACACAAGCAATTTTTATAGTGGTTATATGGATTTGAATATCCTTTAGTCCACTCTTCCAAGTCACAAAGATCTTGGGTTATACTAAAAACACACAGTAATCAGTATACTCTGCTTACGCCTTACAACAAATGAACAGGCCGTAAGTTCGCAGTAAGAAATCACAAAGAGATCCTACTTCTCTGAAGTAATATCACTCACTAAGACGGATATCTACTTCTCACAACACTCAATGTTTACAAAATCACTCAGAAGATGTATTTGGCTTGATTCTTCAACTCTGCTTTCGTCAACAAATGACTCAGCTGATGAGTGAGCTGTTCTTGAGACTTAGAGAATTTTGCTTCGAAAAATTTCTCAGAGATTGTGTTGCTTGTTTCTTCTTCGTCTCTTTCAGCTATTTATACTTGAGGATTGAAAAATGTCCGTTGAAGAGAGACAAGATTCAAATTCCTCGAGTACTGGTCCTTAAAATCCGCGAACGGCTCTTTTGCAGTCTGTCCGTACTGTGAACAGTACTATTCTGCAGGCAGCATTAAATGCACCCAGCTGATGTGAAGTATTTCTTCAATCATTTGTCTTTAATAACCTTGTACTTCAGCATTTATTACTCCAAGGGGCATTTATTACCGTTGGGAACACTTAATGATCTTCTTTACTTGGCTGATAAAAGTGCGCGTCTGATGGCGAACAAAGCTGATCTCAAACTTGAACAAATCTGATTTGAGTCGGCTGATCTTCACCAGTCTGATAACTTTTCTTCAGCAGATCAGAAGTCTTGGACCTTGAAACTTTGACTCTTCTGATGTCTTCTTTACTTAGTCAAAATTCTTTGATAAGTTTATCAGCTAAGTTACTCCATACTTAGCCAAATATGAAGTTTTGGAATGCATCAAAACCTCCCTTATCAAACTTCCTTTAGTGTCTTCATCTTCATCCTTATCCAACACAAACACATTGGCCGCCTTAAGCCCAACTGTCTAACTAAATAAAACAGAAAACTAACAACTCTTTAAATATAAAACACGCTTCTGACAATTAAATAAACGAGGGACAATTTAAAATTGAAATCCCTAATTTCATTTCTTCATTTCTTCTCTTCTCTCTTTGAACCCGAAGCTAATATTCTCTTCTTCTTTGTGTGCAGATCTTTGAAGAAGCTCTATGTTATCCAATAATTATGTATAAACTTACATAAAAAAAAGATGTTACATTTGATTCATCTTAGTTAAATCGAGATGTTAATTCCATGTTCAAATAAGTAATTATATTATTTTAAATTTCTCAAGAGTATTTAGGTGTTAGACACAACTTAATCACTGAAAAAAGGGAATAAGAAATAGGAATTTCGGTACCATAAAATACTGTAAATAATACATCCACAATCTATACATATCTTCAGCTTTTTCTTACAAACAACGACAAACCAAGATTAAAAGTTTAAAACCTGTTAAATTCAAAACATTCATATCCTTACAAATTTTCAAAATCTTCTTCCGTTCCTGCAATATGGTTACCAAGCAAGTGACCAAAAAGCAGCAATTAAATGTGACCCTTATTTTACTTGAGAAGAAATGCTAAGGGCATGCCCAATATATGGTGGATGCAAAATGGGTATGCAAATATATAAAATTTAATTTTTGCATTTTTTCACTTTTCAATGGAGGTATGAAAATGTGAATGCATTTTACATTTTCAGACTTGGGACTGCATATTCAGACATGAGGAGATCGAAGAGGAATGGCAATAAATTGACGATTGGGACAAGAAAGAAAGGTAACACGCACGCCAAACAAACCTGCATTTATTGCTTCAAGCTTAATAATAATATCCTACTGAAAAATATTGGATCGAGAAGTGAAGAATAATGGATTCTTCTTCAAAATGCATGAGCCGTCTCCACTTGTGTTTTACGGCCTAGCAGTAGGAGTGTAGGACAATTGTCCTGCTGCAAAATTCTATTTATTAATTTTTATTTTGTAAAACTGTATTTTGATCCTTGAATTTTTTAAAAATGGCACTTGAGCCCCAAACTTTTAAAAACAGCTTAAGAATCTCAAAAATAAATAAACTTAATCATATTAGTCAAGAATTCAATTACACTTTCACTCCAAAAGCTTTTAAAACTTTAATCTCCAATTAATATCTCTTATTTACAGGATCATTTTAGTTTTATATAAAATCACAACTTCATTTGTAAATAAAATTACCTAAAATTTCTCAAAATACATAACCCAAAAAAGATTTTTACTTAAACTAAAGTGAAACTTTAAAATCGAAATTTTGGGATATTACAAGTTTCGTTCATGTTTTGCATATCATAGAGGATTATCTTGCATTTGCGGATTCGTCGAGTATATGGATTCAAGGACTTTGAGCGTGATCTTGAATCGTTTGGTGTGACATTCTCCAATATTTGTGAATGGAATCACGGATTTGAAAGTCGAAGACTTAAACTTGCAGAGCTTCAAAGCTTCATGAGAATATATGTGTGTATATGTTTGTCTATGTGTATATATTTGTGTTTGTCCAAAGACTCCTTTATATAAGATTTGAAGAGTCTCCTTCGTAGCACTTTGGTGACGTGTCACGACTTGATTGACCTTTACTTCCTTGGAATTGAAGACTTTATTTGATTGGCCAAAATACTTCATCTTGACATGTGGCGCATTTTGAGTGGCCACTTACTTATAAAGCCAAAATATAATTTGACTGGTTTTAAATATATCATATTGAAACATGATTTGATATAATTGGTCAATAAATAAATATTAGAAATCAATTAATATCATTATTAATTTACATTCAAATCGGGTAAAATTTACATTAATAATCAATATTGTCAAGTACAAAAAAAAATCGTTGTTTTTTTAATTTTGTTTTGAGGAAACACCCAAATCGGATAAAGATTGCATTAATGATCAATATGGTCAAGTACAAAATCAGCAATAAACTCATGAAGTTCTAATAAGAAGGAAGAAATATCAAGTGTCACTCTAGCTAAGGCATGAGCTACTGAATTACTATCCCTTAACATGTGAGAACAAGAAAAAAACACAAAACTTGAGGTCAAATTTTTAATATATATCATCTAGAATAGAATTAAAACTTGAGTGTTACGAACTATATACTACGCATCAATTTATATTGTGCATTTTTGGCATTTTTTTAATAGGCATTTCAAGCACATGCAGTGAAATGTTTATTAATGTGTAATCTAGAAGCATGACTTCATGTGTTAGCAAATTAAAGTCATATGATATGCAAGGGATGTGACCATATATATACCCTGAATATGGATGGTTCACGATCATATATATAAAAACATTGTCAAAAGGGCCTAAAATATAGCTAGGTTCTCTGATCTCTTCAAATGGTTCCCCACCACTTTTTTACCACTTTCAAGTCCTTCACTCTCCCATGCATTCTCACCTACCACCAAAATATATATGGCCTATAAGATAATTGTTGGCCTCCTACCACCACAACATCCCCCCCTTAGCCAACAGATCTATCATTCTTCCCTACCACCTTCAGATTTCACCATCAGACTTTTTGTTTTGTTATCTCCTTTAATTTGCTTTGGGTCGAGCTGGGGCGCGGCGTCACGTCAATTTATTCTGTTTTGTTTTTGGAGCATCACCTCACTGACTTTGTCATCTGCTGATTTTGCCTTTTATTTCCTCTGTTTTTTTGTGAGTGAATATCACTTTTGATACCATAACTCAACCTACTTTAGGGATTTGATACCACAACTTTTTCTACCGACACATTTGATACCATAACTCCAATCAACTCGACACTTTTGATACTTCCGTCAAATTGGAAACGGAATTGTCACGTGATTGTCACGTGGCCGTTAAAACTTTGCACATTTGATACCATAACTTATGTTGACTGATAATTTTACCCCATAATATTTCAGGTTACCAAAAAAACCCCACATCTTCAAATTTAGTGACGATTTTAGTCCACATTGTTGCCAAATTTCCAAATTGACTCGAATAAGACCACGTGCTGACCAATTTAGAACTTTACACATTTGATACCATTACTTATGTTGACTGCTAATTTTGCCCCATAACATTTCATGTTACCAAAAAAGCCTCACATCTCCAAATTTAATGACGATTTTAGTCAACATTGTTGCCAAATTTCCAAATTGACTCGAATAAGACCACGGGCTGACCAATTTAGAAAATTTTACTTATTTTATTTAAATAAGTAATTTAATTTATAAACAATATTAATAAATTAAATAATACATTAACATAAATATCACCAAAATTAAGAAAATATATTCTTATTAAATATAAAATTTATATAATAGAATTAATATATTTAATATTTATTAAAATAATAAATTATATAATTAAAATTAAAATAATAAATAATTATAATTTAAAAAAAATTCCCCACCCCACCCACCCAACCCAACCCAACCCAACCCACCCACCACCTCCCCACCCCATGCCCCCCTACCCCGATTACCAGGCCGGCGGCCTGGGTCTTTGGTCCCAGGCCACCGCAGGCCTAGGATCTTCGGTCCCAAGCCACCGTCGGCCTGGGATCTTCGGTCCTTGGCAGCGGTGGCTGGGGATCGAAGGACCCAGGCCGCCGGCAGCCTGGGAATCGGGGGGTAGGGGGAGGGGTGGGTGGGGTGGGGATTTTTTTATTAAATTATAATTATTTATTATTTATTATTTTAATAAATATTAAATATATTAATTCTATTATATAAATTTTATATTTAAAAAGAATATGTTTTCTTAATTTTGGTGATATTTATGTTAATGTATTATTTAATTTATTAATATTGTTTACAAATTAAATTAGTTATTTAAATAAAATAAGTAAAATTTTCTAAATTGGTCAGCACGTGGTCTTATTTGAGTCAATTTGGAAATTTGGCAACAATGTGGACTAAAATCGTCACCAAATTTGGAGATGTGGAGCTTTTTTGGTAACCTGAAATGTTCTGGGGTAAAATTAACAGTCAACATAAGTAATGGTATCAAATGTGTAAAGTTCTAAATTGGTCAGCACGTGGTCTTATTCGAGTCAATTTGGAAATTTGGCAACAATGTGGACTAAAATCGTCACTAAATTTGGAGATGTGGGGCTTTTTTGGTAACCTAAAATGTTATGGAGTAAATTATCAGTCAACATAAGTTATGGTATCAAATATGCAAAGTTTTAACGGCCACGTGACAATTCTGTTTCCAATTTGATGGAAGTATCAAAAGTGTCGAGTTGATTGGAGTTATGGTATCAAATGTGTCGGCATAAAAAGTTGTAGTATCAAATCCCTAAAGTAGGTTGAGTTATGGTATCAAAAGTGATTTTCTCTCGTTTTTTTGTTGTCTTTGTTAGGTTATTGTTGTAGTAGATTTTGAAATTTGTTTGCCTTGAAGAAATTAAATATCAGGTTAATTAAGGGATGTTTGTCACAGTTGTCTTCTTCCGAAGATGGTTTCAGTTGTTTTTCATATACATATAATCCCCTTGCCCCATGGGATTATCAGCTTGAAGAAATGGTGCAGATTTTCACTCTGTCTTGGAATCACTTGTTTGTACATTTATGTGCAATGGCTCATTTTCTTCTTCAATTTTTATTTTTCCCCCCAAAATTTGATCTGATCTTCATCTTGCTTACCTTTTTTATTATCTCTTGTAGAAATACCTCTTGTGCTGTATTTGTAATATCTTTATTTTTCATTATTGAACTGAATGTTTAATTATAAAAAAAAAATTAAAAAGACCATATACCCTGAATGTTTTTAATTTCTCTCTGGAATAAAATATGAAAACATAATTGTTTAGTTAATAAAATTGACAATAACCTCCCAAATTTGCGGAGGTTCATGAGCTGGATGAAATTAAGTTGAGGGGGCGGGGGGGATTGAGTTTGACAATTTTAGCAAATTTGAGGAGCTAGCGTGCAACAGATCTAGAAACTGTGGTCGAGGGCACTTACCAAGTCTATGTCTAAATGTCACTGAGACCACAAATTTAATGTAGGACTTAAGACAAGAATCAACTTTACAAATTCGGTCATCACAATTTTAATGGAATGGAAGTATATGTACCCACAAAGACTTACATAATTAATATGCTATGGACATGCAAACTCGTACGTACTTTATAATTTCAATATGATTAAAATGGACCATTTAGCAAAAATTACGGGGAGAAAATAATGTGCCATATTAATTATTCGGTCGACGCTTCAACAAATAAGATCTTTTACTGACATATTGTAGATTTAAATTTTAATTTATAACTCACATGTTAATTGTATTTATTAAGTGGCAAATTGGCAATATATATATAATTCAAATTTTTTTATAATAACTCAAGTTTTCCAGATTGTATTTTGGTCACTGGCGGATCCACATATCCCCTGGAATTTCTTTTTTTTTTTTATATATATATGTGTTGTAATTTCTTTTTTAACAAAGAATTTAATATATTAGCCCAATAGTCCAAATATAATTTTAAATCCAATTAATATACCCACTTCAACAATAACTTACTCTTCCAATTGTAAGCCCCAATAATATTGCAATCATTTTTCTTTGTCTTCAATTTACATTTGATGGCGTCGATATTGGGGATCACTAATGACTTGTCTCAAGCTTTACAAAGAAAAGATCAAGATATAGTGAATTCTATGAAATTAGTCAAATTAGCTAAAGATCGTCTTCAAGAGACAAGAGATGATGGATGAAAAACTTTGTTGGAGGATGTTACTTCTTTTTGTTCTAAACATGAAATTGAAGTTTCTTCAATGAGTAATGTTTATGTTCCATATGGGAGGCCAAAGCGTAGGATTGAACAAGTGACTATCGAACATCATTACAAAGTTGAGAGATTCAATTCGGTGATAGATAGACAATTGCAAGAGTTGAACAACCGTTTCAATGAAGTAAACACGAAGTTGCTTCTTTGTGTTGCATGCTTAAACCCATCCAATCACTTTGAAGCTTTTGACAAATAAAAACTTGTTCGTCTTTCCGAATTTTATCCAAATGACTTTTCTTTTCTTGAGCTCTCGGCTCTTCCCAATCAACTTGAAATTTATATTAGGGATGTTCGACCAAGTGATGATTTTTCTAGTTTGAAAGGGATTGGTGATCTTGCTAAGAAGATGGTTGCAACTAAAAGATATGTCGCATTCTCGATGGTTTACAAACGTGTGACATTGGCGCTTATTCTACCCGTTGCAACTGCATCAGTGGAGAGAGATTTTTCGGCTATGAAGATAGTAAATAATCGACTTCGTAACCGAATGAGCGATCAATTGCTAAATGATACTTTAGTTGTCTTTATAGATAGAGACATATTTAGTAGTATTTCAAATGATGCTATCATGGACCGGTTTCAAAAGATGAAAAACCATCATGATCAATTATTAAAGTAAATATGTAGATATTTTGGGTTCTTATGTGAATAATATAAACTTTATGTTTAACTGTTTGATTTTTTTTTTTTTTTTTTTTGTATAAGTTTAGTCCCCTGACTCAAATTCCTGGATCCACCCCTGATTTTGGTAATATCCTTATGGTCACATTTCACACTAGAAGTATACTGAAATTTCACATTACATTTGTTTAATTTCACATATATAATTCAAAATTAAAAGGGTGTTCTGCTAGACTTTCTGGGTCAACAACAGAATCGCACTCAAGAACAAAATCTCAAGTTTTCCAGATTGTAATTTGCAGCTAGAAGTGATTGTACTTTGTATTGCATTATAAAATAATACATGTTTGTCAAGAAATTAACAATATTAATTAATGGTACGTGCGGTGCTGGTCCCCTGAACCGCAAAGATAGAACCCCGATTCCCCAGCATCAGATCAGGAGAATATCTACTGTATCTGCTGTACATGGGTCCCCGCGCGATTCCGTGTGACTAAAATATTAGGTACCACAAACAATCCTACTTTAAGGTAATCGTATCATAATTTTAAAAATATAAATATTTGGTTCCACATGTTTAACTGTTTTCGACACATTTGATACTTCCGTCAATTTTTATACGGAAAATTTAATTTTAAATGGAAAATTTACAGAATTGATCCTACAGTTATAGAATATTTCCAAACTTTGCCCCACATATTTTATGGCCCACATAATCTTTCTCGTGACATAGTTGAATGTAAATATGTTATTAATTTTAGTTTTAAAAAAATCTTTAGTTAAAAAAATTATTACATGTATAGTAAATATTATTCTCTAATAAATACACCCAAGTATGGAAGAGTCAATCATTTTTATATGGTTAAATATATCAACCGACTTATTCATTTTGCTTTATCTAATAACAACTGCATAAATCTAATATATACCATATCACATAAAAAACTTTTTGCAGGACATTAACCACAAAGAATTCATATATTTTATTTTCCTATTAGAACAAATGATTTAACAAAGTTGAAGGAAAAGACTCCATAACATTTAATAACATAATATAAAAATACAATATTTGTTAGAAAAGAAATTTAAATCCATCCAAATGCTAGGTATATATTATTCATATGTTTATGTTTATGTAAGAAATTAATCCGAAATGATCTATGAATAGTTATTAAATTATTATGATAAATTATGAATGACTAAATCAAGAAGCAACCGGGAATGTTGCAAGTGGAATAAATTAAAAATACTATAAAGATGAGGGAGTGTTTTTTCATTTCACATAAAAAAGGGCTGCAATGCATGATTAATAAAATGTTTTGACTTTTTGAGTCCCCTTCCTCCCACCCTCTCTCTCTCTCTATCTCTCTCTCTCTCACACACGCATACTTTATTCCTACCTGCAATACATATTACTCATTATTACATAATGGAGTTAGATTGAGTATACATAAAAAGTTATAGAATCATGATGTGCAAAGATAACGCACTTCCATGTCCTAATCCTAATGGATTTCGTCAATCCCAGTGATATTTTACTTTTGAAAAAATTTGTATTGTTTTTCATGTAGACTTTAAAAATAGACTTTGACGACGACATATAAGACACATCTAAGGATAAAATTATCATTTTACTTTGTCTAACTCTCCAAAAATTTCTTGTGTTTAAAAAATTCTCTTGTATTTGTTTTAATTACTGCACTCAATCTAATTAGAATTTTACTTTTGATTTTTGGTGGAATGACAAAATTACCCCTCTGTGTTGTTTTTTTTTTTTTAAATTTTATTCTTTTTTAAAACATAAGTATATACTACTTGGATCGAGTGAGGTATTTAAAATCAAAAACAGGGGATTTTTTGGGATTTAAAATAACATAGGAGAGTTTGGCAAAGCATAGGGGATGTTTTTGTCTTTCGATGTCAGGGGTAAAATTATCATATCAAAAGCAAAATGTGAACAAATACACTACAAAAAAATTAAATTTTAGTGACAATGTTAAAGTTGTAATTTCTTATATATATTAAGTGACAAAAACTCAGATGTTGTCACTAAAATGGTTTTCATTACTAGTGACAAGAATTGTAAAAAAGTTGTACTTCACTATTGACATTTAACGATACCCCAAAAGTGACAACCAAAAAGTTGTTACTAAACCATAGTGACAATATTTATTGTCATTGGTGTCACTAAAAGGGTGTCGCTAATTGTCAATAGTGACAGGTTAAGTCACCATATATTTGTCATTAATAGCTATTCGTGACAACTCAAAAATTTATTTTGTCACTATTGCACTTGTCACCATTATTATTATGATAAAATTAATATTTTTATCACTAGATGAATACAAAAAGTGACAATTTTTACATTATCACTTAATTTTTTGTCACTTAAGCTCAATTTTCTTGATATACTTGCAAATTTTCGCGTTTGAATCACACTCCCTTTTGCGGGGATGTATTTGGCACTTGCTTGAGATCACAAGGAAATTTTTTAAAGTGAAAATAATACGGATATTTTTTTGAGAATTAGACAAAATATAGAGGGTGTTTTTATCTTTGACATGATATATAATGCTATTGATAATGCCAGTTTTTTTAATATCCTAATATGCCCCTAAGTCAACCTTATGCTATCCAGTATTAATTAGGACTAGTAATATTACCAGAGCACATATTTTTGCTGCCAGAACAATTTTTTCATTATGACTGATATGCTCTTCACTTTAGTTAAGGATCGGAGAAGTTAATCCTGGAATAATGAAATCTCCTCTACAGCAATTAAAGCCACCAAACATCACTATCCAATCATGTCTTCGTCACCGGCAAATGCAAATAAATTGTTTCTTCTCTTTGTCTTTATAAACAAACAATATAATGGGCCGGTTCTCAGTTCAACTACAGCAAAGAAAGTTGGAGAAAACACAAGGAGCTTGAAATAATGGAAGTCAATTTTTTTTATTTGAGTTGTAACTTGTACAGCAAAGAAAGTTGGAGAAAACACAAGGAGCTTGAAATAATGGAAGTCATTTTTTTTTTTATTTGAGTTGCAATCCACGCCAGAAACATATATAAAATAATATACAAAAATTGGTGGTCTAATTTAACAATTTTCATAATAAACAAAACATTAATACGAAGTACATAAAAGTATATATTTTAGATAGACGCTCATATATATAATCTAATTAATACATATATAAAATATATATTGATTGATGTCTTCCGTCCGTCAAGAATAGATCGATCGATCACCTGGGGAGTACGCTGCATTCAGTTTCAAATATCGCACCCAAATTGTCGAGAAATCTACCAACAGTACCCCTTCTACGCGCAATCATGGGCACTTCATGATCCTCCACGATTGTACGGTACAAACAATACAATACTTGGATTGAAGATATCAACACGAATGTGACATAAATAAAAGGCCTGGCTGAATCCGGAAAGAAAATTGATGCGAGTGATGCAACTGCTACGTTACATAAAATCACCATGAAATGCTGAGTGAGAAGTACACAGGTACCGTGGGGGAAACGAACCAAATTAGACGTGGATATGATGATATGGAGGTGGAATTGCAGCAAGTATGTTAAATAGTACAAGAGTGAAGAGGTGATAAAGACACTCATTGTGTAGGGATGAGTTAAAAACGGGTTTTGATCACTCCCCTCATATTTCAGCTGCATTAAAGCCAGAAGAACAGTAATGATGAAGGCAATGATTTGAATCAAGGAACCCATAGTTACGTTGGAACTTTGAAGAAGAAGAAGAAGAAAAACAGTGTAGTGTAGTGTAGTGTGATAAAAAAAAAAAAAAAAAACACAAGTAGGTAAATTTTGAGGTGGGTTGGTTTAGGGTGAGATCGAGAGCTCCAATTATACAAGAATAGCTAATATATATTAGGTTATTTGTGTTTATTTAGGGGTAAATGAATGATACTACATCGTGTACGTTGTGCGCGCTAAAACATGTCATGTGAAATTTTTTATTACATGAACCTCTTGTACTTTTAAAAACTCAATATGAAATACCGAATTTGCTAAAAAAGAATGTTTTGGATTGGTATATATCAAGAAATCATTATTAATTTAAATACTTTATGTTGGTCCTTACGACTTTACGTGAAATATTTTAAAATTAGTTTCTCCAAATAAGCCGGTCTTACATGACTTATTTTGATCATGTGGGGGGTTTCTTGCTGAATCTTTAAAAGTACATATTAAAGAGGTTTCATATTATCTCATATGATAGTTTCATGTATATTTCGCGTAACACAGAAGAATCATCTTGCATTTTTTTTTTTTGTTTGTTTGTTAAGATATGAAATTGATCATAATTGGGAGAAAAAGAAAATTAACTTGATTGAATGAATCTGAAAATACAATTGTGTGGAGAATTATGAAAACTATATTACAAACAAAACAAGATACAACCCTCTCTATTTATAGGGAATAAAGGCGACTAATAACTAAAACTAAAAGAAGAAAAATATCAGAATTAATCCCTATACTAATAACAAATACAAATAAGCCCAATATACAAACTATAATGTCTAATATTTTTTCTATATTTATGAGGTTTAACTTCCTATAAGAATCAATTACTAGATTTTTATAAAGTTTGTATTTTAATATCATTATATTCGTATGTTATAGGGGCTTGAGGTTCATCGTTTTTAATTTTTTTTTTTAAATTATATTGTCATCATTTTTTCTTTTGATTATTTATAAACTTATCTAAAAAGATGTTTTTTTTTTTTTTTTTGATAAAATAAAAAAGATGTTACATTTGATTCATCTTAGTTAAATTGAAATGTTACTTCAAGGTTCAAATAAGTGATTATATAATTTTGGGTTTCTCGAGATTATTTGGGTGTTGGATAACTTAATAATTTTTTAGACGCGTCAGACACATTAAATAATTATATACGACGATTTCAATATTTTTTATATTTTGAATGTAGTTAGTGATCGTTTATATATTAAGAAGACTGTAAGGATATAAATTTTTGAAATAATTAAGAAGTGTATAAAGATATAAAGTTATTGATTGTCATTTATATGATTCCATAGCATGACGGTTTTTCAAAAATTTGGTTGGCCAGGTTGGGTGATATAAATAATAAAATAAAATAATACATGTAAGTCAAGAAATTAACAATATTAAATAATGGTACGTGCGGGTCCCCCGAACCGCGAATAGAAATCCCATCATCAGATCAGGAGATTCTCCCGTTTGACTAAATATTGGAACAACCCTACGTCCCATTTTCTTGTGAGAAACCTAGTAAAAGTCATATTATGGAAATCTTAGAATTTTTTTCCAAATTGATCTTCATTCGTCATGTGTCTATTTCTCAATATGACTTTATTTCAAAAGTAATTCTCCAAATTTTCCTTTTGCTTAAAATAGAAGTTAGCAATAGTCATGGGCGGAGCTCCACTATAGAAACATTATATATATATAATGTTTGGGATATATAGCACAAGCTAAACGGCATCGTTTGGAATTTTTTTTAGAGGAAAAAAAAAGGAAATGAATAACTCCGTACTATTCGCATAAGCTATACACCTTTATAGTTTATAATATATATATATATATATATATATATATATATGTATGTATGTATCGTATATATATGTATGTATGTATGTATCGTATATATGATATATTAATATATTTATGTTAAACTATAAGATAATTTATAATTTTCTTTTAGTGGACTCTCAATTAAAATTAAATTTCTAAATAAAAGGGGTCCATGCATGTTTATTAGAGTTTAATAAATTTAAGAGTTACAAAGTGGACATTAACTCAAACTCTAATATTTTATTTTTATTTTGTAATTTGAATCATACTATAACACTAGTAATACTTTTTAGGGATTGACACTTTTTAGGAATATCAAGAGTTCTCAAAATTAAAAGGAATTGGTGATCTTGTTAGAAGATTAGTTGAAACAAAGAGGAACACTGTGTATCCTCTTGTATTTTTACTTTTTAAATTGACAATGATTTTGCCAGTTGTTACAGCGTCTGTGGAGAGAACGTTTTATGCTATGAAGTATATAAAAAATCGACTGAGGAATCGGATGGGAAATGAATGGTTAAATGACTATGATTTTTTTTTTTTTTTTATCTGAAAAGGACAATCACTGCCTATCTTTCTCAACTAAGTCCCTAATAGAATCAGGTGGTTCTTCCATCCAAAGCAGACTTTCTCCCGAAGTGTGGCCAAGTTTGGCCAAAGCATCCGCCACCGAATTAGCCGACCTTCTGATCTGACGGAGAGACACAATCCATGGCTTAGCAAGTAGAATCCTGCAATCCTCTAATATAAAATCCAGCGGGTGATCTCGGGTATCAAACTGACTATGATTACTTATATAGAGAAATATGTATTTGATATTGTTACAGATGATTCAATCATGCAACGATTTCAGTCTATGACAAATCGACGTTACATTTGTAAAAAAAAGTTTTCATTCCCATTTAATTTATTTTGATTTTGAATTAGTTTGGTCATATTTTAATTTTTGTTCCTGATTTTTTTTAATATTTTAAATAATACTCATTAATTTATAAGGACCCCAGTGAAAAAAGTTTCTGACTCCGCCTCTGGCAATAGTGATTCAATATGAAAATCGTTGTTGTCAACAATATTTATTCTTAATTATGAAAAATTTAGAAAAAATAAAAAGTTAACAAAAATATGATCGTAGTTATTTGTGCCCTTATTTCTCTTCTTCGTACCCTAATATCTCTTTTTCTATTTTCAAACTCCAACTACCACTGATTCCACCATAAAATAAAGAGACCAGACCAAAAAAAACCCTCTAATCTCCAATGAAGATTTTCAATTTAAAAATATAAATAAATTTCCATTCCTTCATTTAATATGTCGCAGTTAGTAAATGTGATTTAGTTTGTAATTAATTACTTCATACTTTAATAAATTTCTAATATTAACAAAATCGTAGTTACTGGTTGACCAACAATTCATAAAGCTTGCTTCAGTGGCAAGGGTGGGGTTCGAATCCCGTTTGAAACTTGGCTAGAAGCATTATCATGAGTCTTTCTAATGTTAATTTGTAGTCAAGACCCCTTCGTGCGTTGACTGTACATCACTATGGTGGGATCCCGAGACTTGGTGGAGGCACATCCCACGATTTCATTCTTTAGGGTTTTAAGACAAGGGTTGTGAGGGTCCATGATTAGTCTAGTGTAAGTTTAGACAACTAGATTAAAAAAATAAGGAAAAAAAGCAAATGGTAAATTAAAAAATAAATATGATCCAACAATTCTTGAAGGAGGTCTGATGAATACTCGGCACAAGTGTTACTAACCATAGAAAAGCCCATCTAAGTATCTAACTAAAGTCTTAACGTTAGAAGATTAATGAATTGATTATGTTAAATAAGAACTTACCAAGACATTATATAGCCTGGGTGCGAAGGTTGTGAAAACTGATTGTGGAAATAGATTCAGAGACGATTTATTACTTGGTTAATAAGAACTCTTCGAGAGACCATCATTTGGACAATATTCTTGAAGACTGCATTTCGAAAGAAGTCTTGGGACATACATCTGCGTCATGTGAGAAGAACAGCGAAAAGTGTAGCGGACGCTCTTGCAAAAAAATGGACATTGTGTCGAGATCGGCTTTTTGAAGTTGGAGGACCCTCCTCCTGACTATGTTTAACAGCTTTTGCTTCAAGATCTAGTTTAGCTTTAGCTTTAGCTTTTAGTTCTTGGATTAGTTCAAAAGATAAAATTTCAAAGTTTGTCTAGGATAGTGCAACTAGAGGATCAACCTAGCTGATCTCAAAGGCCATACTTATGTTGATCTCGTTAATTTTGATCTACCAGTAACACTTTGTTAAAATATATATAGATGGAAAGAGAACATCAAATTCAAATCGTTGAAGTTAAATGATGTCATATAATATGAGTTGCATGATCAAGGAAATAAAAAGATGAAAGTAGATATTGAAACACGATGCATTGGTTCCCATACTTTGATAATATCTTATCCAATACCGTTTTGTTAACATGATTCATGGTGATCCTAGCTGACCGGGGCTAAACCCGACCAATAATACCAATTACCAAAGAAGTACAAAGGGCAACCCAATGAAAAAACATAGTTTCATAAACCCAATGAGAGAAGGTCTGATGAATACTAAGTGTTACTAACCATAGAAAAGTCCATCTAAGTATCTAACTAAAGTCTTAACATTAGAAGATTAATGAATTGATTTCATTAGAAGACAATCCAAACCCAGTCATATTGTCCGTGTTCATCTAAACAGTTGGGCCTCATTTATTCCGCAAAAGTTCAATATTAATTTTGGACTCCCAAGCCCAATTTCTTCCAAATGTTCAACTTCTATATAACTTTCAGCCCAATCAAGATGAACAAAGATTAAAAGCTCATAAATAAAACAAACCCCAACAGAAACTAAATTGAAGCCATCAACAAGGTTTTGGGCAAAAACAAAGATCTGGGAGTTGGTTCCAAAATTCAAGGAAGCTGTTTTGTTAGAAGACATTACTTAGCCTTGTATTAAGCTAAATAATTCAATACATAAAATTGGAAAACATATGGGTCAACTTGAAAAATTATCAAAGTCAATTATTATCAAAATTGGGGGTAAAACGGTTTTTTTATATAAGAGGCTTTTTTTATTTTTATTTTTATTTTTTTAGAAGCAAAATAATTTAATTCGTAAAATCGCAAAACATAGGGGTCAATTTAAAAAATTGTCAAAGTCAATTATTATCAAAATTGTGGGTAAAGCGGTCTTTTTATATGACAGGCAGTCTTTTTTTATTTCTTTAGAAGCAAAATAATTCATTTCGTAAAATCGCAAAACATAGGGGTCAATTTGCAAAATTGTCAAAGTCATTTATTATCAAAATTGGGGGTAAATCGGCCTTTTTATATGACATGCGGTTTTTATTTTTATTTTTTTAGAAGCAAAATAATTCAATTCGTAAAATCGCAAAACATAGGGGTCAATTTGCAAAATTGTCAAAGTCAATTATTATCAAAATTGGGGGTAAAGCGGTCCTTTTATATGATAGGTGGTTTTTATTTTTATTTTTTTAGAAGCAAAATAATGCAATTTGTAAAATCGCAAAACATAGGGTTCAATTTGCAAATTTGTCAAAGTCAATTATTATCGAAATTGGGGTAAAACGGACTTTTTATATGACAGACGGTTTTTATTTTTTATTTATTATTTTTTGGAAGCAAAATAATTCAATTCGTAAAATCGCAAAACATAGGGGTCAATTTGCAGAATTGTCAAAGTCAATTATTATCAAAATTGGGGGTAAAGCGGTCTTTTTATATGATAGGCGGTTTTTTTTTAATTTTTTTAGAAGCAAAATAATTCAATTCGTAAAATCGCAAAACATAGGGGTCAATTTGCAAATTTGTCAAAGTTAATTATTATCAAAATTGGGGGTAAAGCGGTCTTTTGATATGACAGGCGGTTTTTATTGTTTTAGAAGCAAAATAATTCAATTCATAAAATTACAAAAAATAGGGGTCAATTTGCAAATTTATCAAAATTGGGGGTAAAGCGGTTTTTTTATATGAGAGGCTTTTTTTATAACAAGCAAAATAACTCAATTTGGAAAATCGCAAAACATAGGGGTCAATTTGCAAATTTGTCAAAGTCAATTATTATCAAAATTGGGGGTAAATCGGTCTTTTTATATTATAGGCGAATTTTTTTTAGTAGAAAAATAAGTGAAAGGGTAAATTAGGTAAATTGAAATTTAATTAAAGTCAATAGTTACAAATTTATTTTGTCCAAGTTACCAAATCAACGATCCAGATCAATCTGAGCCAAATGAACGACATGATGAGACTTTCCGCATGTGAGGGCGTAACTCACATGCCCGTATCCTAGAAAAATCCCTCAAACTTTGTTGCTTTTTCAAAGTTATGCTTCAGTTTTCTTTTTTCATATCATACAACAAATGGTAAATTTTTTTATCAGTGCATATCACCTTATTCACCTTTTTCAATAACCAATCAACTTATTCACTTTAACACATCTGAAAATGTGGATTAAGGCTTTGATAATCATACGAAGATGTTTCTAATAATAAAAGTAGAGATGATACCCATGAGGGTATTCTAGTTGGTGGAGCAAGTAAGTGCCGTGTCTTTGACCCGCTTGCCAATATTTTCTAGATCGAGCTCGTCATACCTGGTTTGTCTAATATGGTTACATCTCTCATGTGATTTGCGAGCTATTGAATGAGAGCGGGGTTTACTTTGTACACTTCGGTGACTATGAATTCCCTTGTCAACAAAATAACAAAAGAAGTAGAGATGATATCTAATAGTGCAACCATCATATATAATACTTTATGTCATGACAAATAATATCCATGAGGACATCTATGTAATCTTCACAATGATAGGTCGAACTTAATTCAAAAGAAAAGCTGATAATTTAAATAAGAGTTTTTCAAAGTGCAAGAACTACCTGGTACAAAGTACAAACTCTATTAAAGGAGGAGAGGAAAATATCAAAGCATATGGTCATCGCTGCATCGAAGTGTTATCGAATTTATTTGGCACATTCTGTTTTTCTTGTGTTAGCTGCAAAAACATTTTTTCTCGATTCGACAATCACAATCTTCAGAGTTTATCCTTCAAATTTATACAATTTCAGCTATTGATCCGTTTTTTTTAAACCACAAAAAAATCATATTACATGTATGAGAAAGAGATTTCCCAAAATCATACTTTTAAAATATACAAATAGATTGTACCTTTACATCCCATTGTTGGTGTCTAACAATCTATGTACTTAAATATTTTATAAAATATTTTTTTATATCAATCTCAGCATAAAATAAATGATGATGATCTAACATAAAAATAGTAAGAAATACTTACTTGTATCGAAACAAAGAACACTTCAATCAATACGTGAATAACTAGGAAATTAGACTGAGGCTTTCTTAATTATAAGAAAGTGACAAACACGATGATTTTTTTTTTTTTTTTTTTGTAAATGAATTATACTTAAAAATTTGGCAGAAAAATTACAAAATTATGATTGTGTATGATTTTCATAGATAAAGAAGACCGTATTTTATTATATTTTGTACCCTTTCGAAAAAGAAGCAGGAATGTTATCGATCATATGATTTATTACGGTTTCCTCAAATTAAGAAGACCCTATGTGGTACTATTGTTTCAATTCAAAATCATCTTATTCATTAATTGATATAATTTATAATTGCCCATAAATTTCAATTTTTTACATATTTATTAGTACTAATAACACCCAAGGGTAAAATTGGAACATTTTAGGGGGCAAGGGATTAATTGTAAAAAAGTGATGAACAAGAATAGCATATGTGGTAGTACAGTGCCCGCGAGGTTTTTTTTGTGATTTAACGTCGGTATGAAAATTGAAAAAGGTTGATTGATTTTGTTATGAAATGTGTCATTCTGAAAGGTGTGGTATGCAATGTATAAAGTAGGTAAATGTTTAGTATGAAAAGTGACACTTTTTTTTTCCTTTTTTTTTTTTTTAGAGTTAACGGACACGTGCGGTGCACGTGTCCAATTCCGTCCAAAATTTAACGGTGGAATGTAAATTGAAAAATGTTGATTGATTTTGGTATGAAATGTGCAATTATGAAAGGTGTGGTATGAAATGTATAAAGTAGGTAAATGTTTGGTATAAAAAGTGCAATTCCCTCCTTATATATATATAAACCTTCAGTTAATACTACCTAATTAAACTCGTAATTTATGCCAACACAATGATTTTATTATGCATGGTAAGAAAATCATAAAAACAATCAATTGCTAATTAAACCCGAAATTTTTACCATCAACCTTAAAATTAAAATTTTTATCATGATAACAAAATATACAAAATCATGTAAATCTTCTAAAATCCTTCAATTCTTTAAATACACTATTTTTGGTACATTATTTTTTTTAATAATATTGACTTGGTAATTAATGACTTTTAAAATTCTAAAATGACTTAATATTTTAATATAATTATTGCTATTATTAATATTAATATTAATATTAAAACAAAATTAAAGCTAAAAGTATAGGTGAGAGTGGGCAAGTATTGAAAATGGAATTAATTCAAAATACGGAATTAGTTAAAAATACAAAATAAACACTCATACAAAATATATTAATATTTTAATATAATTAATAATTAAATTACGAGTACTAATAATAATTACTATTATTAATATTAATATTAAAAAAAATTTTAAACTATAATATTAATAGATGAGAGTGGGCAAAGGAAAAAATAGAATTAATTCCTCCATGTAGCCCGACTATTGGAGACGACCAGGCAGGGCTCGGGGCTGTCCCCGGGCTAGCTTTGCTCCATTGGAAATGGCCTTAGAAGAAATCCTTATTCTATTCAAAATCTACTTCTATCTACTTATAAATATATTTGACTCAATACTATTTTTATAAAATTTAGAATTTTATTTATTCATGAAAAATAAGAAAAATGTTATTGAACAAATTTTAAACTTCACGGTTTCTCCAAACAAATTTTAAACTTCACGGTTTCTCCAAAATTCTCAATTCCCTCGCCTTAAATTTCTCCCAAAAGAAACCCACTTTCCCCAACCGCCTTCTTCCCCTTCTCCTTCTCTCATGAAAATAAACAATCTACATTCACAACAAAACGATTTTCACAAACAATTCAAAAGTTGGGATAAAAAAAAAATCAAAACTAAATTTCAGACTAACAAGACAAGCAAAAAATAGATAAAAAGGGAAGGCGACTTTAGTCTTCAGATTTACTCTTGAAATATCGAAGCAGGATACTGACTTTGTTTGCTATTGAAGGCGTTTTAAAATCAATGAAAGATTCTCACTCCAAAAGTCAATGATTATCAATGATTGTGAATTTAGATTGTTGAATATTTGTTCTATTAATTACTTTTTTCCTAAAAGCATCAAAATTGTTATATTTGGAGATCACTGTTCTTAGGTGATATTATATGTTGCTCCTGCATAACAATGCCGATTTTGAATAACAAATCTTTATTTTCTTGGTTTAGGTGCATTTGCACCTTCCATGAATGTAGCAAACTAGACAGGCCAAGATTTCCACACTTAGGTTTTCTAATTGAGAGAATTGCAGTTTTGGTACACAGCTATAGGTCAATTCCCACTTTTGGTACACAGCTTTATAAACTTTTCCAGTATTAAACTATAAATGACATTATATAATTTATTATATTTTACATGTCATATAAATAATAAATACATATTTTTTATCATTATATAAATATGATATGATAAATATAATAAATACATATGATAATTTTTATAAAAGTTTATCAAGTTTATTTTATTTTTATTTTATTTTTTTTGTAAAAGAGGTGTACCAAATGTGTCGAACTAACGGGCACGTGATGTCACGTGATCGAATTAACGGTGATTTTGCAATTTATTTAACGATTGTACCACATGTGTCGAACTTTGTTAAAGAGGTGTACCAAATGTGTTGGACACATAAAGCTGTGTACCAAAAGTGGGAATTGACCTATAGCTGTGTACCAAAAATGCAAATTCTATCATAAACATTTGGGTTTCGTTTTAGTTCGATATGTGAAACACAAGATTATATTTTGTAAGACTGAGTCTTATTTACTTAGTAATTTGAATGATAACATTTATATTATTTTGGTGTAGTTGCAGTGCCGTGAATGTGCTAAGCAAAATGGGGTAAGTTTTTTACACTTCTAATTTGTATATGCATCTTAGGAGTTTGTTTTAAATTCATATGTGAGGATGTTTATTCACTCTTTTGGCGTCAATTTGTTGAGCTATATGAATTCATGTCCATTTTCAAAGGTGTATTTTGCTTTGTTCTTGGGTTTTTCAATTTTTGTTTTCATGAATCATTTATCATGAATTTGACTGACATTGAGTAACTTCATGATTTTAATTCTACCAAAAAAAATATATTTCATGATTTTAATGTTTTTTAAGATAGTTAAGAGATATGCATAATGTTTAAGCTTAATGACTGCCATTAATATGATTTTTTTCATAGAAAATCTCTCAGAAGTCTTCCATTCTGACAAAAAGATTTGAGATCAAGCTCAAAAAGAAAATGGTTGTTCTTAAACTAGATCATTCAACCAAAAGTCAGGTTATTATGTTATCATCATTCGTTTGGGGGAAATATTAGATTAGTTCTTTAATTACAAGTTCAACTTTTTTCTTTCTTATTGCATTTTACAAGTTCCCAAGTATCCATTTCCGTAACAGATTAAATCTTCCTTGTGTTTGCAAAAACTGAATGTGGATATTGTAAGTATATAATTAGGAAAGGCTCCATACCAAATAAATGGAAAGGTTGTGTCCACTTGTGTTTGCTAAACAGTCTCAGGTTTCGGGAGAAAAAACAAGAACCATCATGGAAGCAATGAGCAAAGTAAAGAAGAAGGAAAAACATAAATTAGTTCCACTAGTAAACTTGACTATCTTATCAATCACCCCGTTCATTTATCGTATTCGATGCATGATTAGAGATGATTATCTTATATATTCTCATAGTTTAGACTTTTTTGATGCTTTTGTTATATGTTGGAATAGTTGAGACTTTCTTGATGCTTTTGTTATATATTTTGAATGGTTGGATTCAATGGCAAGAGTGAAATCTGAAAATGAGTAGGGGGCGTAGGATTGACAAAGAGGAAAATTGGTGTGCTTTTCGTACATATTTTTTTGCGGCATAATATAAATATTGCTTTATAGTGGACTAAATAGGAGATCATTGTGCTGGCAACATTTATTTTTTATTATGAAAATTCAGAAAGAAAAAAAAAGTTAACAAAAATTGCAGTTATTTGTGCCCTTATATATCTTCTTCGTACTCTAAAGGTATCTCCATTGATTGAAGAGGAGGGAGAGTCCATGGGGAAAGGGGAAAAAAATGAAGAACAATGATTGAAATTTGAGGGGGAGAGGAGAGGTGGATGAACCTCCTCCTTGGGGGTGGGGCGGTGGGTGGCCAGACCTCCCCACCCACCTCTATCGTTGCCCAGGACATGTTTTTCTTTTTTTTTAATTTTCTTTTAGTTAAATTAAGAATATTTATATAAAATATTTTTAAATCTTAATCTTAATTTTATTTCTTGTATAATTTGTAATTTTATTTAATAAACTTAATATTAATTTATTTTATTACTTGTAATGTTATTATTAATGTCAATGTTAAATTACTTATTATTAATGCTAGTGTTTAATTTACTATTAGTGTAATTATTAATTTTTATTATTATTATTATTATTATATATTTATTATTATTATTTTCATTTTATTAAGTGAAAGTGGGGAATTACGAGAATTCAATTTAAATAAAATGGAAAGATTAAATTACTGAAGATGACTATAAAAAAAAAATCTAAAAAAAAAAGAAAGTTCATGCTCACCGAAGATTACCTAATATTTTCAAATTCCAACCATCACTGATTTCCATCATAAAATAAACAGACCATGCCAAAAAAACCCCTCTAGTCTCCAACAGAAGACTGTCAAGGTAAAAAGATACATTTCCCTTTCTTCATTTAATATGTCGCAGTAAGCAAATGCGATTCAGTTTGTAATTAATTACTTCCTGCTTTAATAAATTTCTTGGCTTTTGAAAAAAATTCAATTTTCCTGAAATTTTGGCGACAACGATTTCCCTATGAATCCTGTTTTTTAGGTTATTTTAAGCAAAATGGACATTTGAGGAAATACTTTTGGGCTAAATACATATAGAGAAATACTATGGCCATGAAAGCCAATTTGGAAAAAATATCCTCGTATATGTGAATTCCTCGATTATCTTTGCAAAAACAGGGTTCTATAATTTTTGGGGCTATATGCGAAATTAAAATTCAGGGTTTCCATTTTTCTTTTTATATATGATGTAACTTTTTTTGTGTTTATTATATGAAAAAGTATTTTAATTAAATCTTTTTATTCTAGCTTTGCTAAAATATCATTTTCAATAGACAAAATGATCAGATCATTTAATATTTCTCGTGACATAGTCAAATGTAAAAACTGTTACGTGTATGGTGAATATTATTCTCTAAATACACCTACATACTGAATCAATCACTTTTATATGGTTCAAAAAAAAAAAAAATTCAACCGACTTACTCATTTTGCTTTGTCAAATAACTGCTGCATAAATGTGATATAGTAATATATACTATATCACAGAAGAAACTTTTTGCAGGACATTAACCACAAATAATTCATATATTTTCTTTTCCCATTAGAACAAATGATTTAACAGAGTTGAAGGAAAAGACTCCATACATTTAATAACATAATATAAAAATACAATATTTGTTATAGAAAAAGAAACATCAAATCTTCATGATAGAAGTCAGATTCCTTCAAAGATGGAGCTGAATAGTATTTATATAACACTTACAACAAGTACTAAGCAATTGCTGGTTTCTCAAATGTGGATATAATTTCTTAAAAGATTGAAAGCATATGCCGGCCAGTTCCAAATTAATACGGGAACATATCAATACGTACCTTCCCTTCATTGGGGAAATATTAGTAAGTTATAGTGACAAGGGACATCAGTTCACTCGCCCTTACAAGGGACTTCTTTACAACGGCAAATAGGCCTTCCGGAAGCTTCCCAACCATTATAACCGCGTTCCAAAACCATTATATTTTTTACTCCCACATCTTCTTTCACATCAGCAAGATAGTCGGCAAATTTTCGAGCACATTTGGGTCCACGAACCTACAAAAGAGTCATTTGGCTCATAATTAACTCTGTGTTCAATAAGAATCATCTGGCTTTTGGCACCATCGTACTCTTGTCAAAATTCTAAGAAGTGAATTAAATGAATAATTGATTATTTGATCTACCAGTAACACTATGTTGAAATATAAAGGGAAAGAGAGAACATCAGTTAAATGATGTCATCATACAAGTAAAGTTACAGGAGTAGTATAACATGAGCTGCAAGATCAACGAAATAAGAAAATTAAACTATTAAAGTAGATATTGAAACACAACGCATTGGTACTCATACCTGATAATATCTTATCCAATACCATTTTGTTCACATAACTCATGACGAGCCTAACCGGAGCTGAACCCGACCAATAATACCAAAGAAGGGCAACCCAATGAAAAACATAGTTTCATTAACACAAACATATGTATGTATACGTGTGTCGACACACACATCTCGCACATGACCCATAGCATAGTAATTGACTAGTTGTTGTTGGACTAGGCTAAACTCCCTCGTCTTAGTTCCCTTTTAGTTTTAACCGTTCTTCTAAATTGATTGAAAGCTCAAGTCATTACTTCTCAAATCAGCTTGAGTTTGGATACGAATTTTCGGTTTTCTTTTTAGTTTCTTAACCAACTCTTCTTGCCTCAACTAGTTATCTTTCTCGCAGCCTTAAAAATCATTTAAAGTTTCGAAATTTATATTCCCTCGACTACTATAATCAGATGTTCAATCTTTAATTCTAAGCATTCTACTTGCACTAGAAAGTCCCAACACCCAGTGAAGATCTCTTCACCTATCTATAACCCCTCATAATGCTTGTCTCATGATATTTCTGCCAACACCCTTTCCAACTCCTAACTCAGACACAAATCTGAGAAACCTAACATCCCTTTCGAATTTCGTCCCAGTAATAAAATAGCTAAAATGTAAAAACCATATCATTAATTTCTAAGCAGATTAAAGGATTTCCAGAGCATCTATAGCTGTCCACACAAAATATCCTAAACTTAAGTAATAATACTACATCATTTTGGTATAATAGCAGTAAAATGAATGCACAATTTCTTTTTGCAAACCCTACTCAATTTTTCAACAATCAGATTCCAAATAAACATTAAATATAACAGAAATAATATGCTAAAAATTAAAAGTAATTAGAAAAATAAAAACCTGGCTTAGAGCGCAGTGGAAAACGAGAGTATCTTTCCCTTTGGCGGATTCAATGAGAGTGGGCAATTTGTCAAGAAATGTGTCGCTTGCAAAGTGAAGCGATCCTGCTATGTGTCCATCATAACTCCTCTCATCATCTCTGCGAAAATCGAATCGAAATTAGTTGCTATGAATTGGGCCCAGTTAAAAAAATAATAAAAAAAATTCGTAGTATATACCTAACATCAACGATGGCTATATTTGGGCGGCTCTTGAGAGAGAAAAGTTGAGAGCCGGTGATGTATGTGATGCTCCGCGCCATATCTTTCTCTCTCTACTTTTTCTTCGTCTTCTTTCCCAATTCTGATCGATCTTCCTTTTGAATTGTACTGTAAATTATTCCTAGTGTATTGGGCCTGGCTGAAAATTTATACTGGCTTATATATATTCAAAAAAGAAGTACTAATATTTTATAGCCCGTTTCAAAAAAAAAAAAGAGAGAGAGAGAAATATTATGGCCCGGTTTCTTGGATTTGGATATTAACATATTTTGCTTTCTAGTTTATGTTATAATATGAATGTAGGGTTGTTAACGGGCCGGATTAAGTCTAAACCGATATTTGAATTTGTCTATATCGGATTGAGTTTGGGGTCTATTCGATTGTTATTTGGATTTGGATCTTCAATACCATCAAATATGGTCTTTTTGGTCAATTTATGGAGTTTTCTTTTAATTCAACTAGCAACCGCCGCACGCGGTACTCGCGGGCACAAATATGTATAAGTGTAATGTGTGTTATTGCAAACAATACCTCATCTTATTAACAATTGAAACTATTAATATATGTTCAAGTGTTACCTACACGAAGAATGAAATAGGCCCAATCAGAAAATACCTTAAATAAAAGTAGACCCACACGAACAATAGGAACTAATTTTTTAAAATCCGAAATAACTCCAACAAACCCAAAATTGAAAGTAACAAACTGAAGAAGGAATTATGAAATCAATAACCTTAATTTTGAAGGAAAATTCAAAAGGAATAACAATTTATAGAGAGATTAAGGATTTGCACTGGTTATTATGCATCCACGATTGAATAGAATAACCTGCAAAATAGTCGACAAAAGTGTAATCAGAAAATTAGTAAAACAGTAAAAGCAAAAAAATAAAGAAATAGTGGAAGAGGATGCACCATATTGATTTTTTTAGGCCTTAATAATGCTGGAATTATGCATTGAGTACCTGCACAATAAACAGTTAATTAGAGCCCATGTGTATGAAGAACAAAACAAATACATTTGTAACAATTAAAGGATTTGAATTCTGATCCATGTTTCGGAGAGAGAGAAGGGAATTATGAGATAAGAAGAGATTAGAGAGTGGGAATTGTCAAGAGAGAGAGAGAGAGAGAGTGGGTGGGTGGAGAGAGAAATAGACCGAGTTTTGAGGGATAATGGAGAGAGAAAATGTGTGGAAAAGATTTACATGGGAAGTTAAAAGGTAAAAATACTGTAAGGCCCATTTTGTTGAAGCTTTAAAGAAGGAAACTATATGTCTAAAATTGGAAAACACTTTATTGGTATATTTTTTTTCAACTTTGCCCCTTCTTTTAAGATAACTTGTCGGTTGAGTTTTAAATTTTTAGGACATTTTTTGTAAATTGGGTAAAAATAACTTCCATTTGTGAGTGCGGGAAGGCTTTGTTTTTAGATATAGTATAGAAGTATAGATAAAACTTTTACTTTCAAATTATAACCGTTTCCCGTAAATCCAATAAGCTAAAATGTTAAAAAGTAAAAATAAAATTTATCTCATAACATTTAACCGCATATTTCAAATAATTCACATATCATGTTGGAACAATGATTTTAATAATGATCTCGAATTCACATATTTCCTTCATCTTATACATCCTTAAATTTTCATAATTAGTTTGTCGTAACATTTAACCACATATTTCAAATAATTCACATATCATTTTGTAAGGTGAATATATGAAGGAAAAAAAATGAGATCATCAACGAAATATGAACTAATTTCTTGTCAAATTAATGGAAAACATTATTCATATTAATTATGGTATTAAACATTGTGTACGTATATAATTTTCTTATTTATTATCGGACTAAATCTTATTGGATGAAATTGATCTAGATTTAAATCTGCTTAGTCCGAATTGAAGATTTTTAGATACTGAAATAAGAAAAACAAAGATTCTCGGAATTGAATCAAATCCATCAAATATCTCATTGAGTAGAAGTCCTAATAAATGGCCGGATTCAGCCACTAAATAGCCCTACTTATATCTATTGGGATTTTGGTTTATTAACTGATAACACACAAATTGATTAATTATTTACTTTACATCCTTAATTTTTCATAACTAATTTGTCCCATTTCGATACCGAATTAAATAAAAAATGAATACAGTCTTTTCGAATTTCTGATGTCGAGTCGGCCAACTAAATTTATAAAGTGAGCTTATGGTCAAATGATCAATTATTCATTGTACGAATGGAATCGTGCAATATGCATATGATATTTATTTAATTCAGTTTTTGCATATCAATAATGGTGGAGATCATATATTGGAGTCCAACTCTCATTAATTGAAGGGGTTAAACATAATCTTATTCATATATTGTATGACGTTATTTGTGTAGCAAATACAAATAATTTTCCCATGTTTGAATCTATGGATAAGACTATGAAATATTAAATCTTAGTTGGACTAGTGATGGATACAAACTGCGCGCTACTAGAAAAACTTAAAATTGCACGAGGCTTTTCAGATAATAATTTCTAAAAACGGGACGGTTTAAAAACATATAATAAGAATAAAAAATTATGTAATTGGTTCAAATTGATTTTTAAAAGGTTTGACTAATGAGATCAAAAGAGAGGAATTGTCTAAAATGAAATTTTTTAGGGTGGGGACATATGAGATACTGTACCCCTCAATTTTCGGTCGGTATTACTTTACCTCCTTAAAAACATAGCATTACATAACAAGTCCTCGTACTTAACAAAACACTCAAAAGTTACAAAAATCATTTGACCATTGAATTTCAAGAGCAATATATACATTTGAAGTAATAATAGATGTCGTGAATCGAACAAAATACTATTAAGCTTACAACGCTAAACAATAATCTAAGACAACTAAATATAAAATTTAATAATTATGAATCATAAATAACCCATATTAATACTATTAAGCTTACAACGCTAAACAATAATCTAAGACAACTAAATATAAAATTTAATAATTATGAATCATAAATAACACATATTATTTATTGCACCAGCATTTAGAAATATAAATTAATTTATTGGTTTTTCCATTTGTTCGAGAAGGTAAATTTATCCATCCTATAGATAGGAGTGAAGTGTATTCTTCCGTAGGGGAGTTTATTGGTCCATAAACTCAATTGTGAGATGATTCACCATTCTGCCAATTAGGAAATATTTTGTTACATTAAATAGTTTGAGGAGGTATTATGTTTACATAAAATAGTTTTAGGGGCAAAGTTTTACCCACCCTATAATTGAAGGGGTAAATTTGTTTTTTGTCCTAAAAATAAAGTCTAAAATTTTCCGGGATTTCCAAATATACGCAACCACCGTTTCCCGCTATTTATTTCTTCCGTTTCTTTAATAACGCCTTCCCCAAATCTCAAAACCCTAACCCTCAAATTCGAAGCCCTCTTTCGTCATCATTGTTTACCCACGTTTGGATATTGGAATGGACTATTTAGAACTTCTAGGAATAGATCTCCCCACATCAGATCCTGGAGAAGAAGGAGAATTCGAACAAAACTCCGATGAAGAAGAGGACGACGACGAAGAAGATACTGACGTGGAGGAACAACAGCCCGGAACGACGACGTTGCGTCAGATTTTATACGGAAATGTTGATGAAGCAACGACTGTTGATGACGTGGCAGTTGTGAACGCACGTGAAAGGGACGACGACGTTCGGATTATGGAAAAGGACGTCGTTAAAGTGTGTGATGATAATAGAGAAGAAAATAAATCAGTAGAGTGGAATATGGGTGAAATTGATGGGTCGTTTTGCCCCATATGTTTTGACGCATGGTCCGATGGGGGTGACCACCACGTCTGGTATTAGAACAGTTTGTGCAATTTACATTTCTTATTCCTACTACAGTATTGAATAAATAATTCAACGTTTTCATTTTCCTTTTTTATTTTGGAATATTTAGTTGTTTGCCGTGTGGGCATATATATGGGTTATCTTGTATCAAGAAATGGTTGCGTCGTCGTGGCTCGAGCAAGGTATTAGTTTTCCTTAGTATTCTTTCAAAAAGGTCGCATTTGGTTTCTAGACAAACCTAGATAATATTGCTTATACAAGCTTATTAGATGTCTGGTTCCTAAATTATGATACTATGATAGGGCCCGAGATAAATAAGTGCTTGAGTTAAAATTCATTATTAGACAAGATAGTTAATCTTTCTTTGAACCCCATGATATCTAATTTTGAGTGTAATTGGACCATAATTTTACTTCTTTACCCCGTGTAACCAAAATCCATTGATAAGAAAAATAGGGGTATTTTGGATATTCTGGCACAATCACAAATGTTTAAGACTCCAAACAACTTTTGATGTTTCTAATTTTGAATGCAATTACACAACCAAACATGATTAAATAACTTATCAAGAATTTTATTAGAATTACAATCAATCATACTTTATCTTATATAGGAAACCAAAGGTGACCTAATTTTTATACTCATTATTCGGTTCAGTAACTTCATGTTTTAGATAGTCGTTTCTCTACATTTCAGTGTCCACAGTGCAAAAAGAAATGTGCAATGAAGGACATTCGATTACTTTATGCATCTCGAATTGTTGCTATCGATGGGGAGCTACAAAAGGTGGTGCTCTGGACATATTCTTTAAACTAGAAGTTTAAGTGTTTTTTCTTGGGTTAATTAATTGGATTCTATTTGAATTTTATTTCTGCAGAAAGTTCAGTCGCTTGAAGCCAAATGTGCATCCCTTGAGAAAAAGGTGAGAAAATGCAGAATAGTGCAATCTTATATTTGTTACATTCGGTTATTGTTCCTTGCAATATTTATTCGCCTTTTCTTGGTTGGCATTGTGAGATATTCATATTTTAACCCTTGCGTATCAATATGGCCCAAGTAGGTGACTAGAATCTTTCTGGGTGAATTTTGAAACATTTATGTGAATTTACTTAATTTTTTCTTGTATGCTGTTTGAAAGTATTTTTGATTTGATGCTTCTGATATTTCTTACAACGTGAAATTCAACATTTGCATGTGCTTCCTATTGTCCACGTTAGAATTATCATCTTACATTTTTGATGAATATGTTGATGATCTATTTGAATATACCTACATCCATTCATTTGGAAATCAACCTTGAGTCAGTTTGTTGTGTTGAGCTCTTTCTTTCCTGCCAGTTACTTGCTGATGAGGTCTCCCTTTATATAGTCTTTTAGTTCTCCATTGAGATAAAACTCAAGAACCAACACTTATGTTCATATGAGTCAATATATGTGAAACAACAGCCGTCCTTCATATTAGTTGTGGGGGTAAAAGTTGATCATAATACTATTTTTAGTTTTTTAAATTTTGTTTACATGTACTATTTTTGTTGGCGTATGACTCTAATTTTTCTAACTAGGGCCATTACTGATGGTTGTTTCCAAGTTGATGTAATGATGTGACCATCTTCTGAAAGGGTAGAAACGGGATATAAAATTACCATCATAGTTGAAGGAATGACAGTTATAAGCTGGAATTTCTGTGCTTGAATTTTTGTTGTTTCCTTGTAGTCACAGAGCATTTGTTGATTTCTTGTGTCTTCTCAACTTATATGTGCAGAATGCTGAATTATCTAAGAAGGAAGTACAATGGAAGAATGTAGAAGCTGATTTATGCAAGCAAGTGCGACATCTCAACGAGGTGTGCATTCCTTGTTGCTCACTTCTCTTAAACTAATTTTAATAGGTTACTGATTGTTACGCCCATCTAATTTGATGTCTTTGGACTTCTTCCCATTAATCATTCACTATTATATAGGCCAATGTATATGTATTCAACAATGCATTTATGACATTTATGTTTTTCTCAATGGTGGGAGCAATTAGATGTCAAAAACTTAATTTTGCAAGTATTATTGAATGATCTCAGAAAATATTCTGATCATTGGGTGTTTACGATAATCTATAGTGTTTTTTATTTATGCACACTTGCTATAAAACATTAGCTAGTTAGTACCTTAAGATGTAAACCGGTGCTTGTAATTTCTGTAGGAAACCTAGTACTTTGGTAGTGGTTGCTTGATGTCCGAGGTAGGAATTTCATAATAACTTTTGCATTTGCATCTTTTTATGATTTTATTGTGAACCAGATTTATCTTGTAGTGTTTTTTGTTTTAGTTGCTGTGATTGTTTATTCTACAAGTATATTTGTCTAATAATTTATGGAATATTTTATATGACGAACAATCTTTGTGCGTTTCTTGTCTTCTTGATGAGTTTGCTCTTCTTTCCAACCTTCATTAAATATGAGTGAAATTTAATTACTCATCTGTTTCTTGCTTGTTAAATTTTGGTCTTGTAGAGGACACGGAATTTGGAGGATCTATTAGTAGACATGGAACGCAGGCCGCCATCAGGATCAACTGCATCCAGTTGGTATATTCCGGAACCAGCCTGGGGTAATTACTCGTCGAATAACCTTTGGTTTTGGATGGCAGTGATCTGTTTGATTTAGATTTCTATTCCTTGATGAAATAATTATCTCTTTGGTTATCCGACTTGCAGGACTTGGTGTTACCTCTAAGTCCAACATGCCAGGATGTTCAAATAATTTTATATTGCAGGTCTGAATTTTTCAAGAACTTTTTTTTATTATGTATTAATTAAGATTAATTTTGAAGGAGTATATTCTTGAGTAATAAGAGTTTCTATCTTGCAAAGGCTACTGGGTCAAAAACATAAGACTGCAAAAGACATATTGTTATTTTTGGTGGATAGTTTTCCTATTTATGTTGGTTAAAGTTATTAGTAAAGCTAATATTAAGTCTATTGTGATGGAACAGATTGTTTTCCAATCCCTATTGTAAGCATCATGTGTTATGAACCTTTCAAAAGGGAAAAACATAATGTGCTTTTAGCCTATGTTTTTCATTCTAGTCTTTGATAAATAGCTATTCATTCAGCAAAGCATTAGGTATTCTGTTTTTTAAGCATGGAACTAATGTTGTAACTTGTATAGAAAGAATTTCAGGTAGATGGTGCCCGTCTCTTTGACATTGACTCTTCCAGTAAAATTTTTGTAATTGCTCGAAGGCTGTCAGGACTCGGGGGAATGCATGTGCTGACCAAAGTAAAGTTTTTCTGTCCTATGTTTTGTCAATATGTTTTGTCTGTTAAGCAAAGTCAAGTATCCTCTCTTGTATAAGTATTTATGAGAGACAGGCCAAATTATTGAGTGAATCTATCAATTGCCTATGCATCTTGTAAACATTAACATATCTTCTTTTTGGATTTTACAGATGAGCATGTTACATAACCATGAAAAGGAAGACATTAAGCTCCCTTTGAACACAAAAGCTGTTAAGGATCTACAGGTTTCCCCTCATGCTAGACTTGTTCTGTTGGCTTCATTAGGAAAGAAGCTATCAATTCTTAGGTAAAGCTCTTCTCCCTCTCTCGGCCTCCAAATACAATGATTATTGAAGCATTTCTGCGGTTTTCTTCACTAAAGGTTTGTAATGCTTTGTTTGTTGTTTCAGCACAGAAAGCAACAATACCATTCTTACTTATGATTTACCGGTAATTACTAAACTGTTTTCTTACTTTTCAGATGAATGTAACAATGATTCTTCTTTTCTGCGAATTTGATGTTATTAAGATCTGCAATGGATTTCTTCATTTTATATGTTGAAAGAAAAAAAAATTATTTCCTTTTTACCTAGCTTAAAAATAGAAATGACTTTCCATTTTTCTATATTTCATTTTAATTCAATAAAAAAAATTGTAAATTACCTGTGGCTGGAGAAGCACATGGATTTACTTGGGTGATTTGTAAATTTTACTAAACTATGTGCAAAGGGTAGAATTAGAGCAGGCCTCCTGTTAATTGGCTTGATTTAGAAACAGGTAAGGACACATGAAGCTGCTTTTAATTCGAGAACAGGAAGATGAGGATGGAGGATAAGAAAGTTGGTGAACATCTGGTGTAGAACAGGTTTTATACCTTCAAGAGAGAAAAGCTGAGTTCCCGAAGAATAAAAATACAATTTAGACATGTGTAGTGGAATTAGGATGAATTCCTAATAGATATAATCACCTGCACAATTAGATCACTGCTACTATGTGAGGCTCGTAGGTTGCGAATTCACTCAAATTAATCAAATTCCTATATAGGTTTGCGTGCAAGGGGATTTTGTTTACTGTATAGTTAAAATTATGGGCAACTGAAACTTTGTGAGTTCCCATTTGAAACTTATTTTAGCAATAGCTGGTCCTCCTCTTGGGTGATCATTGAGTACTTTATTACAAATTTACAAGGGAATAGGATGTACTTGCATCGTACAAAGGTAATTTTTACGTTATGATGCAGAAGATATTTAAGTTTCTGTGACTTAGGTACAGAGAAAAGTTGAAATTGATAATGAAGGAAAAGCAAAATGAGTCCTGATCAACTTTTTCTGGCACTTGCTTACATAAGTACTAGCTAAATTTTTTCAAATGTAATTGAATTTGGAGATAAATAAATGAAACAGTAATTGACTCATCAATCAAAGTTATCTCTGTATTTTCTTTGAAAATGAATAAATGGAATCATTTCTTTAATTTTACTGTTCTATGCTGAGGCTCAGGCGTGGGTCGAGTTTATTCATCTTCTAACTGACACTCTTTGCCGTACATTTGGTTCACTGTCTCTCGCTCACTGACTCACCCTCATGTATTTGCTTTGGGCTTTATGCATTCATATTACTAGGTTTAGGATCAGGAAATATCATAACCTTGTTTAATTTGTTCTAATGTTTCATGAGAAGGTGAAAATGAGGCACCATTAACTATTACTTTTGAAATGAAAAATGTGAGATGAGAAAGTTTCCCATTTGAATTTTAGAATAGAAGATGGTTAGTTGTGGTTGCTTGACTCTTATTGCTATACATAATATTGTTTGTCCTGGAATTGTTAATTTTCTTAGTTTTGATCTTTGCAACAATGTCATGACAGAGTTGCAAAATGTATGAACTTAATTTTGTAAAGACAATGTATCCTTTATGTATATAATTAATCAATTAATTAAAGCTAAAATCATTTGGGCAATCTGTATTATGAAATAGTATGTGCTGAGTCCACGCATTACCCTAAGATGAGGGTCTCCTGTGAAATTTCCATCTGCTTATAGCATCATATTTCAGTAATCAGCCAAGGTTTTGTCCAGGTTTCATATTTTGTTTTAAAACTTAAATGCTGAAATACATTCATGGCTTGATTTTAGAACAAGATAGCTAGCAGGTAAGTTTCAGTTGGTTCATCTTAACCTGTTTAACTAGTGTATATATGTGTGGTTGCCAAATCTTTGACTCGATAATCTTGAAAATATCACATAGAATAGAAGATTCATTCAGTATAATCTGGTAAACTTTATTTAGAGTCTTTTCCTGTTATTAGTTTCATTGATTGGTCATTATTATTCTTGAAGACTTATTACAATTATGTCTGGAAATGAATTTAGAGTTTCATTTTCCATCTCTCATGAAAATAATATAGATTACTGTTATCCATTTTATTTAAAATATGCAAAATGAAGCTCTAATTGAATACAAATTTTCAGGCTGCTCCCTGGTCATGTTCATGGGATATTTGCAGTTCACATTATGTATATGCAGGCTTGCAGGTTCTGACATTTGTCTTTTCTTTCTTGTTCTGCTGAGTTATTATTTTACATTCATCTGATTCGGTTATTAAATTAATGCAGAATGGCGCACTGTTGCAGTTTGACTTGCGTCATACTAGGGGACCAGTGGAATCCTTGATTGGGTTGACAGAAAACCCAATCCATACAGTAGAGTCTCTTGCAACGGATCCATCTCTTAGTTCCAGCTTCAGAAGTGTTCTTACTGCATCTTCACTTGGTTTATGTCAATGGAACTTTGGCAGTAGTGAACAAAGGTAAGTATTATTATTATTATCTTCTGTTTCCTCTGACTCAAGCTAATTCATACGTGTTCATCATAACCTTTCTGTGTAGCAGTAACTTAGAGAGAGTCAAGATTTTTTTGCGGTAGTACTTCTTGAATTTTAGTGATTAGGTTTGTAACAGTTAGTCCCTATAAATAGAGTAGTCAATGTTTACATTGTTGTTTGCAATCGCAACCTAGAATTTCACAGAAGGTTGTTAACCTGATGTATATATCCTGATCAAACTATTCTTGATATGTATTATTTACTTCACATTTTCCATCAAGTGCTGTAAATTAGAGCCAAAAGGCAAGGAGGAGAAATTTAAGAGGGTCAACTAATTCTACTGATTGATTCTCCAGTTGCTTTACGTTAGCAGATTGTTTTGGTGGTGTCATTTTATTTGCATACATGAATTTATGTGCTTTCTGCAGCATAGAAAACCTTTATTAGTTAAACTTGTAACAGTAATTGCAATATAGAAACAACTGTTATTTAACTTGCTAATAAGCTTCTTGCTTTTCCATTGTGCTTATATTTTTTCTTCTTACTGCATCTCTTTTGTTGACAATTCTCATTTTGTTATCAATCACAGATTCCAAATTTGATCATGTTGTTCCACATGGTCTGTGCTATTAAATAGGATCACTTGAGGATTTTACTGTTCATTTTTCTTGTAGGCCACATTTAATTCCTGAATCCGACAAGCAAGGAGTTTGTATATCTCTTGCTTATTGCCCAACCAGGGATGACATTGTTGCTTCATATCGTCCTAAAATCGAGATATCCGGTGGCCTGGAAGTTACTCAACCAACACTTGCGGCATTTGCTTCTCAAGCCAGTGGGCAAGGGGTACAGGGAACTATTGTCCATTTTAAAAGAACAGGTTGCAGATACCAAAAGTTAGGAGCAACTTGTGCTAATGTGAGTGATATACGACTGCCAAAATCTGCAATTATAGAGGGGGTATCTAGAAATGCTGTGTTTGCTTCTGCTGATGAAGTGACATGTGAGCTTGTGTTGCAAGAGTTGCCGTCTCTAATGGTGGTTGATCATCTTAAAGTTCAAAAACATCCTATTCGTGATTTCAAATACTCCCGTGTCCTAAGTTCAGGGCTACTTAGCTGTTTGAGTGGGGATTTCTTACAGCTATTCAGCCAAAATCTTCAGAAGGTAAAATCACAGTCTTCCACTAAATCTCTGTTTATGCTTTTCAGGAAAAGTACTATTCTTCTTATATAAACTAGTTTTTTTGGAAATTGCTTCGTCTGAGGTTATAGTTCTTTTTACCTGAATTCTGTTTTTATGCTTGCAGTCGTATGTATGAAGAAGTAGATAGGCACGAGTGAGCGCAAAATCAACCAAGATTTTGTAGGTTTGAGTCATGCTTGTGGCTACTACGAGGTATCATATTTATGTCTCAACGTTTGACAGTTGACGGCGTATGAGTATCGACCATGGAACTCGATTATTTTAGCTGTATATAGAGATTTTGCTGTGTAGTAATAGTAAGATTATTAATTTATGATGGTTTCTTTTTGTTATTCTGTAAATAAAGATTATAGTTATTTTTAATATAAAATGTGGTGAGAGAAACCACGGTTAAAATAAAAGCAAGAGAAAGAGAAAATATTTCAGCTACTCAGTATTTAAGCAAAGTACAAACCAAAGTGTCAAAATTAGACCGGCAGCCTCAAGGCAACATAATTGTGTCAAAACAGTGGCCAGGACATCAAGATTACGGTTATATTGTTCCTTTTATACAATGTTTTCAAAACCGGACCGGACAGTGAACCGGTGAGCCGACTGGTTAGTGGTTTTACTGGTCGAACCGGTCGGACCACTGGTCGAACCGGATGACGTAATAATAATGTAATAAATATATTTAATTTTAAAGTATATGTAATATGCACAAAATTTAAACATTATCATACAATTGATTAAAAATATAAAAGAAATTATAATATTCTAAAATTAAATCATATAATATTTATCTAACTTATATCATAACGGTAATATGGTACTAATTTGTATGCTCATATAAATATAATATGATTATATTTCTTTTTAAAAATTTAAAAGTGTAAGTTAAAAATACAACAAACTAATATATTCATATATTCATAAATTTTAAAATATGGTTATGTATAAAAGTCTAATATTCAAAGTAAAACTTGCATATTATATCGATTTGACTCTTTATCCTAAAAATAATATTGAAAAGAATATTTTATAGAATAAATTTTAATAAAAAACTATTATTTGAGTATTATTTTTCATTCATATGTGTGAAATATTTATTTAAGTTAATTATCTAATTTATAAATAAATTTGGTTAAAAGTTTCTATAATTTATAAATTTTAATTTGTACTAAAATTTCAAAAAAAATGGTGTAGCTCAAATGGTAAGGAAGTCATGTTTCGTCCTAGAGGTTAGGTGTTCAAATCCCACCTTGTACAAGAATTTTTAATTTATTTTTAATATTAAAAAAATCAAAAAAAAAAAAAAAAAAAAAGGAAAATCAGAACCGGGTTGAACCGGTCCATACCGGTTCGCCGGTTCACCGGTTTTGGACCGGTTCAACCCGGTCCAAACTGGTTTTTGGAGATGCTGGTTTTAAGGGGTAAACCGGACCGGACCGACCTCCGGTTCGCGGTCGAACCGGTCGGACCGGCCGGTCCGGTCCGGTTTTAATAACATTGCTTTTATATTTGTGATATTTGAAGGAGTCATTACTATTATGTTTTGAATTGACTTATAAATTTTATTTTATATTCCATTTGCAAGTGAAAGAGGTGAAATTTGCAACAATTAAATGCGAATCTTTTTGGTCCATTTTTTTTGCCGACATGAGTGATTGGAGTTTCAGTTCTTGTTATTAATTCTTATAATGCTGCAGTAAATGTGAACGTAGAATATGTATTTGAAGAGGGTTTGACCTGATTGGATTTTGTAGATGGAATTGTTTTTGAAAATGAGGATTTTCTTGTTTTTCCTTTTTCATTATTGGTAAATAACCAAAAGGGGGTAATAATATGCCAAATGAAAGTGAGTGATTAAGATTTATAATTATTGTAAAGTTTCCTGTAAAAGAAAGTGCTACTATGTGTGCAAAACATGAAATGATCAAAAGAATAAGAAATACAGAAGAGTAAAAATATAAATATAAATTTTCCGACCTGCCGGATTCGAACCAGCGACCTAAGGATGGCCATTGAGTAATACCCACTACAGTCCTCCGCTCTACCAACTGAGCTAAGGTCGGTTTATGCTTAGATTGCGGAATTAAATAATATACTTTATAATCTCTAAGAAACAAATTACAGAATTTTGGAAGAATTTATTTTAGATGGTAAATAAAATATTACATCATAAATTTAATTCGAATTTATTTTAATTAATATCAAATTTCAAATATATATTAACTATCCATGCTAACATTAAATTAGATAAATACCCATATTAGTGGGAGTTGAACGGAGCCCCAAATTCGTCATCGACTAGACTTCATCACCGAAAGAAAGTCCCTTAAATTATTTGGAAATTCTAAAGATGCTTTGGTAACCTTGCTACTTACACATATCTCATTGCATATCCTTTATTGATTTGTTTAATGATCAAATTGCATTTTCTTTTGATCAATGATTGAGTGAGAACAATAGGTAGACCCCATTCTTATGTATAATTAGAATAGCTCCGGCACCATAGTCAAAAATTAAAAACGGATTCAACTTTTATTGAAATTGGATTAAATACTAGACCACATTAAATGGTAGTCCTTGCAACATATTTTTGCATTTGCTGACTTCACGACAATGGACTTAACAATTCAACTCAAATCATGTCAGAAAATATACATTTATGGATAGGAAAATGCCACACCCTACCATACTGAATGCAAACACTATTGATAAACATAAAGGTCATTTAATCTCAAATGATACGACAACAGATTAATCTGTATCTAGAAAATTCTCTCACATTCTGAAATCCGGAACAAAATAAAGATTCATAAATAAACACAAGATGAACACTCAAATTATTAGATGAATGATCCAAGAAATGAAACCCTAAAAGAGAAGTTATCGAAATTTTCTATATCAATAATAAAGTTGTTCAAAATTAATCCACAAATCAGACTACATAGTCAATAAGAGCAAAATAGTAAACAAAAAACTAAACCACTTTAAAGTTCAAGATAAAATAAGACACTCAGTTGAAATTTAGCTCAAATTGAGTTTAAAACCACCTCCTAATTGAATATATATGTATAAATACCAAAAATGACAAATATATATATTAAAAGTGTAGTTCTTAAGGGGTAAAAGGAGAAATTTGAGGTCGCAAATGATGTCGAGCAAGTATAGAAGCTTTACAGATCAATATCTTAATCGCGATTATGATAACCATGACAAAGTTTTGTCCAAAAGAATGCAACATGCATACAAGACCTTAATTTGTAAAAGATCTTCGTTTATTTCATGTTTTTCCGTTGTTCCATCAATTCGTGATATTTCAGCGATAATAAAGTGCAGTCAGAAAGTTCATCTTCGTTTGGATCGTATCCTTCTACATCATTTTTTTCGATTTGGCCAAACCTATTACATTTATAATAAAATATTCTATAATTAATAATGAATCATTTCTTAATTGAAGAATTGATTGCTTTCTACCTATGTTTGTCCTTTGATAATGAGTTTTATAACTTAATTTGCTTTGAAAGCAAAATAACAAGGAAACAACCGAAAATAATGTGATAAGATACTCATTTTGTGATGGAGGTTTTATTAAACTAATTAGAACAAAAAAGAATTATAAAGAGAAAACAAATAAAATAATGTGATAGCATGGGAACAAATACTGCAGAAGAGAATGGAGGCAAGACTTTCCATCTAATTAATGTGACCCTTTGTCCATTATGTTCAATAGGACAGGTGATATGTACACGTACCTGTTCTTTAGTGTGATGTGAAATTGGTTTTATAACTAAAATATTATAAATAGAAAAAAAAATTTAAACAATTCGTTCCTTTTATTTTTCTGAAACATATTCAGATTCGAATCCTCATAAGATGATGAAAGAAGAAAAATGAATTTGGACTTGTGCAGGACCAGTTTACCATACCTAATTTGTTTTGACTTTTAATTAAATATAATTAATTGTTGCCTCATGCAACGAAGACCACTCCATTTGTTTTCTTTCATAATTGGGGTATTTGGCTTAATTTTATAACATTTTTAATAGAAGGAAAACATGACCACACTAGAATTAATTCGAATTACTACCTTGGAAGAGCTTCGTAGGTTGATAAGTAAAAGTCGAGAACAATTCTACTATAATTAATTATATCATAATTATTTTTTATAATGTGCTGAAAATTTATTTTTTTAGAATAATTGATTACAATAAAAAAATTGGTAATAAAATAATTGCTTTTGCTAAACATTTTTGTTATTTTCCAAAATACACGATTTTTTGCTAATGGAATCATCAAAAGTAATTATAATAATTGGGGCTAAACACATAAAAAAATCGCGTTTGGCCATAAATAATTATCAATTGAGGGGGCCAAACACTCTCAAAATCACGGTAGATGTGTATATAAGAGTGTTTTTGACAGCCCAATCGCTAGCCAGGCCAAACTCATCTTTAGTAATTGTTAATTATAAATTTGGTTGCCCTCGACTAAGATCACCGAATGTTAAAGGTGAACTGAATTCTAGCTTTTTCAAATATTTGTACATATTTGAGCCGATGCATTTTATAATAAAAAAAAATCATCTCAAATTTTATTATTAATCTACTTTATTCTCGATCCCTATCCGAGAAAAAATCAGCTCAAAGCGATCACATGCACATTTTTTTTTATGTGAATTAGAAGCCATCAGTCAGACTCATATATATCCATCACAAATATTCAGTTATTATAAAGTCACTATATCTTGCAGTGTGAAATGTTGGAATCGACTAAAAAAACAAATGGTACAACTTTATACATTTTGACATTTTCCTAATAATTCTTGCTAAACCTTTTTGCATTATTGCTTAATTGAAATGCTGAAAAGCCATTTTGAGCGCTAAGAAGACACGTGTCTTCTCTGTATTGTTTAGTACAATTAATGGGTCACTGATTTTTATTGTAATTATTGTCCCATCAGTTTTGTCTGGCAAAACAAAACGAACCCGGAACAAAACACACTTTTTAATTTGGCCAATATAGAATTTAGAATAACGAATTTATCAGGTTCGAATATCTGTTGAGAGAGATACTCACTTAACGTGTTTAACTCGCCTCGAAAGGGATTAAACTCGTGAGAAACTTAGAAAAATAATGTGACATTGTCACTTGTTCCAATTTGTTATATTATGGCCAATCCATTAGTATGAGTTGAGGCTTTAAGAATTTGACTGTTGGTGCTGGTTGTTAAGGTATCACACATGGGATCATGGATCGTTGTAACTGACACTGATTCACTCTCCCCCAGGCCCCCTCTGTACGAATTCATGTACGTACGTATATTGATATTTCTGGTCCAACTAACTGTACAAATTTGTTTGAATTATAGTAATTGTCGGAGGGGAACCGAATTGAGTTCTTCCAAATTTCACATGAGTTTCTTTTAGACCGCAACACTGTATCAAATTGAATTCATGATTTTTTGGTCATAGAGCCTCATCCTTAACCACTTGGCTAAGGTTTGATCGGCGTTACGCAAGTTTCTTTGATAGTAGTTTGTTGACATATTAAATCAAGTTTGAAAAATATTTATCATTTGACAAATACATATGGTGGGGTCAATTTATCTAAAAATCATCTCAAAAGCTAGAACAAATGGTTAAAATTAATGAATGATCAACTCATTTAAAAGTTAAGTTGTTACAAAGGAGAGGTTATAGCTATCAAAAATTGTCCAAGATCACATACGGAAAATTTAGTCTTGATATCTAGTTCTTATGGAAATTTTTAATCTCAACACTTCACATTCACGTGTAGGTGATACAAACCCTATATGTAATATCATGGGAAAATTGCTTTTTTGGTACCATAGGATAGGCTGACTTGCACTTTTGGTACCATTGGATATGAAAATGCAAATTTGGTACCATAGGATAGGTTTTCATTGCACTTTTGGTACCATTGGATATGAAAATGCAAATTTGGTACCATAAGATAGGTTTTCATTGCACTTTTGGTACCATTGGATATGCAAATCCAAATTTGGTACCATAGGATAGGTTTTCATTGCAATTTTGGTACCAAACCCAATTTTTCTACAAAATTAATGGCAATTTACCCCCTATTAAATGCATAATGTTCAATTTATCACTCTATAATTTGAAAGAAATCAATTTACCCCCTGTAAAATTTTAATGAAGTAATTTACCCCCTTTAGCCGGAGATTGTAACTCACTTGCCGAAATTGAGAGTATGCATGCAAACTATTTTATTTAACATAGGGGGTAAATTGCCACATTTATCATAACACAATTGGTAAAATATCACATTATCATAATAAAAGTGGATTAAGTGCCGCCTATAAAAATATCAGGGAGGCGATGTGAAATTTTTACAAAATTTCAGGGGGTAAAATGCTCTTTTTTAAACCACGAGGGGTTAAATTGAACATTATGCATTTAATAGGGGTAAATTGCCATTAATTTTGTAGAAAAATTGGGTTTGGTACCAAAATTGCAATGAAAACATATCCTATGGTACCAAATTTGCATTTTCATATCCAATGGTACCAAAAGTGCAATGAGAACCTATCCTATGGTACCAAATTTGCATTTTCATATCCAATGGTACCAAAAGTGCAATAAAAACATATCCTATGGTACCAAATTTGCATTTTCATATCCAATGGTACCAAAAGTGCAAGTCAGCCTATCCTATGGTACCAAAAAAGCAATTTTCCCGTAATATCATTAAAGTACAATATTGTGAATTACGACACGTGGATAAGAGTTCATCAACCTGGATTTGGGCGAAGCGTGTGGTAAATAAGTAATGAATACCAACATATAAACAATGGCAAATGAAAGTCCATCATGGAAGGAGACCGTGATATGTATTAACATGAGGTTGTGATGCCATGTTAGACACATCGGGGCTTCTAGGGTGCGGGCACCGTAACTCGCCCTCACATGCGAGATGACCCTGGAATGATGCCATGTGGCGTGCGTAACTAGTATGTGACTCGGCGAGTTGACTCGGTCTTTTTTATATTAATTCAATTCGTAAAATCGCAAAGCATAGGGGTCAATTTGCAAAATTATCAAAGTCAATTATTATCAAAATTGGGGGTAAAGTTTTCTTTTTTATATTAGAGGCGTTTTTATTTCTATTTTTTAGAAGCAAAATAATTCAATTCGTAAAATCGAAAAACATAGGGGTCATTTTGCAAAATTGTCAAAGTCAATTATTATCAAAATTTGGGGGTAAATCGGTCTTTTTTATATGACAAGCAGTTTTTTTTTGTTGGCAAAATAATTCAATTCGTAAAATCGCAAAACATATGGGTCAATTTGCAAAATTGTCAAAGTCAATTATTATCAAACTTGAGGGTAAATCGGTCTTTTTATATTAGAGGCGTTTTTTTTTTTAGAAGCAAAATAATTTAATTCGTAAAATAAGAAAACATAAGGGTCAATTTGCAAAATTGTCAAAGTCAATTATTATCAAAATTGGGGGTAAAGCGGCCTTTTTTATATGACATACGGTTTTTTATTTATTTTTTGTTTTTTTAGAAGCAAAATAATTCAATTCATAAAATCGTAAAATATAATGGTCAATTTACAAAATTGTCAAAGTCAATTATTATAAAAATTGGGTGTAAAATGGTCTTTTTTATATAAGAGGTGTTTTTTTTATTTTTTTAGAAGCAAAATAATTCAGTTCGTAAAATCGAAAAACATAGGGGTCAATTTACAAAATTGTCAAAGTCAATAATTATCGAAATTGGGGGTAAAGAGGTCTATTTATATGACAGGCGATTTTTTTATATTTTTTTAGAAGCAAAATAATTCAATTTGTAAAATCGCGGAACATTGAGGTCAATTTGCAAAATTGTCAAACTCCATTATTATCAAATTTGGAGGTAACGAGGTCTTTTTATATAAAACGAGGTGGCCTTTATAATTTGTAGAAGCAAAATAATTCAATCCGTAAAATTGCGGAACATAGGGGTCAATTTGCAAAATTGTCAAACTCAATTATTATCAAATTTGGGGGTAACGAGGTCTTTTTATATGAAACGAGGTGACCTTTATATTTTTTAGAAGCAAAATAATTCAAGCCGTAAAAACGCGGAACATAGGGGTCAATTTGCAAAATTGTTAAACTCAATTATAATCAAATTTGGGGGTAATGAGGTCTTTTTATATGAAATGAGGTTTTTTTTATATTTTTTTAGACGCTAAATAATTAAATTCGTAAAATCGCGGAACATTGGGGTCAATTTGCAAAATTGTCAAACTCAATTAATAAGATGGGTAAAGTGGTAATTTCATATACTAGCCGATTTTTTTTAAAAAAAAATTAATTAAAAGGGTAAATTAGGTATATTGTAAATTAATTAAAGTCAATAGTTACCAATTGACTTTGACTAAGTTACCTAATCAACGGTCTAGATTAATCTGAGCCAAATGAACGGCCTGATTAACCTTCCCGCATGTGAGGGCGTAACACGGGCGCCCGCACCCTAGAAAAATCCTAGACACATTGATCGAGCTAAGTCAACATGACTTGTGTCTAACTCGCCTAAAAATTTAGCTTTGGAGATGAGAATTGTCCAAGACCATATAATTTTTTATATTCGGTTGAAACTCGACTTGATAAAGTAAAAATGACAAATTATATGCAAAACTATAAAGCTACTCCTTCAAAATTCTTTTGAGTTCAATTTTTTATAGTCAAACACAATTCAAAACTCAAAAAAAAAAAAAAAAAAAAAAAATCATGTAATTTGAAGGAGAGGAATTTACTCCTCCACCCCTCCCCCCTTCTTAAAAAAATTTAAAAAATAATTTACCCCCTTCAGCCGGAGAGTGTAACTCACTTGCTGAAATTGAGAGTAAGCATGACATATATTTTGTAACATAGATAGATAAATTGCCACATTTATCATAATATGGGAGGTAAATTACTACAATTATCATAACACAAGGAGTAAACGGACTAAATTTCATAGCATAGGAGGTAAACTGTCACTTATAAAAATGTTAGGGGGATTAATCAAATTTAAGGGAATTAAAGTGCTCTTTTTCAAATCACATGAAAGTAAATTGAACATTATGTAATATCACAAGGAGGTAAAATGCCATTTTAATAATGTCTTATTTGACTCTGTTCGACTTGTTTATGGTTCTAAATATGTATGGATTAGTTGGTCAGATTTTATTTACCTTTTCGCTTTAACATAAATTTGCAATACGATATGATTGTTTTAAGTGCTCACAATTTAAGTATTATTTTCCTCTTTCCTTTTCATTAATAAATAAAAGTCGCTATTATAGATAGATGCGTGGTGTTTTAACAGTCTTGAATCCTTTCAATCCATGTCTTCAATAAAATTATCACTTCCCCTCCAGGCCACCAACAATTTTAGCAATTGAATATTTTGAAAATAACTGGCCAACTAAATATACATAATAGAAGAATTCATGACACACAAAATACAAAATACAAAATACAAAATAAAGTGGGAAAAAAAACATAAGAGGGACCACTCTGTAAAAAGTTAATGATAAGAGGGACCAAAAGTGATGTTTACCCAAATAAAAAATACAAATATTCATTTTCCTATTTTTTTGGTTGCTTGGATGGCCAATTACTACTCTTGAGTTTCTTCTTTTGACAAGAGAGACCCATCTCAAGAAATCCAAGAATATTTTTCAAATGTAGAAGTAAAATAATTATCAAAATACATTATTATATAATTCCAAGTTGATTAAATAATAACTGAATCATCAAAGCCTGCATTCCGGAGTTAGGGAATGGTCCCTTTTATTGTCCCTACAATAGTCATATATCAAGTAATGACTTTGCACCCATTGCATAGCCCTATATTGCTGCCTGGAAAGCCCCCCCGAGCGAGATGGCGAGGCGGAGACGGGGTGGCACCTTGCCGGAGCAAAGGCTGAGCAACCACTCGCTTTGAAATTGGTAAATTTTCCGACAAATGGTTGGTAACGATAATCGATCTTGTATTTTCCATCATCGGTAGCCCACGCGGATGCATCCCATATCGACCCATAAACCCACATTGGCCTAAGTGGAAATGTTCCATAACTTTTCCTTTGGTACCTTCTTATTGGCACATCATCGACAAAGAATCTGAAAAAATAAAGCCCAAATAAATGTAAACACAAGTGAACAAATTAGATCACATCAAATCACTACTATATGTATGATGAATTGCAATTATTTGCAAAGAAAGTTGGTTTTAGATCTCAATTATTGTTTTTTCTTTTTCTTTATTGAATTGACATTATCATAAGTAGATCTAGTGATACTATATATATATATAGTAGTACCTTTTTGGTGCAATCCCTTTTCAAATTCCATTTAAATAGTTAGTATCAATAAATTAAATAGTCGTGGGCGTGGCCTAGCTAGCATTTATATGGACTATCAATAAATGTTCACTTTGACAAAATTCAGAATCATATAGTATAATATTAGTTACTTTTTCATTTTAAATTTTTGGCAAAACTCAATATATTTTAGAAAAAGAGAAGTAAAATAGTATATACTTACATGATTTCCTTTGGACTCCATAAAATGGCATAATGGTGAAAATCTTGGGTGGGATCGAACCATAAATGAAATTTCATCTCTCTCCCAATAATTCTTCCATCTCCACTTCCTCGTACATACACATTGGTCTGAAGCGTATAAGGCTTTCCAAATGTTGTCCCAAGAAATTCAATATCCACTTCATCATGATATCCTGGATGAGCTTCATTGTTCGATAGCTGCATATATAATTATCAGTATTTTAATAATCATGATCTATCTGTCCAACAATTTATTGGCTGACATGTGGCCAAATTAGAGTCTAGCGGTCATTCTTTACCCACAAGAAATTCGGAATATTCGTGGCTACCTGGATAGCCACCATCTGTCATGTTAGGTCATTTTAGGGACACTTTACCCCTTAACATAACGGATGGTGGCTACCTCAGAGGGTAGCCACGACCTGGTTTGACCAATACTGAGAGTCCACCAACCAATCTTTAACGAGTGAAATTCTAATACATACCTGATTTAATTTAACCAAATTCAATTAACCGAATGTCAGGTGAAAATTTGTCACTTTTCTAACATGTTGGACCAGGTATTCATTGAACATACAAAGACTAATAATAAGACAAATTAAGTAAATCAAAGCACTCTTTACTATATAGTACATAGAACATCAATTAAAGATGCATTAATTAATTATACTATGAACATTAGAATATATATTCTTCTTACATAGAAAGCTGTATTAGTCCCAGCAGTATAACCCCTTTGGAGCTTCATGGAGGCTCCAAAGTATCCAGATCGAAATGGTTTCACCGACTTGAATCCGCTTCCTATTGATCATCATTATCCAAAATACAAAAAATATTAATTAATTTAGTTATGATCATTAATTAAGTACCAGAATGTGACACCAAAGTGAAATAGAAGATAAAATAAAACCTGAGTTTTTGTCGAGCCAAATTGTGATGCCATTGTTATCGACACTTTGGTGTCCCGGACCCCAAAGGTTTCTATATCCTTGATAAAAGTTCATGGTCCGGAACCGAGAACTCGGGTAGAAGCCCGGCGATGGTGGCCACGGGGCAGCATTGACAAATGGGACAATAAAAATGATAAATAAAAGTAAGAGAAATTGAAGAGCCATGAGGAGATAGAGTTTATTTTTGCTCTATCTATGAATGGAATAAGTAAAGAGAGAGGAGCTAGGTAGGAGGGACTAGTGTGTATTGTACATATATATATAAATGCAGGTTTTAAAGGTAAATAATGTGTACATGGGGAGAAAGTATGGCACTGCAGTTTGCTAAGAAGATTGGTAGTAGGCCCAACTATAGCAATATTTTGAGGTACATTTCCCATTTGGTCACTTTTCTTTTCTCATGCACATTCATTTAATTTTCAAGTCTTCAACAAAAGAAATCATAATTCATGTTCTGTAATTAGAGAGGTTAGTTACATATATAGTTAGTGATGCTATCAAGAAGTTAAATAGTCTCTTATTGCCTTGTGAAGAAATTGTCAATGATATTCTGTATTTTGATCTTTATTTTTATTTTTTTTGGTACATAAAAGTTTGGGTGGGTTCGGCTCCGGTCGCCACCACGGGTCAGGACATGCCTCAAGAACCAAAGGTCGCTTACAGAGGTTCTTACAGATTTTGATCTTTATTTAGTATGCAAGTAATTGAATAAAAATAGTATTGTCAATAAAAAGTGTTTTTATTCTTAAGGAGAAAAGTTTACACTAAATTTGAGTTAATGCCAATTTGCCCCCTGTAAAATGAATAATATTTAATTTATTCCCTTGTGGTTTGAAAAAGAGCATTTTAATTTACCCTCTTGTGAAAATGTTATAAAAACAATTTACCACTTTTCGAAATTAAGAGTGGGCATGAAAAGTATTTTGTAACATATATAGGGGGTAAATTGCCACATTTATCATAACAAGTGGGAGTAAATTCCCACATTAATTTATCATAACACAAGGGGAGAAGGATAAAGTGCCACATATAAAAATGTCAGGGAGGTAGTGCGAAACTTTTATAATATTACAACAGGATAAATTGCTCTTTTTCAAATTAGAAAAGGATAAATTGCCATTAACCCCATCAAATTCAGTATCCCAAACCCAACAGTAAATCCATCTCATTCTTAAATTTACATAATTTCCCAAATGGGATAAGCTGTTAACTGTAGATTTCAAGGGCTTGGGAAACTTAAATCACAAAAATATTATAACATCTAAAAGAGTATTGAAATGATTAGTTGGTGAAGAAATTAAATGTGACACTATGCATGATTATTTGGTACTACAGAACAGTATATTGGACTAGAAAGTTCCCTTTTTAACTTGTATGTAATTAAATTGTAATGTAGATTTGCTGAAAGCAACATTGTCTGATCCTTTAAATTAAAGCTACGATTTTCGGGACTACATATATATAAACTGATCCATCCCCACTTTGTGTAAATTTTATTACCCACTCGATCCTTTCAAATTATCAATCTCTCTTTTTTATACTTTTCCCATTGTGTCGGATTCTGAGTACTACAAGACTGGGGCATGCAGTGAAGGAACAAATTTAATTGTGGGGTCTAAAAAAATCAATTAAGTCTCCCAAAATTAATTGGTATTTTTTTTTTTTTTTTTAATTTAGTAGAGTACGTGGGACATGCACGGGGTATCTATACATTGATTTTCCAAAGATTTGATTTGATTTGATTTTGTGCCTATACTTGTAATTTCTTATAAATTTATTAATTTTAAACACTTTTTTAATGTACTATTTACAACATTTATTGAGTTATGCAGGACAAGAAAAAAAAAATCAGTAATTAAGTCTAGAAGAAGTATTATTAAATATATGGTATTGTTCAGAAGAAAGTGAAGAAAAATCCAATGGACATGAGATTGAGCTTATCAATAATGAGAAGTGATGAGAACTTTTTTTGCGTGGATATATTTATTTATGTATTATATATTATTGTTGGATAAGATATTAAAGGCAGAAAATGGAAAGAGGTGGGAATAAAAAAATATGATTATAATTTATAAGAAGAAAAAAAAAATCAGGGGAGGACAGGATTCAGTGAACTTCAATATCTCATCTCTATGAGATTTAGTGCATTTTTCACCTCTTATAATTAAATGCACAAATGAAAGTTAACTGAAGTGATCAGGATTCAGGAGTAATTTATTTATAAGAATTCTCAAGAGAAAAAAATATTCAAGTTTTAAAGCTTCTCTCATTTTCACAGAAACCTAAAATAGTTTTTACATCAACATTTGATTTACATTTTTTAAAATATTTACAAAATTTTTTGAAATATTTAATATTAAACTAATCGAGATATATCAAAAAATAAATAAAAGGGATTTTTGCACATCACCCCCAAAAAAATTTCATTTTCTCACTTTCCCCCCTATAATTGGAAAAATATGATAGTGCCCCCTAGAAGTTGACAAATGAGTGCACTTTGCCCCCTGATCATTTTAAGTAATTTTGAAAGGGTAAAAACGTCAATCAGGGGGTTTTGTACAATAACAAAAACTTTTAGAGGGTTAAGTGCACACAATTTTGAAATATCCAATGTGACATGTAATTTGAAACAATAAAAAAAATATTTAGTTATGTTTTTGTACGAAAATTCGAATTTAGAAGTCTTTTTAACAAAATTTTCATTAATCCTAATAATTTATTTATTTATTTACAAATAAATCATTTCTATATTAAAAATATTTTAATCAAATCAAAGAAATTTGAAAGTAAAACAATTAAAATAAAAAAAATATGTTATAAGACTAAAATTAAATTACGATATGATTATCAAGGTAAGGAATTCTATGAAAATGTGCTTTGAAATGTTAATATTCTAATAATTTGAATCAATAATTGTGCACTTAGTCCCCCAAAAGATTAAAATTATTGCACTAAACCCCAAATTTACATTTCTACCCTTTGAAATCCAACAAATTATTGACCAGGGGGTAAAGTGTACTCACTTATTAACTTCTAGGGGTTACTATCATGTTTTTTCAATTATAGGGGGAAAAGTGCAAAAATATAATTTTTCTGGATGTGACGTGCAAAAATCCCTAAATAAAATTTTAATGAGTGCATTGAATAAGTTTTCCTACAAACCATATCTAATTTGGGCCTGATAGACCTATCAGAATAATTATGTTCAATTCGTAGACTAGATACATGAAAAGGGGAAAAAAAGTGAGGTGTAAATTATACTCCTACTTGTGATTTTATAATATTTAAAACGGATATAAAATTATACCTCAACTAACTTAATAAAAAATAAATGAAAAATTCAGCACCAGTAATTAAGTGAAGCGTGTGCTGTGTAATAAATAGTTCAACCTGCCTACCAAAGAGCAATAAATTTGAATTGGGACATTTTTATGATAAGCAATTCTACAAGTTTTAATTTTATTCATTTGAAAAATCTAACAATCATGTATCCTCTATTTTGGGTGACTTTGTAAGATTTTTGCCTCATACAAAAAGGTTGACTTTTCTTATGAGTTCTGACTGCATTTCAACTTCATTGGTACGGAAAACTTTGCTTATCGTTGATTATCCAATATCATGTCGGAACTTATTTTTATTTAATTTCACTTAAATACTTTGGGCCTTTTTGTTTGGCGTTTTTCAAAAAAAATTCTTGTTTGGTAAAATGTCATACAAACATGTTTTCTATTTTCTGAAATAAATTTTTTATCTCTAAATTTTCTCAAACTATTCTCTCAAAATTCAAACAAACAACAATTTTCTTATCTCTAAACAAAACTTATACAAACTCTACTCCGATTTGACATAAAGTAACATATCTCTTACACAATTTATCTCACATAACAAACATGATTTGACATAAAGTCTTACATATCTTACACCTACAACCTAACTCTTCCAAAAAAACCTATGATCACTTTATTTCTCAAATCACTCTCTCAAAACTCAAACAAACAACATTACGCAAATCGAGATTATTTCACAAACATCCACTACTCTCCCAAACTACTTTCTCAAACACCAAACAAAATCTTTTGCTGAAGAAATTTTAGTAGATATCGTCTCCGACTGTGGCAATAACTGAACTTATAGGTTCTAAGTTTATAAATTATAACTCAACTAATACCCTTGTGTTTAATTTCAATTAAATTGCTTTAGTTTTCAATCGGAAATAATTCTATATAATTTTAATTTAATAATTTAAGTTTTCTCTTTTGCTGAAGCAATTTTGTTGATAACGTCATAGAAGGAATTTGCATCTCATTAGCTAGTTGGTACTGAATTTATATGTTCTAAGCTAGTTTCCAAAAATTTAAAATAAATTTAATTGATATTTTGTACAATGCTTGTTATTCTACATTATTGTTTTTGCTAATCTAGTTTTCAAGCCCTTAACCAAATTTCAATTTCTCTTTTCATGAAAGTCATTTGTTTCATTTCCTGTATTGTCGGCTATAACCTAATAAATCTCTATGTGGGCCCACGGGGTCTTTCTTTGGTAATAAAGTCCTATAGTGTGTAAGCTCAAATGAAAGAAACCCACTTCCACTGCATTATTTTTTTTTTTTTTTTTTCCCTTAAGACCACCAAACCCATTTCAAGTATGTATGTAAGGAATTATAGACCTAGAAAGTCTTACTTTATCATATGTAAAGTTTAGTCCATGTTGTGACGCGAGGTCGTAGTCTAATAATAAAATTGAGGTTATGGGATCAAGAAATCGTGAATTCGATTTTTCTTGTATCAATATTTTTCTAATAATACTAATGTTTGTAGTTAATTTACATCATCATATATTATGATGTAAAGATTAAAATAAGAATATATTCATCATCATAAAAATACAAATAAAGCTTAATTATTACCTTAATGTTTACTTTTGCAATAAAGCTATGAATGTTTAACAAAGATATTAGGTTTTTTCCGTGCTACCATAAACGCTTAAAATCTTATCTAAGGTACACAATTAACAATACTGGGCCAAGAACATCATTTTCAGGCCTTAATTTAACATATCTCATGATATCTTTTTTTTTTCTTTTTTCTCTAAAAAAGTATTAAAAACAAATTATTTGGCTTTATGTGCTCACAATCACATTAAATTTTGATAAAACGAAATGACATTGTATCATGACGTGAACAAGTTAATGCACAAGACAACGTTATGCTACTACATGGATATCTACCGTTCCATATGTTATGACTCTACTTAAAACATATTTGATGTGGGTTCATTTTCTACTTTTAGAATTAGGTAATAAATAAATTAGACGTGTGAAAAGGGCTTTAAAATTGGGCTTGATTGATAGGGAAAATTCTTATGAAAATTGAAGTTTGACATATATATTTAATATAATACTATACATAGATAGGATACCAAAATTGTGGTACTATTTCTTGGCTAAGTGAGTAGAAGAATCAGTGAATTAATTAATGTCTACCGACAGTTTAAGGGTTCAATGGGAACTGCAATATTTAATTATTTATTTACTTCTTTTGGCGTCTCACTATCTAAAAATGTATTTTGAGAGGTAAAATTTCGAAAATGTGACATCAATGAAAAAATGTTAAAAATATGAGATAAATTTACTCATTTTTTAAAAACACTTCAAGGGGTATTTTTAGATAAAATCTGAAAATTTTAATAGAAAAACACTAAAAAGGGAAAATAACTCTACCTTTTTTCTATTAAAGACAATAATTATGATCATTCCTTAATTTTCTTCTTCCACTGATACATTATATTTATCCATCTCAAATGTCTTCTATTTCTTTCAAATTTGAGACCCAATCGATAAATTCACATGCATGTTTTTTCCATCAACTGACGAGGTACTATCCAATACCCAATTTGATGGGTTTAACCTCAACTTGTTCTTCGAAATGTCAAATAATAATTTTATGATGGTTAGAATATAACCTAATAAAATTTAACTTCAAATCTCAAAAAATATAAATTCAAAAGAACGTAATAGTAAAATTCATCTCCAAGTCCTCAAGAATTCAATCTATTAGAAAATCTCACAAAAATTCATATTAAAAATGAAAGGCTAAAAGAACAGACCGTTAATGTCATAAGTGAAATTATTTTATGGCATAATATTTAAATTTGGCATCAATTGCGCAAGTTCAGACATTATGCAGTGATGTTTGTTATACAACACATTGGATTAAATATTTATGCGGCTACTGCACAAGTATTAAATGTAGTAGAATTTCTTTTCGCTGGAATGATATATTACGTTACTTTCATTAATAAAATTATCACAATCATTTAATGAGTTATAATATTATATTATCTTATTTTTTATGATATATTATACTGATTATTTTCACCATTTCTCAATAACTACTACCTAATAACGTGTATGTATTTTGTTTTTTTTTTTTTTTTTTGGTTTCCCAAGAGTTTAATCCCTTTCGAGGCGGGTCGGGCACATTAAGTGAATACCTCTCCCAACAGGGATTCGAACCTGAGTCCGTTACTTTGTAGTGACTAGTCCCTTCCACTAGACCAATCACCTGTTGGTTGGTATGTATGTATTTTGTTGCCACAATATCTTCATCAAACAAAAATAAAATTGGACGTATCTTGCAAGATCATACCCAAGTTCTATAGTAGAATTGACTTAAAACAAAAATCATTAAACTCAATTTTAGTAGAGATATTGATATCTTCGAATTTGTCTAAGCAAACAAACAGAGGCCCAGCCTAACTACTGGGATGGGCTTCTGTTAGCTTACTTAAATATCTATCAATTTCTAGAGACTCACTCCAGAGAGTTTTGGATCTCATTAAGATGTAAATAGCCCAGCCCATATTTTTCATATTTGTAACTTTCTATTCGGCCCCAAAATGACAAATAAGGCCAAATTGCAGTTCCAAATTAATTTGTGAATTTGAGTTTTGGTCTTTGAATTATATCAACTTATTGAATGTCATCCCATAATTTAATATATTTTTGAAATATTGTTCAAAACTAATAATTAATTTTGATTTTTCATTCCAAACAATATTAACCCGTAGAATTTCATCCAGTAATTTATCATTTTGCATGAATTTAGTCTCAATATTAAATTTCTAATTTAACGGAAATGACGGTTCTATTTTGTGATTAATTTGGGATGAATTATGCAATATTGTATAATTGTTCATGCTAAAATTTGTCATGTCATGACACGTAAGCAACCATATGACAATTTAACGGACACATGCACAATTTCCGTGTCATAATTAATGGTGAGATGATATTCTAAAAGAACATTAAATTACTGGACAAAATTCGATGAGGTGATATAGTTTAGGACGAAAACCCAAAATCACTTTTGAGACTTTTTCTGCAATTTTGTCGACAAATAATTATCCATAGCAACCACTAATTTTATAAATTATTGTTTAAAGTTTTGAGATTAAACAAAAAATTGGTTCGAGTCTCCTCAAGAAATTTGATGGTACGGAAAATAGGAAATTGTTTCTAATATGAATTTACGCATTATGCTAACATATTCTTAGAAGAACTTTCCATGTGTAACATATGAATTTGTTCGGATATTTATTTATCTAAAAAAAAAAGACTTTTCTTTGAAGGACTTCCTTAATTATGAATATTGCTCGGAAATTCGTAAGTCTTTGCGTAGCAGATTCTGAACATTTTTCGTGATTGATGGGCTACTTCATTTTGTTTTCAGTTTAGTCATTGAATTAGCGTTGGGTTGGTAGTTAGTAGATATCAATTTAGAGTTGAACTCTGATTTGTTTTTTAGGTAATTTAGAGTTGAATATTAAATAAATAAATGTGAATAAGTTTAATTAATTTATTTTGTTATATATGAAAAATCAAATTTAATTAACACACTATTTTATAATTTATAAATTTGATTCGATAAACTAAAAAAAATATAAGTAAAAAGTATTATCCTACTCGTTTACACTTAACACCCATACTAAAAATACAGTTAAGGCATTCTTAATATGTTTTTTTTTCAGCATTCAAAAGGTCAACTTATTATCCCAAAAGGAAAATTAAAGAATCAAATTAATTCATTTTGAATTGTAGTAGTTGGACATATAGTGATCATCTCTCTCTCAACATGAATTTATACAAATGAACTCACCAAATCCTTTGCATTAAACCTAATTCCTGTTGATTTTATTAATTTTCAATGGTAAATTAATGGTGACGGATAACGAAATATTAAAGTTCGACTACTCCAAAAGGTGTTGTGTATATATACTTTTGGAAAATAAAAAAATAGCAACTAATGGGTCATGAAAATTATGGATTATATTTGGAGTATTTAGCAATAAATTAAATAATACATTCTCCGTCCCATTAATCTTTATTCATTGATATCGTTGATTAGTCAACTTGACTAAATTTTGAAAAAGTATAATAAATAATTTATCTAATATATTTAATTAATAATATGATAATATCATATGATATTATGTATATTATTATTTAAAATGTTTAATACGCCACAAATATGGATAATTTAATATGATAAATCATTTAAAATATTAAAAAATTTAATCGAACACTATAGCTAATACAGTAAAAATAATGGGATGAAGGGAGTAGTACATATGGCTTCAATGTTACAAACAATTTTCAAACTATGGACCTTCCTTATCTAATATTGCTAGGTATTTTCATAAAAATAAAAGAACTATAAATATTTAATAAAACAACTCTCCTCCACTCAAATTATGTGAAAAAATCTTCCAAAGTTTAAAATAAAATTATTTTCGTAAAAATTGACTTGCTATATTTCCGTTGAGTGGAATATTCCTTTTCTGGAACTGATGAAGTAATATGAATATGATTTGTCATAGGAAATCGTTTCTGGAGCGCCCAAAAGATTTTATCCATAGGAAAATATATTTAAGGTAGAAAATATTATTCAAGAAGAAAATATTTATTTTTATAAATCCGAGCTCTTCAATTCCTCCGCTTCAGCCATTGAGGACTAGGTAATATTCCACCCTTAAACCCTTCAAACAAAATTCGTTAAATTTACATTAAAGATTTTCATCATTATCGCACATAAATTTATGGGTACTGTTTTGAATCGCCATTTATGTTTTCTTCAATTTTAATTGCATTATTTCATTAAGGATTCGCAACCCATTTGTTTTTTCCCCCAAAGGCAAGTAATTACTGTTGTTGATCTTAACTGATTATCTGAAGAACTCATCTATTTATGTATGTATATGGTCTTGTCATTCATACTTTGTTTTCTTGAATTTCAAGAAACCCTCATAAAAGATTTAAGCATGGAGATGACTGGTGATATATTATTGTTGACAATGAAATCTATGATGAATACTTATAATGAAACTCATTTATTTATGCAAGTACATGTTCTTTTCATTGATTATTTGTTTTCTTGAATTTCAAAAAAGCCCTCATAAAAGATGTAAGCATTAAATTGACCACTGAATATTATTCTTGACCATGACATCTTTAATGATTCTTTGTGAACAAACTCATATTTTTATGCATGTACTCGTTCTTCTCATAGATAACTTGTCTTCTTAAAATTCTTGGAACCCGCAGAAAGATTTCATCATGGAATTTACAAGTGAATATTTTCGTGGAATCTTAAATTTTTCATGAATGCACGTACACGTCTATCTTGTAAGATAATATGTTCTCTTGAATTTCAAGAAACCCTCTAATAAAACATTCATGAGTTTAAAGATGGTGGATAATTGAATTCCTTATTAACTAGAATTCTCATTTAGGAAGGGTTCATTTATATAAGTCAAGATGGAGATTGATAAAGCGATAAAGGAAAGTGATGACAAAAGGTTGAAGACAAAGTACAACAACGCCATCTATGTTATCGAAAGGGCTCTTGCTCTCTACTCGTATGCCTCATTTCCTTCTATTTACAACATTGCACTTATACAAGTTTTTTTCTGTACCTCAGTTCTCTTGGGATAGGAATTGCACTTGTAGATGATTTATTAATAATAACCATATTAACGTAGGATAATGAAGCAAGCTTCATATAAGTGAAATTCTTAAGCATATATTTAAACTAGTATAATGTAATGAGATAATAAATGCAACAGCACTGGATATTTTAGTTGTGGGATTGAGACATAAATATCAGCTATATGCAGTTAATTAACTAAAAGACAATAAATAATCTTCTTTTATACTTCAGTGATTATTCTATTAAATAATTTCATTATCAGCATCGATGAGGTGGCCCTCAGCTTCAATGGCGGAAAAGATTCAACTGTAAGTTTTTCTTTTTTTTTATGTGTAAACTCTTTTGTCATAAGTTAAAAGCATCAAAATCAACTTTTGTAGGTTTTACTGCACCTTCTTAGGGCAGGGTACCATTTGCATAAGGCTGGAAAGAGTCAATCCTCCGAGGATGCAGAAATCACTTTTCCAATACGAACAATTTATTTCGAGAGCTCATCTGCTTTCCCTGAAATCAATTCATTTACTTATGACGCAGCTTTCACGTATGCATTGAGATTTACTTTTTTACCACCTACCTTTTTGTGAAAGTATTAAGTTAAATAAAATGGTATGTGCTTGCTTTTGATATACCATTTATTTCCTTCAGTAATATTATATTTACTATTGCTGTTTGGCAGATACAAATTGCAAATGGACATTATACGCCTTGATTTCAAATCAGGCCTGGAAGGTCTGTTACAAGCTAAACCTATAAAAGCTATTTTTCTTGGTGTAAGAATTGGTGATCCTACCGCGGTATGCATATACCTTCTTTCTCATCAGCTCTATTTTTTTTAATGTGCCTTAAATTAGGAATGAGATTAGAAATATATACTAATATATTTTTTGGTCATAATTTTTCAGGTAGGGCAAGAGCAATTCTCCCCTAGCTCACCTGGATGGCCACCTTTCATGAGAGTGAATCCCATCTTGGACTGGTCATACAGGCTAGTATATTTTCCTTAAATTACTCCCTAATCATCTATCTAGAATATTATTTTCCTTAGAAAAGGCAGAGTTTCATACATGAAATTTTAGTTCCTTCTAATTGAAACTATTAGCTCCTTCAGTTGATATATAATGATGATTCTTTAAGCTTTATAGCCACCCTTTTTACTGTACTACTTTTATGCAAAGGTGCTCTTTGTTTCTATTTTGACTTCAATAGAAAGGTCTTACCTTTTCACTGTTTATATGCAGAGATGTTTGGGCCTTTCTCTTGACTTGCAAGGTTCAATACTGCAGCCTCTATGATCAAGGGTAAATTTAGATGCTTTGGTGAACGAGAATGCATCACTTTATGCGAAGATCTATTTTGAGTCTTTCTTGCTACTTTTTTCATAGTAAATTGCTACTGTTTGGACACATAAAAATATTTTTTTTTAATGCAGAGAGGATATTTATGTTTTGATTGGCATTTGATATCTATTTGAATTGATCTAATCTTGTTCGATATCTGCAGGTACACTTCAATAGGTAGTATTCACGATACAGTTCCTAATGAACTTTTGTGCAAGACCAAGTCTGGCAACATTGGAGAAAAATTCAAGCCAGCCTATCTTCTTCACGATGGAAGATTGGAAAGAGCAGGAAGAGTAAAAAAGTTAACTTCTCAGCCATTTTCTACTCTTAGCAATGGCTTAAAGGAGGATTCACATTTAAAAAACATGTTAACAGCCTCAGTTATTGCTGTTGGAGATGAAATCCTGTAAGTCTTCTACTGCTGAGTGTCCTATTTTTCAAACTTTTCATGGTGGATTTTTTATGACCAAGGATGTCATTATAATTGTCGTTTATTATAGCTGCTATATGTGAGATCAGTCAGTTGTGACCGATATTCTTTTGTTGATTCCATAGCTCAGGTTTGGCACTGTTGAGGATCAAATGGCATCCTCATTGTGTAAAAAGCTCCATTCCATTGGCTGGGCTGTTTCACATGTTGCTGTCACACGAAATGATGTATGATTTCATAAATTGTTTTGACATATAACAAGCTCTCCACATTCTTCTTATGACATATTATTATGATATATAAATACTCCCTCCGTCCCATTAGTCTTTATCCCTTGTGATGGTTGACCAGTCGTATAAACACCATTTGTGGCTTAAACTTTCTCTGTGACAGTTGAGAGTTCTTGAGTGAATGAATGAATTGATATATCACGTGGGACTCAATTTTGCCTGTAAATTGCTATAAAATTGAGTGCGACTAAGAGGAATATACTGGAGAAGAAACAAGAGGGGATACATGGTTAAGGCAACAGCCCAACTATTAAATAAGAAATAACCATTAGATGGTTTCAGTGATTGTTCTAAAGTGATGCATTTAACCCTAGTAGCAAACATATAAGGGTAGACATTAATTCACAGGGAATAAGATTATTAAGAAAGACTTCATCATTTTTGGTTTTACTATCTATATTTTTTATTTTGATAAAGTGGAGTGAAAGAAGGATGCAGACACTGTAGAGACAGGTATCACTATTAAATTAGTTAGTTTCTTCTGTTTGTAGGAATTCTTCCTAGTGGTAAACTAGTGGTTGATTATCTAGCCATTCTTTCTCTAAGACTGCATTTGGATTAAAGGATTTTGAATCCATAATAAACAAATCTCTTATGTTGTTTCCTGTTATGTAGTATTTAACTTCTATGTCGGGACATGTTTTCAGATTGATTCGGTTGCAGATGAAGTTGAGAGACAAAAGTGTACAAATGATATGGTAACCTTTTAAATTATTTTGGTTGCGTATAGTGTGTGTGTGACTTTGCTGATAACTTTAGTGTAAGCATTATTATTTGCTACTTCTGTTTCTATTGCAATTAAGCTTGAAAGAGATACTTACTGCAGGTTTTCATATATGGAGGCATTGGTCCATTGCATTCAGATATCACTGTAGCTGGTGTTGCTAAAGCATTTGGTGTCCGTATGGTAAATCTTGCCCATCTCCAAGATTTTTTTTTTAACTTCTGTTAGTTTTACGTATGAAACTTTGATATTATTATTAGTATAAAAGAATTCGATTAAGTTAGCTTTCCTATAAATTATTTTTATTTTGCTTGTAATATTACTTAAACTGGCACATTTATCTAGCACTATCTTTCCTTGAAGGCCCCTGATGAAGAATTTGAAGAATATTTGAGGCATCTCATAGGTGAAAAGTGCACTGGAGATAGGAACGAGGTAATGTAATATGTTTATCGGTAATGCTGCCTTTCTGTTTGTAGAAATCGAGGTTTACAGGTAAATAGTTTTAGTGCTCGTGTTTTACTATTATTTATCAATTTTGTCTGTATTCCTTTTCCAGATGGCTCAGTTGCCTGAAGGCATTACCGAGCTAGTGCATCATGAGAAACTTGCTGTGCCGTTGGTAAGAGATATTTATATGATGAACTCTTTCTTTCTTTCATAAAATTAGCACCCAGTCAATATAGAAGTAATTTTTTTCCGATTTGCATTTTGTAGATCAAGTGTCAGAATGTGATAATTCTTACTGCAACAAATGTTGTTGAGCTTGACCGTGAGTGGGATTGCTTGATTGAATTTATGACATCCACTGAGCATTTAATTACGACTGAACCATTTCTTTCAAAGAGACTGGCCTCGACTCTTTCAGATGTGAGTTAAATTGATTCTCTTTTTTTCACTTACATTTCCGAGTATTGGGATCATGACTTCAAAATCATATGCCATGCAGGTCGAAGTTGCTCGACCACTTTCAGAAATTAGTATTAAATTTCCGGACCTATACATTGGTAAGAATCTTTTGATTATAAATCAGTTTGTCTATACGAACTCTAGTGTAACTTGTTTCTCCATTTGCTTGGAAAATGAAGGGGGTTATCGCGAATCTAGAGGAGGTCCTTTGATCATTACCTTTGAAGGAAAGGTAAGGTTGTTTGCTTTGGTATATCTACTTGGTTTCAGGGAAGAGATAGTTGTAACTTAGTTTGACTGCATTTGGAACTCTTTAGGATGAAACGAGAATCAGTGCTGCTGAAGAAGCGTTATGCCAGAAGTTCCATCCGGGGGCATTCTCTGAAATTAACTGATTTATGAAATGCTATTCTGTGGCGAACTGCTCGATTGGTTAAAGAGCTGTTGAAGGATGTTGCGATTTGAAGGTTCATCAAGTGGAATTTATTTCGATATAGCATTTGGTAGGGGATAAAAGAAAGTTCCTTGCCTGAATGACACACACAAGGTGGTGGGTATAAGGGAAAGGGATTACTTTGTCATTTTGAGAGAAACTCATTATATTTAACTTCATGTATTGTATTATGGATTTATGATGAAAGAACAATGAATGTTGTTCACTGGAGGAAATTTGGAAATAACAGAGTTTCTGTTTTGAACACCAACAATTATCTGCATTTTGTTTTCTCCATGGCTGATGTCTTGATTTCATTGATATGATTTTCAGTGTCGCAGATTGATTCTTAGATATTTTGTTTATTTTTTTAACCGATTAACTGAAAACAAGACCATTTTTCTAATTCTTCCATCGAAAATATTGAAAAGATTTTGTTTTTATCAAGCGAAATGAAAACAAGATGTAATTTCGAAACTAATTGCCAGAAACTCTCTTAATTCAGTAACTTTTTTACGATTTTTTCAGTGTATTCGAAACATTTTCGAAAAGTTTTGAAAAGTTTCTAATATTTGGCTGACCGAAATATACATTCGAAACGAAAATCCTGCTGAAATCACATTTGGCCATATCCATCCAATCTCAAGACAAATGTATTGTATATGCCTTCTGACTAGAGAGTATTGCGACTGTGGAGTAATGATAGACAAGGTTCAGAAGAAGTAGATCGAAAATTAGTCTAGAGGGTTTTTAGGGAAATGAGTGGAAAGTAATTCTGTCATTGGCTGTAAAGATTTGGAGCCTTTTGCTGTAAATAAAATGTGTGCACGCAAACATATATCAAATGCTCAAACAAATGAGATTACATTCATAAGCTTTCACAATCAACTTATAGTAATCGTGAAACTGTTTCATACATCCAAAAATTCAGAAAACAAACAAAATAGTAATTCAATGTGACCCCATACAACAACAGAGCTGCTGGAGGAAAATAGAATTTCAAGACAAATTTGCTAGTAAATAACAGAAAAATGAAGCTAAGACAACATCCAACAAAATACTCCAGGCTCCAATATCCCTAAAATAGAAAAACTAATCCCGCGTAGTAATGGAGTTCAGGAAAAGAATCATAAAATTTAACATATCCGAACAAGCTTTGTTTGTTCTGCAACAAACTCAAGCTTTAGGCTTGAGGATCTTGACAGTCTCCCATGTGAAATCAGGATCATCACGGCCAAAGTGACCATATGCAGCAGTCTTCTGGTACCTGAAGTTGCCTCCTCTCAACAAGTCAAGGTTGATAGCCATCATTCCTGGCCTAAAGTCAAAGTTCTCCTTAATAAGAACCAGAATATCCTTGTCCGGGATGGTACCTGTCTTGTAGGTGTCAACAAAAACTGAAAGTGGTTCAGCTACACCAATAGCATATGAAACTTGCACAATGCAACGACGAGCAAGTCCTGAAGCAACCACACTCTTTGCTGCCTGTCTAACAATATATGCACCACTCCTGTCCACCTTGGTGGGATCTTTTCCAGAGAAAGCACCTCCACCATGAGCACCCCATCCACCATAGGTGTCAATGATGATCTTCCTACCAGTGAGACCAGCATCTCCATGTGGGCCACCAATGACAAATCGGCCAGATGGGTTCAAGTGGAAGATTGTGTTTTCATCAAGGTATTCAGCAGGAACCACAGGCTTAATAACATGCTCTTTCAAGTCAGCAGCTATCTGGTCATTTGTAACAGTCTCATCGTGCTGGGTTGAGATGAGGATAGTGTGAACTCTAATGGGAACCATGGCACCGTTGTCGTTTCTGTACTCGACAGTAACTTGGGTCTTACCATCAGGTCTCAACCATGCGCAAGTGTTGTTCTTTCTCACTTCAGTGAGCTTGGCACCAAGCTTGGTGGCAAGGACATGAGTAAGTGGCATGAGCTCTGGTGTTTCATCAGTGGCATAGCCGAACATGTGGCCTTGGTCACCAGCTCCGATCTCCTCAGGTTTCTTGGTAAGATGACCGTGAACTCCCTGGGCAATGTCGGGACTCTGTTGTTCAATGTTGACAAGGACTTTGCAGTTGTCAGCATCAAGGCCAACATCTGCTGAGATGAATCCGATGCCTCTGCATGTATCACGGACTATCTTCTCATAGTTCACGTTAGCCTTGGTTGTGATCTCACCAAAGACCATCACCATGTTGGTCTTTGTGCATGTTTCACAAGCAACTTTGCTCTCTGGGTCTTGCTCTAAGCAAGCATCAAGAATGGCATCTGAGACTTGGTCGCAGAGCTTGTCGGGGTGACCTTCATTCACAGACTCTGAGGTGAACAAGAAAGTTTCCATATCGCTTCTGGAAAACATACCAAGAATTCTGTTAGTTCATATATGATAATAATTCTGCAATTTGGACGAAAATAAAGTAGAAGTTTTCCATGTTTGAGTAATACTGCAAAAATAGAGCTCAAAGCCAATTAATTGTAGCATAAATCTGAGTTGTTGTCTCTTCAAATTTGCTTTATGAACTCAAGCAGAAATTCACACACAAGTAATGTGTAGACAGTGATGCAGTGCTAAAAAAAATTACAGAACCAATGACACTGCTGACTCAATTAAACAGATCCGTACCAGCTGTGCCATAGATTTGAAGAGTCATTTAAGTACAGATAATTTGCTTAATTAGAAACGCAGATATTTTATCAGTTATGAAAGAAGACGCAGAAATTAGCAGAGTCATCCACCGGAAACACAGTTAAAAACAAAAGCCACAGGTCATAAGCATAAATTAAGATCATATGTAACGTAGATCTACCATGCCACAATCAAAATTAACGACAATAATGAGTCAATATTAATTTCTACATGCATCATGCTTCCAATAAACAATTGAATCACAAACTTCGTGTAAGAAAACAAAGAAATCCTAACGCAAAATGCTAAACAAGATCTGAATCTCGTGACTCGATTTGGTCAATTTTATGAGCTCCTAAACACGCACATGACGAAAATGCTATGGATCTAAGGAAGAACAGACGTAGCGTTAGCGGATCTAGAAATTACAGAGGAATTTCAGTTGATATATGCGTACCTTTAGTTAAATGCACGTAGATCTGCAGAATTCTTATGAAATAAGGAGAAAGAGAGCAAAGCGCAAAATGCAATGTGTATTTGTGGGGTGGAAATGCAGCGTAGATATATAGCCGGATCCGAATGACTCGTTCTTAACTACCCTATAAGGGCCCACCTACGTAACTTCTTATACCAGCTGTTAATGAGCGGTTGATTGACGGTGGAGATCTGGTTAATTTTTTTTTTTTGGAAAATATCACTTGGTTCCCTAACTTTTGAACGCTTTCTCATTTTTCCCCCTAACGTTTTGCGAGTTCCCACTTAATCCCTTTAACTATTTAGTATAACTCAGGTAGCCTCCTAATATGCGGAAACTTAGACTCTAACAGAATATTTAGCCTAACTTTAATGACGTGGCTTTGAGGTTTTTTCATGTTGTCACTCCACCCAATTTTTGAACAGATTTCATCGACGAATGTTTAAAGATAGATGAGGGATTAAGTGAGAATTCACAAAGATTAAGGGACAAATTAAAAAAACGTTAAAAAATTAGAGGATAAAGTGAGATTTTCCTCTTTTTTGGTTTTACTTCTCCAAACGGTGGGTAGTAATTGTCAAAGTTAGGAATTGTTTTGAAGTTGAAAGACTTGTACCCAGTGCATCAAGAAAAGTACCTGAGTTGGTGAATGTCTTGAAGCATCATGCAACTTGGGTATTTAGTACTATTTACTATTTGAGTGTGACAAACAGGTGTGTTTGAAATTTTTGAATTGAGTTTGGGTAGTTCAAAATGCGCTGAATCAAATTGACTTATTTTTTGCACGTAGAAAATGAGCGGATTATGTATGAGGTTTTTTCAATCATTTATATTGCAAGAAAAAATTATTTAAATATTTGCATAATAAATAAAACTATTTTTAATATTAATTCTCTTAATGATATAAAATATATTCTTTTCTATTTGCAAAAGTAAACTAATAAGTTGTATCTTACGATTAAATTAAGAAAATTCAATCTTACTTTAGGTTTTGAATACATTTTAATACCTAATATATGATGTTAATGCTCCCCGTTGAATATTTTTATCACTTTTTCCTCAAAAAAAAAAATATTTACAATCCAGCTCGACTAAACATAAACAAACAAAAACTAGATCAGATTGAATAGGGGTGGACCCCGACCAATAAATACATGGCTAGTGACTCTTTTACCACCAATGAAATTTACACACAAATTATTTGTTCCCACTGAATATTACACCAAAAATTAAGACAAAATTCAAGGACACATAGCTGATTTCTTTAGTCTAACAAAACCAAATTGTATTTGTACCTAATTAACTACATTGGTAATATTAGACCAGGTCTTTCATAGACCATGAACAAAATTAGTGCATCCATCAAACATATTTGTAAGATTTTATATATGGTCTATGAAAGACAGGGTCTAGGCAAGAATTTTTCTAATTACATGTCAGTTACGTCATATAATTAAGATTAATACAATTTGAAGTAGAATTAACATACTCCCTTTGTATGTATTTTTAAGTTGTCAATTTGAAGGATTGCACATAGATTAAAAAATTTAATAAATAAAAAAATCTTAAAATATTCTTTTAACTAAATAATCATAACATTAATTAATATTAATTATAATCATTAACAAGAAATGTAAAACTGATAGAAAAAAATTAATTTTACATTAAACTCGACAAGTAAGAATAAATAACTTGTTTGTCAAAACGACAAATAAAAAAAAAGAGTAATTTGTAGCACGGCAAGTTTCTCTTGTTTCTTGGTAGATCTAACTTAGATTAAGACAGATATAAAGTGAGTTCAACATGTGGGTTAGTTTTGTCCTTTTCATGAATTTCATCAAAGTTGGGACTAATCGAGTTGTATGATTTTGCTTAGTTACCTACAAAATGTGTCGGTAGATGTTTACACGTTGAAAGTTTTAATCGAGTTTCACCTACTCTTTGATAATCATTTTCTTTGCACATTTTTTTTTTCAAAATGGATAATGTAAATTAATTTACCGTGGGAGAAGCAAATAAAAGACGTGGGAATCACTTCTGTTTTTTCTTTAATGTTGGTAGGTCAATGGAATTGTATTCGTATGAAATAATATATTGCGGGTCCAAGCTGTATGCTGCTTATTGACAAGTTGATTGGTCCCAATTTGAATCTGATGGTTGTAGATTGAGAGAGAGGCACTCAAACTATATTTAAGACAATTTAATTTGGATCTTCTTTTTGCAAAGAGTTTTTATAATTAATATGACAAATTATGAGATATTGTTTCTGATACGGGTTATTTGATTGAATTTCTAAATGCTTGTCTTTCTGGTGAGATCCGAGAGAGCCCCACCATTACTTAAACTAAGACACATTGTATTTTTTTTTTCTTTCAAGGATTTAATTTTTTTCGAGGCGGATTGTACACATTAAGTGAGGTACCTCTTCCAGTAGGTATTCAAACTTGAGTCCAGTACTTTGTAGTGACTAGTCCCTTCTACTAGACCAATTACCTGTTGATAAGACACATTCCATTGGTCTGGAGCAAAACTGGGAATATGAACTCTGACTAATGAAAATTTAGGTGTTGGGGTATTTTTCAAAAAGTAGTTGGCTAGAAACATTGATATTTGAAATGTTACTCTTTTCAATCACTATATCGAATCTGTTTTATTGGTAACAAAATATAAAGATAAACTTATCACAAAGGTTAATATTAAACTAGAGAAATACTCACACTAGTGAGAAGCTGAACTTATGACCTCGTGAAACTTCATCCTTAGTCAACATACTTGTTTTCCTTAATTTGTTCCATTTTGAACCTAATTCATTGGTCCTAATTTTGTCAATTAAGAAGTGGATAAATTATTTAGAGATTGATTGAGGGAGCGTGTGAGGTACCAAACTACTTTAAATCAAGGTCGGTCATCTGAGATCGCCGTAATGCCCCCTCGACTTGACTCTCTGGTCGCTCTTAAACTCGAAGTTGTATTATTGAGTTAATGGCGATTTATCCCATATGAATTGCATAATGTTCAATTTTTCTCATTGTGATTTGAAAAAAAAAATTTACACCCCCGTAATCTTACAAAAGTTTCACAAGGCCTCCCTGACATTTTTAAACCTAAAAAAATAAGAATTGACAAAGCTACAATTTACTCCCCTGAATTATGATAAATGTCAGTTTACCCCATGTGTTATGATAAATGTGTCAATTTATCCTCTTGCTTTATGATAAATGCGACAATTTAGTCCCTAAGTTACAAAGAACTTTCCATGCCCTCTCAATTTCAGCGGGTGAGTTACACTCTCCACCCGAATGAGGTAAATTACTTCTTCAAAATTCTATAAGGGGGTAAAATGCTCTTTTTCAAATTGCAGAAAAATAAATTAAACATTATGCAATTGACGTTAGCTCTTGTATTTCTCTATCAATAAAACTGTGGAAATTAACAGTACCAGTAAATAAATTTAACCTAAAGTGCATTTGTTTATATTTCATGAATCTAAGTAGAAGAATTTGAAGTCAAGGAGTTCTTTTCCGCTTGTTATTGAAGAAATCTACTTCAATGAATAGTCAAGTTTTTGTATGGTCAAACATTAAAACATACTAAATTTTGTTTTAACAAAGAAAATCAATGCACATACATGTCTATACGTGCATCCAATGAGTTTGCAAGCTTATGTAATCTTGCACGATGTCAATTAGATTAATATCCATTAGTTACGACAAAAACCTTCGAAATTATGCTGCCAAGAAAGAACTCGTATGGACCACAAAAAGATAATCAAATACGAACATGTTGCTTTGAAAATTCTCATATGCTTAAAGTCACGTTGTCGTTATTCTTTCAACGGCAGAAACCACTTCTAGAATTTCTAATTCTTGAAAAATATCTAGTCCAAATCAGGTTCAGCCGAATTTATCAATAACAAGATACTTGTATGAATGTAATGAGTCCTTCAAAATCGACCAATCATTTCTTGCAATATTTCATTTTCTATCAGGGAAAACCGCGATAATTCATATGAAGGACCTTTGATTCACAGCTCTACAAAGATTTTATATACTAATGGACGATTTTAGTAACTCAATCCAAGTTGAAGTCCTAAGGCTGCATGAACAAGGAACAATGTCATAATGCTACTACCTAAGATCCCATGAACATTTCGCAATCCGGGATTTCCCTACATACAACCAAAAAAAAAAAAAATCATCTCAAAATCAGACTAGGTAGATTAAAAGACAAAATTCTTGATTTACAGGAAAGAAAACATAATTTTAGTTTTAGTTAACTAACCTCAAATAGTGATGGCAATATAGTCTGAATTGTTAGAAGAGCAAGCCCAATGAAGCCAGTTACAGCATGAGGACTGCAAAAGAAACAAAAAAAAAAAAAAAAAATTAGAAAGATTATTATATTGGAGAGGAAAATGGAGAAGTAAATGACAAATAGAGACCTTTCGAAGATGGGTCTATCTGAAGTGAGAAGAGACGTAACTCCACCGGTAGCTCCAAGAGCAAAGAAGAAAAACATTCCTGCGAGAAGCTTAGGATGCAAATCTTTCGCCTTGGCCTTCTCCTCCTATGAAAAAAACAAACATGTACGAACCAAATTTGAAGAACGTCGTAAACCAAACAAAGATTTTTCTCGAAATTTTTGTAATCTCAATCCTTACCACATCATCTGAGAAACGAATACGGAAGCCCAAATAAGTTCCGTAACCACCCATAGCAAATAGTACAACAGCCTACAAGAGTATATGAAGTTTATTTTAATAGGTCATTCCACCACAAGTTAGATTGGCTATACAGAATGTATTACTAATAGACATACCATGTTCCCAGGATGGCCCCAGTGCACGAGCCATCCAGGAAGGTTGAATGACTTTACGAGTTCAACAAAAGGGCTGAACAGAGAAGTCACAGTTGAAGCTGAAATAAGAAGGCCCAATCAAAACATTACCAAGACCGAAAGAAACTAGAAATTATTAATGCACTCCGATAATCAGCTACCCCAATAAGTTGGGATAGAAAAAATGGCAATATGGCATACTTGTATCGCTTTTTCCAATAAACAACAGAAGATTACGTAGATCATCGAGAATTAAAATCACATATATGTGGTAACTAATTAAGAGCTACAATCAACAAATTTCCATTGACTTGAAGAAACTTTATTCCGAAGATACATGTAAGACAATCTGGCGTCCTACTTCACGATATTTATAGCAGTTTGGTTTTCAAATTGTCGCAGGCTTACCTCCTATAGTAGTATTTATAGAAGAGAGAAATGCTAGTATGGATCATAAACATTCCATCTAACATTTATTTGACAGAATAAACTCAGATGCTCACCTGTTCTAAATTTTTAAATCTTTAATCCAACACTCTACAGATTTGCACATGAATGAATTTACAGATTAGAAAGCTGAGAATAAGTTAGATAATATTGAACAAGCAATAAACATCAATGCAAGATTAAATCCAAGTCGAAGTTTTATTTAGCACAATGTTACAACTACATTAAGAAATTCAATCAAAGTCATATTGAGTTTAACCAACACATTGGGACTTAAATTTGAAGTAATAAAACAATTCACCAATCAATTTAATCATTACCCTATTTCCGACAACAAAAAAACCCTAAATAAACTGCAATTGGATGAACATTGTGCAAATAAATGTTGATAGAGTAAATGTAAGATTTTACCTCCAGGAAGAGCAGCTAAAATTAGCAAAGGCAAAGGAGAAATTGAATATAAGATTGTCTCAGACGATTCTTCCACAATTGCATCATTCTTCTCCTCAACTACATCCAGAGTTTCAGAAATCTCGCTTTTCTTCAGAGCAAATGTACAAGTAAAATTAAATGCGTTTCTTTTCGTCAAGGGAGCTACTTTAAGTGTCGGTGATTGAGAAGGAGCTGGGGACGAAGATAAGGATGGGTGGTGGGGATGTGAAGTAGAAGGAGATGAAAATGGTCTAAAAGCAATGAAAGATGCATTCACCGCAACCATTTTTAACACGAAATCAAGTAAATGCGAAGAATTATTAGTTCCTCTGTTCTGTTTGCTGCTCTGTTTTTTTTTTTTAGTTTTTTTTTATCACTTCTGATTGTAAATTGTATGTGTGAGTGTGTGAGACACGGGCTGTGTATACGAATTTTGAAGATAGTGTGAGATGGAATGGGAAAGGTAAAGAAAGAGACACGATTCTTAATTTTCTACACTACACTTGATGAAAATTCACCATTCACTCCCCATTAAACCAAATATAGGAAAATAATAAAAGGTGGGTAATTTACACTCTGGACCCCCGAAGCTTATCGTTAATTACCAAAAAGTCCCATTGAAATTACAAGAATCATTCTTATGATTTACAATGATGTCTTGCAAAATCCCCTTGCAGCGAGGGGATTTTTGTAAGAAAAAATTAAAGTCTACATAAGAATTATGTAACCATCCACCTCCAAATTGTTTGGAGATTTGGAGGTGAAATCACTCTCTCACTCATCTTCATATTTGATGAATTTTTAAAATTTTGAATTACTTTTACATTATTTATGTTATTAATCATTCTATTTTCTTTAAATTAATAAAAACATGAATGTTTGATATAATATTATTAATAGGTTATAATTTAAATTTGAAATGTGTATTTTTAATTTAGAAGTTAAAATCATATATAAGAAAACTCAAAAAGATGAAAAATTAAATTAAATAACATTTATACACAACATAAATATGAATAGTGTAATGTCACATATGGCTCATCTATAATAGTGAGATAAATTATGATAATTCAAGCTTAGTCTTTAGCAAGAATATGGACGTTATTGACATGTTGAGGGTCCAATCGATCTTGCCAGTGAAGATGAAAGAAAAACATGATCGTTATCTGGGCTTCAGGCTTGCCGGTGGTGGTGGCGGGAAAGTCGAAGAAGGAGATTTTTAACTATATCAAAGATAGAATTTGGGAACGAGTCCAAGGGTGGAATGAGGAAATACTTTCAAATGCAGGTAAAGAAATCCTCATTAAGGCGGTCTTGCAAGCTATGCTAACCTATATTTGCAATCAGATGCTTCAAGCTACCGAAGACGAATTAAAGGGGCCTTATTTCGAATTTCTAGTGGGACGATAAAGAGAAGAGAAAAATCCACTCTATAAATTGGGAAGAGCTTTGTACAAGTCTCAGTCACGTAAACAAAATAAAGAAGTTGAAAACACTTTTTTTTTTTTTTGGGTTTCCCAAGGGTTTAATCTCTTTCAAGGCGGGTCGGGCACATTAAGTAGGTACCTCTCCCAACAGGGATTCGAACATGAGTCCACTACTTTGTAGTGACTAGTTCCTTTCACTAGACCAATCACCTGTTGGTAGAAGCTGAAAACACTGATGAAAAGGTCATGTACATAGGCCGAAAGTTCCAAGTTATAACAAAGTGAAGAAGTACAAATAGAACTAACTTTTTACAACTCCCATTTCCGAATGTTTCAAGTCCGTTGATCTTGTCTCTTAATAATATCCTACGCATCAAATTTAATCATCTTCAATCCTTCACATGTCAAGCACCAAAATGAGAGGCTTCAAAACTGCTGCAGAAAAAAAAAGTTGGCCATCAGTCAAGAATGGCGAGACGAGGCTCTCCACAAATGATTCTCCGATGACAAACTCAAGTCCATCAGTATCCATGCGGTCACATGTTCTCTCATTCGGATTACAGACAGTTAAATCCTCTGCAGCATCACTTGAAACCAAAAAGTTACTCGTCCTCGTTCCCAATAAAACACAAAGGTTTAATTTCACAAAAACAATTTAAATTTTCATAACGAATACTGAATGTGCATGGTCCAAGACTCTACTGAATCATACTCTTTCATCATCCAAAAAACAATATTTTCACTCAACATCTCGACAAAACACAAACGCCCATCCAGAACGACAAGATCACATAGGTATAATAAATAATAATTCTTTCTTAACATCAGTAGGACCACAAACATCATAAAACACCTCATTAGCTAAATCAAAAGTCGCAATCGTAGATGCTCCAGATTCTTTGCTTACATTCAACCAATGAATAGCATTATTTACTAAAGCCCCGGGGAGGAAATTATAGTGAACATGCCCGTTAGGAGAACTAATAACCCTATTCCAAACACCCCTTTCCAAAGAATACACATCCACATATGTAACAAGGTAATACCTATCGTCTGGACCCTTATAACAATAGAGTTTTACAATCTTATATTCATCACTAGAACTATCATAACCAAATCCATAAACAGTACCAAACTCATTTTTATTCCGAGCCAAAGGTGAATCTGGTACGTATAACTGCTGAAGAGTAGTAGGATTAAACACAGACATCCCCAAACTACCAGTTTCTAACAAAACCAATCCATTGCAAGAGATCAAGCATCATTTGAGGATTGAATGAACAAGTGAACTCATTGGTGCATTACCGATTACGAGCCTACAAAAGTACAGGAAGTATATTATACTGAGCAATTCCAACTTGGGCTATAAAGAATGTATTAACATATCATGTTCCTAGAATGGCCCCAGTTTACAAGGAAGCCAAGGAGGTTGAATGACTTTACGAGCTCAACAAAAGGGCTGAACAGAGAAGTATGCCATATTGCCATGTTTTCCGATACTAGAATGGCCCCAGTTGACAATATGGCATACTAGTATCGATTTTTGATTTTTCTAAAACACAACAAAAGATTATGTAGATCATCAATAATTAAAATCACATAGATTAAGAGCTACAATCAACAGTTTTCCATTGACTTGTAGAACATTTATTCCAAAGATACATTTAGGACAATATGGCATCCTACATCACAATTTTTATGGCAGATTGATCCTATAGTAGAGTATTTATGGATTTCGATTACGACTAATTAAATATATATTATCTTAAAGTCAGCAATGTTGATTTTGATCAAGTAACTTTCTTAATAACAATTGAACAATTATATTGTACAAAATAAAAGAATTAAAATGGTAGTAGAGTATCAATGGAGAGGGAACTGGAAAGAGATGGAAACTGAAGTTGGGAATTTCGTCATAGAAAAGAATTACAAGGAGAGAGAACATAAGGATATGAGCTTGTTTAAAATGAGATTTCATCAAATAAGGAGCACATAAAATACCCTTTTACTTGTCGATAAGTGTCCCATTCTAGATTAATTTAAAATTATCTAATTGTAATAAAACAAGTATACCTTGTTTTGTCAAATTTCAAATTTATACTTCTTTGATTTTATGTATATTTCATGAAAAATTATGTGATTTAAAAAGACTAATAAAAGTCACTTACACAAGAATTTTAATCAATAATTTAAAATATGTCAACCATCAAATGTAGTTTATAGTAATATTTATATTTTGTAAATGAAAAGTTAAGGATGAACTTATTCAACTTGGTGATATTCATAAGAGCAACAGTCAACTGATCACAGAAAGAGAAAAAAGGATTTTTTTTTTTTTTAAAAGGACAGTATTTATTACCAACAATCTCATAAAAATTCATTGAAATAAACAAAGAATTAATTACACATGGAAGTCGCTAGTAATTCAAGCAAACAAACCAACAAGTGGTTGGTCTAGTGAAATAAACTAGTCACTTCAAAGTAGCGGACCCAAGTTCAAATTCCTATTGGGAGAGGTACCCACTTAATATGTCAAACCCGCTTCGAAAAGAATTAAATCCTTGGAAAACAAAAAAAAAAAAAATCAAGCAACAGAGAAATCACAGAAAGTCATTCATCCAGAAACCCAAGAAGTCGAAAAACCAACTCATAAGATTCAATCCGGTTTCAAGAGTATCCAATAACTGTATCTACGTCTCATATTCAAAAACTCGTTCACTTAACAAGTATCCAAAAAGAAAATACAGGATACTGGAAAAAGAACCAGTTTTGGTTACATCACAAAGAGGATAGATACTTCTATCAATTTAATCTGGGATTTTTCACTAAATTTCTGTTAGCTACCTCGAGATTCTGTACAATATAAGGATTTAGCCGTATCATCTATTTTACTCGAAGAATGTTGTTATGTACGCTACCCCCGGTAATTGACTCTCTTTGAGGATCAATTCTCCAATGACCATCAATAATAAACTTTATCTGCCATCAAAGAGTTATCAAATCATCAGCTTAATAAGCAAATAAATAAAAATTAATGATAAGCATTATTTGACACATTTACCAAGAACAAGTTTGTTACTCCCAAAACATATTTCTTCTGGACTTTAAGAAAGTTAATGTAATGAATTCTGCCAGTGCTTTTATTTTATTTTTTGAAAAAGCTTATGACATGATATTAGCTTTCTCACCTCATAAACCCCAGGATAGAGCCACAATACTGCTCCCCAAAGTTGAGGTGTCCTGAAAAAATTCTACCCAAGTTAATTTGTGATTGACAGATTTTTTTCTACTACTTCAGGGGAAAAATTGTGTGAAGTGTGAAGACGGTCTTTTTTTAGAAAATTTAGTTACTAGGAGAATAGTAAGGTGTTGTATTAACTTTTAATAAAATTAACACATAAAAAGAACAAAACTCAAATTCTAATTTTAGACGTCAAGATTTGTAGCCAAATTCTTTGCATTTTAAGTCCTAAAGTTGTTAGAATTTTTCTTAAGCTTGGTGAATAAGGTACAAATAGGAAACAAGAGAACATAGCATACCTTGATTGGGTAGGGCAGTTCGTAATAGATGACGACTGTAGATCCATTTTAATTTTGTGATCCCAGCCGTTGAAGCTACCGGCTAGCTCCACAGTCTCTGCATCTCCTGAATATAGGATCTCGACCTAAAAAGGAAAACAATATTACCTCATTCATAAAATACTTTTACCATCGGAATCTAACCGAGAAACATGGATATGACTTACGAGCAAAATATTTGTAATTGGAGCACATTGAAAAGTCAAAGTGAAAGTGAGATACCTCCTTTAGTCCTGATAAGCTTTCTTCGGCAGCAAGCAATTCAGTCTCCTTCTCCGAAACAAGTTTCTGTGCTTTGCTTAACTCTGTTTCTGCTTTAGTTTGCAAAATAGACAAAGCAAGCTGAAAGGTAGAAATCGGAAGGATTAAATGTCTAATCTTGTGAAGTTATTTGAAAGATGGAATCTTCTAATGTACAAACATGCACGTTATCTTACATGTTATTATGGACTAGAGCAAGCAAAGAGTATCTTATCTCATTTAGTATTCATCAAGTAGTGATGTCTCATATTTTCGAATGAATTTTTAATACCTTCTCATTCTCGATCTGCTGCTTCAATCTGGTTAGTTCCATTTCCTTCTGATGCTAAGCAAAGCCCACAAACATGCACAATTTAGTTTAAATTTCAGAAAAATCAAAGAAAGATCAGGTGATAAAGAAAAAGGAAAATTAATTGCATATAGGGGTACCAGCATGAATTTGAGACGCTTAACTTCAGCTTCATTCTCCATATTCTGTATGTTCCATACAGGAAAGATAATTGTCAAACTCAATTAAAGAAAGGAAAAAGTACAAAGAAAAAAAAAATCTAGGTTGTTTTAACTAATTCTTAAGCAGATATAACTGGATTGTTATAATATTTACAGACCTCAGCATCTAAATCTTTGCAAGAATCGACACTGTTCTGTTCTTCAGTTGAGATAGAACTGCTCCTGTGACCCAAATAGAAGAATGCAACTAAATAAGAAGTTGAGAAAGAAATTTAATTCAAGGTAAATTTCTTCAGTCAATGTATATATAACAAAACACAGATAATTAAATTACGCCAATTCTTGGAACCTTATTTAGTATATGCATGTATAAAACTATTGTCTTCACCCCCCACCTTTTACCTGACAATAAGTCTGTGGTAATGCACCACATTTTCCACCAACTTATTTGGTTAGAAAGGAATCTGAACCAACCTGGAACTACTGATATTATCCAAAAATGAATCTTCAACCTTCTGAATTGGTGAAAGCACACTTCCATTCAATGTTTCAGCATCTCCAAAGCCACTATCTGAGGATCAAGAAATTAGTTCATCTCAGATTTCGTGAATCACCAAAATGCTAATCCACATAAGTAGCTCGACTATTTAGAAACTTAACATAATCAATCTTGCACCAAAGATATTTTCTCATCAGAGAACAAGGATCAGAAGAAGTACAAGAAATGCAATAATGATCAATTAAAGGATAATCCAATAAACCTTTGCTATAAAGAAATAAAAGTTCAAGAAATGATGAATTCATAGATAATATGCCACAAATGCAAATAACCAAGTAGTTGAGCTGCTCATACAAAAACGTTGTATCCAAGTTTTAGGTAAGATACCTTCAACCGTGTCTAGTTCCCCATGTTGAATAAAGTTAGCGACCTTTTCCTGCAAGGTTAAAGTAGTATCCGAGGACAAAGAACTTAGGTCATTCAACATGGGTTCTACCTCTTGGATAGCCTCACTTGAAAATTCATTATCGGCCAACGAATATGTCTTCTCCTTCTGACCTTTTTCAGGCAACAAAGACTATCAATTAAAAATTAAAAATTAAAAATTAAAAAATATGCATATATTCACCTTCAGATCCAGTAAGGGACTCCAGATTTTCACTCTGAAATGTGTCTATATTAGTCAAAGTGGAGGTCTGGAGAAGCTGTGAAATGAATTTATATCCTCTCCTTCTGACTATGTTCGCAAGATCTTGCCTATAAAAGTCAGGAATTAATCGAATACTCTTAAATTTTAAAGCTTCTATGTCCATTAAAACTATCTAATCAGTTTCTTGACTTGGTTACATCAAGTAAACAAGCGGAAAAAAGAAACCAACAAAATTACAGGACTACATTCATTCAACTGTTAGTAGAATAATCCTTCCTATAAGTCTTAATCTTATCATGTATGGTGATAAGCTACTTAAATCAACATTACCAAAAACCTGCTACTACATTATAACAAAGTACACAAGTCAGAAATCAAAAGTTCAAAACTACAGAATAAACATAAGAATTCCCTAGAAGCCCCAATCAATTCACCAACATAAGAATATCTAATAGATTGGAAAGTCATAAAATTCAGACCTTCCATTCTGCGAAAGCTCCTTAATGGAAGGCACATGGTTATCTTGAAGTCCAACTGAAGATAAGAATTCTCTAATATCACTGCAAAGATCCTCATTGCTCTTCACCTTCCTACCAGTTCTGCAATCAAACACAAGCAGCTAAATAACCCACGGCCAAGAAACCAGAAGAACCATTAAAATTTCAAGAAATACAAAACAACCCCAGAAAAATAACAACAGAAACAGTAACAAAGACCCAAGAAATTATAAAAATTAACACATTACTGAAAATAGAAGACAACCTAGAAGGGGGTTTCTTGAATGTAGAAGCGAGAACTGTATTCTGGTGGTTATTATTAATGTGGGAGTCTTTTAATGGAAGAGGGCAAGAAAAGAAGAGTACTTTACGAGAAGAGAGAGAGTGGAAAGTGAGGAAATTGCAGAGGGTCGCCATAGCCATAGGAGATTTTGGAAAGAGTACATGTGGTGTTTGTGTATGGTTTTCAAAGAAACTAACTTGGAATAAAATGTATCGTCTATTTTCTCGAGGGGGGAATATAATATGCAGAAGCATCTTTTAATTTAGGAAAGTTATTATTATTTATTAGGCAGAATGAAACGGTAAATTAGGATGCCCTAATTTCTCTATTGAGAAATAGGAAGCCCTAATTGATATGACAACTATTATCGAGAATTAATTATGGCACCTTTTCATGGACTATAAAATTTAGTACCTCCCTTTTTCTTTATTAAAGAAATATTAAAGCTAGATTATTAGTTAATAGAGGTTGGATCGAGCTAATATTAGTTAAATCGATATTTATATGAACAAAAATATTGAGTTTCAAATCAACATGTGGAGTCGAGATACCCACGAAACAACAATCAACTGCAAAGAACGAGTCTTCAATATTAGCTTAAAATTTATTTTGATTGCGTGATCCAAATCGACTAATTGAAGGAGTTTATCATAAAATTTGAAGAAGATGGTAGAATTATAGTTTTTTTTTTCTTGATAAGGAGAAAAAATTCTAAAAGCTTCTAATTGAAGTACTCTTGCAATCTCCTCTATGAAAATTCTCAGCGGTAATCTAATTTATATTTCTCTAATTCTGCGAGTGGTTGTATTTTCGATCGTCCTCCCCACTCTGCGAATTTTATATATGTGTTTAATTTACTTATGATGTGTCCAACGGAAACAAACAATTATAACAAATTGAGGACAAAAAAATGACATTACAACACACCATGAAGCCATTTATGTAATCTATTTCGATATTATATTTTACTTATTTTTTCCTAACATTTCTAATTCGATTGATTTACAAACTCAATTATATGATAAGCCAATTCAACCACGCACCATAGATAATAAGGTTTCGCCTTCACATATATTTATATTAATAATAGATAGAGTCTAACAACCTTATTAGTATCAACCAACAAATTAAGTAATTGTCAAACTTCATAAAAACCAATTCCATCACACATTAATAATGAACTCATGCAACATCAAAATGAATAGATAATTTATAATTGAATGATGGGACCTGTTTTCTTAAATTAAAACATTATATTCACTACGTAATTGTCATCTAAAAATATGGTAGGACCTCTCTACATTTTGCCTGAAGTATGTGAATAATAATTAAATCTTAGTAAATAATACAGTAGTACATTGCATCAGTAAAATATTAATTCAAGACAGATATATATATGGTTTGATATTATAAATTATGATCAAATTCATATGGCCCAATTATATGGCCTTCATATCTAATCTATGTGAGACTTTTTAGTTTTAATAAAGATGGTGAGTAGTTTCTGGAGATTAATGATTAGTTAATTAATCAAAGAGCCTAAGATAATTAATTAGACAACTAATAATTGAGATTAGGGTGCATCTGCTTATTCTGACTTTTGTTACATATAATTAGAGTGAATAGCAAATTAACTCCCTGTGTTATTCTAAATAGGCAATTTAACTCCCTAAGATAAATAAAATGGCAAAATACCTCCTTGTGATATCCTAAATAGACAATTCAACTCCCAGTGTTAAGAAAAATGGCAAAATACCTCCTTGTTTTTATAAAATAAGCACATTGTCTCCCACTAAATTGCCTATTAATTCATATCACAGAGAGTTAAATTGTTCATTATTTCATTTCACAGGGAGGTATATTGCCTATTTTTATATCACGAGGAGGTAAATTGCTCATTATTTCATTTCATGGGGAGTTAAATTGCCTATTTTTATTTCAAAGGGAGGTAAATTGTCCATTAGACATATCACAGGGAGTTAATTTGCAAAAAAACCCATATAATTATCTCTCTCTCACAGTTCTCTATATAAAACAACACCAAGTTGTCCTAAGAACAAGTCTTCTAAACAAACAAAATAAGCCATCTTAAAAACTTTTCAAAAGTTTGAAAAGACACAATCACAATTCATTCAAAACACACACATAAAGAGAAAAAGATGGGAAGAGCTCCATGTTGTGACAAGGCAAGTGTGAAGAAAGGGCCATGGTCACCTGAAGAAGATGCAAAACTGAAAGAATACATAGAAAAAAATGGCACTTGTGGAAATTGGATTGCTCTCCCACTTAAAGCTGGTATGTATGTATGTATGTATATTTACATGGGATTCTTTGTTTGTTTCTTAATTTGTTTCTTTTTCTGTGGCACTGAATATATAATAAGTAATTAATAAAAATTTGATGATTAGGTCTTAGAAGATGTGGAAAAAGCTGTAGACTTAGATGGCTAAACTATCTAAGACCAAACATTAAGCACGGCGAATTCTCAGATGATGAAGATAGACTAATTTGCACCCTCTTTTCTACCATTGGAAGCAGGTCAGTGAGTTACATTACATTAATTCATGTACTTCAGATATATACTCTACTTCTTTTGGGTATATCGTTGTGCATTTTTAGTCCCATAAGATAAAACAGTCTATGTTTCGCACTTACTTTTGATCTCAAGTTGGATGGAAATTGAGATAATGGGATCGAAAGTGCAAAACATTTTAAAAACTGGAACCAAAGTACAATTTGCTTAAACCGAAAGTGGTGAGAGTCTCGTCCCGTGGGACTAAAAATGCAACACATTTCTCATCCAAGAAGATCAAACTGCAGGTGGTCAATAATAGCAGCTCAATTACCAGGAAGGACTGATAATGATATCAAGAATTACTGGAACACAAAACTCAAGAAAAAAATGCCAATAGGGATTGCTCAATCACCATTAATATCATCTACTTATAATAATAATAATAATAATAATAATAATAATTCCCTTCTGCAAAATTCATCAATAATGGCTTCTCAAAATAATTCATCTCTTGGCAAAAATATCAGTTATTACAGTAATACCACTCCAGTTATGACTTTCTCCACTCTAACTTCTCCAAATTTAGCACACAGTAGAAAGGGTAATGTTGTCATGTTTGGAGACAGAGCTAGTTGTACGTCATCAGCTACGAATCGAGCGGCTACGAATGATAATTGTTTGATCAGTGAAAATCCACTGGATTATAATAGTATTGAGGAGATTAAGCAGCTGATTAGCACTAATAACATCAGCAGCAACAATCTTAACTTCTTTGTGGATGAGATCAAAACAGAGGATACATTATTGTACTACTGATTATCATGTAAATTATTTGTACTTGAAGGTTTTGTAAATATGACTAGTTGAAAAGTATATATAATTATGTTTTGGATTAAACTTATCATCTGGAAATTAATTTAGGAAATCTTTGTTTTTATAAATCTTATTTACTGAAAATCTATTCCTTTACATGTGAACTTAACCATTGTTGACTGATTGAGATGCCATGAAGTCAAAATTGTTACCATGTCCTTGTCGAAGATCAATGCAAGTTTTCTTACAATATATGTACTATTATTATTTACTCTATTTTTTAAGATTTGATTTTTAAGTTGAATTCTAAACTTAATATGAAAAATATATATTTATTCTTTTAAAAATCAATATTCAGAGCACTTAATCAAACTCGTGAATTGTACTAAAGTATGGTTTCTACTGCTTGAACATTGATTGATATTATTATATTTAATGACCCCGAGAAAACGACCAATTTTTAATACTAGATTGCAGCAGTCAAAGTTTATTAACCCCACTTGGAGGACATAAATTGATTATAAGAAGTGGTAATTAATTGAAGTAATCTTATGAACCAAGTTGAATAGATCTATTCACATGGGAAGCAGTCCAATTTAGACTCCAGAAAGAATATGACCACTTCATCGCATAATATCGTAATAAATTATTGGGTAAGTTTGTCTTATTTTGCTGCAAGGTATGCCTTGACCAAAATGAAATACTAATAATTTAGCTTCTTCAACAAATGAAAATCTAAAGAACCTAAAGCCTGTTTGTCTCGTGTAATAATATATTCTTGTAACTACCAGCTATTTCAATTTTCTAGAACGGGTTAATATCACTTTTGATCCCTTTTATCATTAACTTTTTGCAGAGTGGTCCCTCTTATGTTTTTTTTTCCACTTTAGTCCCTACTATGAATTATTTATTTCACTTTAGTCCCGACTATGAATTATGCGTTTCATTTTAGTCCTTATCAGGTGGTTCTGATAACACGTAACATGCATATGAATATTTTTTAGGGCATTTTCGTCTGTTCGCTATTGAGACAATTTGAGATATTGTTTAATTGGTGAACAATTTTGGTGTTTGAAGAAGATTTTGGGAAAAAAAACTTTAGTTTGGAACGAAATGGACGATTAAGTTGGACTGAAATGAAAACTTAGTTTGAAAGAGATTAAATATTTAGTTTTTTTTCAAATGATTAGAAAGACGAAAATATTCGTGTTAGTTTACTTGAAATGACGAAATTGTCCTTATGAGCATATCACATGTTACCGGGACCGCCTTAGAACACCTGAAAAGGACTAAAGTGAAACAAATAATACATAGTAGGGACTGGACTAAACTGGGAAAAAAAAACATAAGAGGGACCACTCTGTAAAAAGTTAATGATAAGAGGGACCAAATGTGATGTTTACCCTTCTAGAACCTAGGAAAACTGGAAAAGTATGTTTTCTTCAAACTTGCATTAGCTAATTCCAGTTATTACTATTAATTTGAATCTGGAAAGGACTTTTGATTCAAAAAACACCACATAGTGTCAGATACAAACAATGGTAGATTACATTATATGAACAAGCATGAATACATCAAGTAATTACAGTATCAGATTTTTGTACATAATACTTATATACACAAGCAACAAATGGTTAGAAGTTCTAAATTATTTACAGAAAGTCCCATTGCCAGTATACCTTGTCCACAATCCCACCTCCGGACCTCACCGCAAGATGAAGAGTGTCTGAAGCCGGAGGGACTCCCCAAAGCAATGGCACTGCAACAGTCATAGTTAGCTTTTCATGCAGCCCCCCTTTGGTTCCTTTTTCTGCAACCACAATCTGTATTTCAAACAGATAGATTAATTTGGGAAATGTATAGTGATGCAATTGATCATTTGAAGCAAAAATAATTGACATATAAAGAAAATAGGTAAATGCAAAAATACCCCCGGTGGTTTGCCTAATTGGCTAAACAAACTTGTGTTATTTATATTAGCAAAAAACCCATTTGAAATTCCTTCATCAATCAATAGGGAGGTTATTGTCAATTTTTAAGTGAACTGGGGGGTTACTGCTAATTTTCAAAGTTAACAAGGGGATTATTGTCAAATTTTTAGGTGAATAGGGATGTTTTTTATTTTGTGGTGGTGGGGGTATAATTGTCATTTTTCCAGCAAAATATGTACTCTGGCTTGTGAGGGGGTCTTTTGCTAGTTAAGAAATAGCACAGCGGGGTTTTTGCTAATCAAAATGCACGGGAATTCTGCCAATTAGACAAAATATAAGGGGTATTTTTGCATATCATTCTTGAGAAAAAGATAAATATGAAAATGCATACCTCGCCCCCATGCTCTAAGACAGTGTCTTCCACAACATCACAAAGCATCTCAATTGAGCGACAAAAGCCAAAGATACAAAGGCGTCTACCCGTATCCTGTCCCTAGAATTTGAAAAAAATTCATGGACATAAGAAATGCTTGGAATGGAAAAAGATTGATCATGTAAAACGAATGGGACTTTACATTTGTTGCTGCAATATCAAATAGTGCACCTAGACATAAGCTTTGATTTGGATCCATATAGTTGCTCTCTTGAAACCGTTGAGATCTTTGAGACAATTTTGCCTTCCCTTGTTTCTTCAGCATGCCACAAGTATACATTATGTTATTTCAATTGAGAGGAAGTACTATTCAAAGCTAAATAAACTAAGAATTTTTTAAAATGTAAAAGGAATGCTAAATACTCTCAAGATAGTTTTCTAAAGTAATATCACAACGATTTATTGACTCTGAATACATCATAGATTTCACTAAATGATAAATTTGGTAAGGATTATAAAAGTAAGTCAAACGATCAATTTGAAAAAAAAACCCAAACCAAAAGTCTGCTGATGAGTTCTAAAATGAGCACAAAAAGCATTGAACAAACACTCTTAATTACTAATGAAACAACTAATTCTGAAAAAACATGATTCCCAAATAAGCACTTTGGTCTTCCTATGAACATCCACTTCCAATTCGAGAGAATTGATGACGAATCCAAAGTTTTAATAAGAAATCAACCTTATCGTCCCAAATTACTCGTCTTTAATGCAATAACAAAGAAATGACTCAACCACACTTAGAATTTCAACAGGAATTGTTATTATTTTACATTTTTAGCAACATAAGCTCATACTAATAGTTCGATTACTATAATGATCTCAAATCCAGGAAAGCACATACATCAGCAGAAGAAACACGGCGCGGGACGAGATTTCCCCCAATTTGCATCAGCCCATCGGACGTGAATAATGTCACTTTGTCCTCCGACACCCACTCTATAGCTGCACAGATAATTCTAATACTAATAATATAATAAATAAAAATTAAATTACCAGATGAACATTAGTTAACCCTAGACCCAATTCAATAGGGGTAAAATTAGGGCAGCTAATACATACAAGAGGGAACGGAATGATTGTTCTCCCATGGGTAAAATCCAAATGCATCGTCACCGAGAAAATTGCCCGAACCGGAAGAAGACTTAACGGTGAAGCTAAAGGATCGGGACTGGGGACGATAGAATCTTCGGGGAGGAATAGAAGTGGAGGAAGATGAAACGGTCGATTCCTTAGAAATTGGAATGGATGAAAAGGTGGAAAAGCGAAAGGTGGAAGTTTCCGCCATTGTATGTTAAAATAAATTAGAGTGAATAATTTGTGGGGAAGATGGAAATTATTATTACTAGTTTTACAAGAGAAGAGAATCTGGTGATGAAACGAAACAGAGGAGGAAATAGAAAAATAAAAATAAATAAATAAATAAATTGATGGATATTTTTTAATTATTTATTTATGACGGTATACATTGGTGGAGGAGATTAAACAGATATCCGGGAACAAAACCGGTGGTCGGCAACTCCTATTTAATTGTCTTGTCAATTTGGCGGGTGGATTTTAATTAAATTTATTTTATTATAATTATAAAAAATAATTGTACTACATTTTACATATTCGTGTGTTTATTATTGTAGACGTGCTATTGAGTTATAAGATAAATGTTGTAATTTTTTTTTTATACAAATATTATGAGTATGTAATTTCATTTGATTTGATTTACATTCCTATTTCTATTTTTTTTTTTTTTTTTTATCAATGTAATAGTAATTTTATTCATCAGAATTCCTATGTGAACTTTTATTTAGCTATTAGTATTACGAGGCAAAAGTTTTGAATCAACTAGATTTTATTCAGTTTTATCTAGTTTTCATGCCGATAGAGTGGCATGTGGCTAGAGGTGAACGTTAGGTTCGGGTAATTCAAATCCGACCCGTTCCGTATTTTGCGAAACTCGAACGGGATAAGTATTTTCGAGTTTGGGTATCCGAACTTGAAATATCCGTATTTTATTACGAGAATATGGGGCGGGTTTGAGATTGGCCTCTCCAACCCCGAATATCCGAACCCGCCTATATCTCTCTAATATAACCTATACACTTTACTTAATTACAACTACGAGATTATCTAGCTACTTATTGACACCATTTAAAGAATTATTTTACTTAAACATAATATTCTTTTTTTTTCTTAAATCTTACCACTTTAGTACATACAGAATACAGTATGACTTTAGATAATTATTTGGTATTTGCTCGAGATAATATGAATTGATTTTTTTTATTAGGACATGCTTTAGATCGTATTATGGCATTTGCTCATTGTATGGTTTTAAATCGTATGAAATTATTTTTAATTTGTTATGTTAACGTAAATAATAGATAAAAAATGATTCATTTTAGCAAAAAAAAAAAAAAAAAAAAAAAAAAAAAAGGACGACAAATAGATTATGTACTTTTGAAGAATCTGATGTGGGCGAGCTATACTTTCACGGCAGGCGGCAGGTCCGGTTGGTGGCAGCGGCGGCGGCAATAAGTTAGAGTTTTAAATCTAGGGTTTCAATTTCACTTCTTCTCGCCTCTCTCTCTCTTCGCGATTTGGTTTAAGTGGGAAGTCTGACCCTTCTTTTTTTTTTTGACTTTATTTTGAAAGTCAAAAATTCTTTTTTTTTTAAAATAAAAAGAAATTCGGAATTGCACCGTAGCGCCAGGATCCGTAGCGAGGCGAAAGGCGCCGTAGCGCCGGAATAGCGAAGCGACGCTATTCCCAAACATCTATAAATAGCGCGAAGCGCCGGACCTTCGCCTCGCGCAGAAGCGCTCTTTAGCGAGCGCCTCAGGCGCTATTAACAACTATGTTTGGATCAGCATCTTAAGATGCGTCTTAATTCAAGAAACATGTTCCCATCAAAATAGCTAGACACTAAAATTATTTAGCTCTCCTCAAAATCACTAGATTCAGGACCAGCATAAACAAAACAATAAGCTAAATATAGAGAAAGGAAGTCTTCAACAACTTCAAACAATCCCTTATGTGACAATCAGATTTCGTTAGCATTAACCAAAATATACTAGCTTTAACTTGAGCATATCACTCTCTAAGACACAGTTCACAGCACTTACACCAATCTGCAGTATTTTTATGAATTATTAAGTTTACCTTAAAAAAAAAAATGCAATTAAGTCATGGCTATAATAAAAGGAATCCTCAAACAGATAGATATGTTATGAGGAAAAGCAAATATTAAATATAAAAATTCAGGTCATAACATGCACAAATTAATGAAATTACACTCTCTTGCTCTTTGCTCTATTGGCATCAGATAAACTAGAGTTGCAAGATGTGCTCCCATGAGGTTTAATCCACATCTCAACGGCGAGCCATCCGCGATTTTTCAAGGCCTCCCCATGAAGTAGAACTCGATCCATATGTAGAACCCTTGTCCACGGCACCCTAGGAAAAATAAGGTCAACAAAACACTATAACTGCTAATACATCATCTTCATTGTAATGATTAATTAAAGGTTAAAATGGCCAGTTATGAGCATCGATACCTGACGAATCCCATATCGATCTTCGAAAGGAGCAGGAATGACATCAGGATTGCTGATCTTGTTTCCAAATGGTCCACCTTAGCAACCAGAGCCGAATAAAGTCAGAACAATGAAACAAATACCATAACAGCTAAATATGAAATATTCCCAAATAAAAAAAAAGGTATTGATAGAAATTTACCATAGTAAATTTTTTCCGTACGCCTTGTGAGCTAAGTTATTATATCAATGCAAGGTCTAATAGGAAATACTAGTTACCACGGCTATAAGAATTCGCCAAAAGTTGATTTGACAACAAGTGCAATTTGCTTTAATTCGCCATATGTATTAAATTTGACACTAGCTTAGCACAAAACAATAAAAGCACAAAAATATCTCAAAAGAACCTTTAAAGGATTTAACCAACTCCAAATGATGTTATAATGGTTTTGAACAATAACATGAGGAATCAATATCAGATAGAATGTCAACCAAATTCTGCACAAATATCAGCAAAACAAACTGAAACTGATGCTGAACTTATTTCTCGTAAAATAGATTGTCGTCAAGGTGAAGGCAATAATGAGCACATGAAAGTATGATGAAACAAGAAAGCATTTACCTGCACTCCATGCTCTAGCACCATAATTTAAAAGCTCAGAACGAAGCATTTCAACTTCTCGTGCCATGGTCACCAAGTTCTTCTCCGATCCATTGCTTGTCTCTGAACCATCAGCTCAATATTTGCTTTCTTTTCATAATCAATTGCACTTCTGCAAGTCAGAATTTCTTAGCTTAAGAAGATGTCAAGATCTCATGGAAACACTACAGAAGTTTATAACTTAAATATTCAACGTACAGATCTTAATTATAGAAAAGAGGCAAGAACAAACCTAGCATGAAAAAGTTTCTCATGAAGTCCATCAATCTCAGTCCTCAAATTAAAAACAGCAATCTGCTTGTTATCAGCCTGCAACTTCGCTTGGTCCTGGGAGAGGATCTGAACCTGCCCAGATAAATCCTTCCTAATGGTGTTCAGCCTTTGAATTTCAGCTCGCATTTGCATGACCTCCTGTTTTAGAGGCTCGGTTGCACGAAGATCAGCTTCCAGCTGTAGGCCCCTTTCAATAAGCTCTCTAGATTGGAGTTCTTGATCAGCGCGAATATCAGCAATTGAAATATTCATGCGATGCAAGTCATCTTTTGCAGCCTGTAACTCTCGCTCCAAAGCTATTCGATCCTCAACCAGTCTCCGATTTTGCACCCAGAAGCCCGCGAAGCTCAGCATGTCGAAGTTCAAGTTCTTCCTCTAACAGAGCAGGATGAGGCGACATGGGACAGGCCAAAGGACCTGGAGAAAAAGCCCCCTGTGATGGATACGAATAGCCACGCTGGTGATCAAAGGCTTCGCGCGGCATTCGATTTCGTCCCGCCATCTCAGCTTAGACTAAAATATCAAATGTATTTAATAGATTGAAACAAAATAAAACGGCTGTAAGGAAAAGGTCAATGCAGCATTTCCTTCATTTAATGTCAAGATGTTGGCAATCTATTATGATAATGCATTCAATGCTGAGTTATAAGAGCATTGACATTCTTGTCATATAAATGAAAGCAAGCACTTTTTTCAAGCTCTAAGAACCGGAATCATCACAACAAATTCTCTCTCACAACATTGCTGAATTTGATAGCAATGATAGAATAAATATAACTGCCGGTATATTAGTGAATCACTAAATCGTGTAAGATGGTAAACCACATTTGTTAAAGACTGTCACACAACAGTCTATAAGTATCTAAGTATGTTAAAACATCTTAAAGGTAGACCTAATTAAGTATCATGCACCGCACTACATCGATTCTTGGTTGTAGCTAGTAGACATTTGACTCACTAAAATCCAACAGAACTAGCAAGTTATATGTTTTTTCAAGGCATTGTTCTGCTCAGGGCATTGTTATGTTCATTAGGTAAGGCATTCTCCGGCAACTTCCAAACCACATTTATTACGTCAAACCTATTTTGGTTTCATGAAGTTTTGATTAAGTTTCATATTCACTGACCTGCATTTTTTGCCAAATAGAGTCCACCATGCAAACCAAGAGTGGCGGAAATGGCCAAACATACATATCCACATTGACTATATTCAAAGAAAACTAGATGCTTGAATGCCATTCCACCCTTCATTTCCTCGAATCAAAGTTATTAACTCTGTTCAATCAATTGATTATACTGTTCCTATCCTAGTATAAGTACTACCATAAGGAGGCGCGGGGGGTGGGGTGGAGACAACAGTTGGCCAATTTCTTAATAAACCGTTGAGGGTCATTTCATGGGCGTAATAAACATAAACCATCATTAATAAGCCTAATAACACAGTCCTCAAATCATGACATGCAAACATTCGTAATAACCGGACCTTCACGCTCATCATGCTTCTTTTCAGTCAAGATAAAAGATCAGATGACCTCATCAAATGATCAGTATTTAACTTTCCACAGCAGACTGAATCTCGTAAACTGGAAACTGTTCTCACGTACAAACACATGCAAACCTTGAAGATATCAACCAAACATTTCAATTGAAAACTACAAGAAAACCAATTCACGAGTTAAGGAACCCGCAATCTCGATCCGTCCCATCTCACAATAATTTGGATACCCGAAAGCGAGTAGCCATATTATTATAGGATGGATTTGAGATTTAATTTGTCTATCGCAAAATTACTATACTCATGTCTCTAGCCCCGAACCCGTCCCAAACCCGCCCTGCACCCCCACCCCTACATGTGGCTTCCATTTTTTTCTAAATTCGTCTGAGTTCAAAACTTTGGCCCAACTTAGAGCTTTTATGATGTTGACAATATGTCCCTACTTTTAGAAAAGTATAATGGCACGTTGTTTCAATTTTATTTGATGGTATGCATACAATTATAATTTGACGGAATTAAAAGTTACAATGGTTCTAACCATAATTTGTACCCTTTTTTATTTTATTTTTTAGAACATATTTGTACTCAAATACATGAACAATTATGACGTATTACATTGATTAATGTATATAGACATACTAATGTAGGGTAAAAATATTTAGGTGGTATCTTTGAGACCTCCTTCCTTGATCCTTCTCCAAATTAAGATCTGACTCGCTAAAGCTTACCTTTTCTATTGATTATGAGATGTTATTTATAGGAAAAACTTGCTAAAATATTCAAAATTATTGCAAATGTGTATTGGAAAATCATTGACAATAAAGAGTATTTAAGTACAAGATCACGTCAAGTTAAAATTTCGCCAAATTAGTTAATCGACCATAAATAGGTATTGAATAATTGTGTAAACATAACAATTTAGAGGATATATGGTATGGGTTCCTCATATAAACTTTTTTTTTTTGAGAACAGGGTTCCTCATATAAACTAGAAATAAATAAAAGTCTGTAAGTTTTTAGGCCCACTAATTTCTATTAAGAAAGGCCCAAATGCAAAACTTCCAGGCCCAGTTCGATTAATATCTTCCTTCTCGTCCCACATCACCAGTTAAGATAACTACTTTCAGTTAATATACAAGAGCTCAACCATAAGGTTTGTACCTTCGGGGACATCCGATAAAATTGGAACGATACAGAGAAGATTAGCATGGCCCCTGCGCAAGGATGACACTCACAAATCGAGAAATGGTCCAAACTTTTTTTCTTCCTTCTTTCTCTCTGAATCTAAATGATTTCCAAAACCCTAATTCCTCCATGTAACTTAGTTTTGCTGCTGTTCTTTGTTCTCAATTCGAGATTGCTTTCTCAATCTATTTCCCCTCATTTTTCAATTCATGTTTTTTATCGTTCAATGAATATAAACGATTGATTATATGGGGTATTTTTGCTTGATATAATTTTTAATTTCCATATTTAAGTTGCAATTTTCATACTAGATTTGCTGCCAAATTGTTTCCAATTTTTCAGCAGCAACGTGCATATTAAATGTTCGGACAGACCTATGTCTAGTAAAAAAAAGGCTAAAAGGGTGCTATAATATGTTATTACTTATTAGATGTTTGATGTAAAGTGTAAACTGCATTTTAAGTGATTGTTTTTCTTTGTTATTTAATGATCACAACTACGAACTTTTTATTTGAGTTGTACTGTAATTTAACAGAAAGAAAATGTTCTGGTTCGGTACTCTCATTCATATAGATTTCAAGCACTGGTTCAATACTTCTGAACAAATTATCTTTGTATCAAATGATTATTAATTTTTCTTGTATATTATCTTTACTTAAAAGTGCAAATTTCTGTCTATTATTTTATTAAAAAAATTGTCTAATACAATATAGAAGAAGTAAGTGAGCCAGCATCCTTGAAGATTTTCTGCAACCACAATGTGTTTGACCAAGGCTTTGCCCATCGGGGATTTGTATTATCATAACAATTAATATATTTCTTGGTTACTCCCTCCTTTTTTTCATTGAACGCTTTGGGAAAAATATTGTTTATTTTTATTTGTCATTTTAGGAGTACAAAATCAATTTATTTACACGAAGTTTATCTTTCTTGTTAATGGTTGTAATGAATATTAATTAATATTATGATTATTTGATTATAAGGATATTTTGAAGTTTTTTCTTTGAAAATGGTTATTTATTATATTTAGTTTTTTTTTCTGTGTCCGATCTTCCAAAAACGACAATTAAAAATAAAAAAAGAAATGGAGGAAGTACATTATAACAATTAATATGAAGGTGGGAAATTTCTTTGAATGGAGAAAGGACTTTGTTATTTTCCGGGTAAAATAAATAGGTTACAGACTACAGGCATACATCATATAGAATCAATCCAAGTTTTCCAATAATGGGCTTCCCGTTGTGAACAATGAAACGTGTGACTTCTTGTGGGCTGCCAGTAGTCAATTTTGCTCAATATTATATACTATCATGTCCGTGCTATGCATAAATCATTTAATTTATAAAAATATTATTTTATGGCTAGCGATATTGCCAGACCAAGTATTGTTGCTGTTAAAATATTATTTTATAATTTCCTTGTTTCCTCTTTTAGTCAAAGGACATAAAACATTTCTCGCGGCTCAAATCTCCTGTTACAAATGTGTGTTTCATTTCCTGTTACACCGTCGGATTTCCGCCACGTGTCCATAAGTAACTAAGATATTAACGGAGCATTAACAGAAATTTGAGCGGCTCCGTCTATGTAGTCGGCTCAAATCTCCTGTTACAAATGTGTGTTTCATCTCCTGTTACACCGTCGGATTTCCGCCACGTGTCCATAAGTAACTAAGATATTAACGGAGCATTAACAGAAATTTGAGCGGCTCCGTCTATGTAGTCTGCTGCTACATCAACCCTTGGCCCCACAACTTATTCCCAAAATTAAAAGCAAGTGTGATAACCTTTTGCAATCCAAACAGTATCAGAAATTAAATTAATCTAGCCCTACGGGTTGGAGATGGCCTTAATGCTCCGTTAATATCTTAGTTACTTATGGGCACGTGGCGGAAATCCGACGGTGTAACAAGAGATGAAACACACATTTGTAACAGGAGATTTGAGCCTCATTTCTCGATTCTTATACCCACTATTTAAATGGTAATTCAACCTTCTCTCTTATTAACACTCCTAACATTATTAACTTATTTCCCTTTTCTTATGAATCTTTAAATATGGAAATAATCTAATATTTATAAAAATGAATTATATAGAACCTCTAGTAATATAAATATAATTTTTTTTAATAAAAGAACTTCAACACAACTTTACTTTTTCTTTTCTTCTTATATATGGTCAAATCTTTAAAAAAATTACAGCAGAAATATGTTACCTGAAAATGAGCTATCAACTTTACACAGTTATGGGTGGAATACAATTTAATGAATCATAATTTGATTAAATTTCTTCTATTAAAAATTTGTTTGAGCTCAATTCATTATTTTTTTATTTTTCTTATTATTCACATTGTGACATATATTAAGTCTTATAAGTTTTTCTGCCATTATAAAAGTGTTTTTAACATATGATATAGTTTTGGCATAAAAATAATTAGAGAAATATTCAAGTAGCTTATTCCACTTAATATTTATTGACTTTAATCATATTTCTAATACTGATTGTATATTGAAGCTATGTACAAATTTTGAAATCATGTCTACAACTCAAAGATAATAATTAATTTTTACACACAAAAATAGTAGTACTATCAACACAAAATTTAAAAATATGTTAAAGTGTCATGATGATATAAAATTCAGGTAATTGAGAGGGAAAAAATCATCAGATAAAATATCTTCAGCTTATGAAGTGTCTTGTTCCGTCTGCAATTTTCAAATGCTAAAAGAACCAATTATTTTTTATTTATACTTATGCTAAAAGAATATTTAAAATGTTGTTCAGTAGTTGTGTCATGATGTGGATATCTCAAAAATTATTAAAAGAATTAATTTATTTCCTAATTAAGGCATCGCTAGCTTTATTTTATTTAGTGGTATAAATTTTAAAATTTTAAAATATCCCTTTGAGACGGGTCATGTACATTATTTAATAACCTAATTTATTATTTCAATTAATATGAACTTGCTAAAATTTTCATGATTGATACACTTTTTTCTTGAAGAGCGAAGACATGTGCTCATAACTCATAAGAATCAGAAATAGATAAAAATCTTGTTAGTCTTTATAGGCCCACTTATTTCTATTAAGAAAGGCCCAAGTGCAAAACTTCCAGGCCCAGTTCAATTAATATCTTCCTTCTCGTCCCACATCACCAGTTAAGAGAAGTACTATAAGTTAATATACAAGAACTCAACCATAATGTTCGTCCCTTCGGGGACATCCGATAAAATTGGAACGATACAGAGAAGATTAGCATGGCCCCTGCGCAAGGATGACACGCACAAATCGAGAAATGGTCCAAATTTTTTTCCTTCCTTTTTCTTCTGAATCAAGAAAATGTAGTCAATGTTTGATACGTAAACTCATTTCTTTACTCTCATTCATGTAGATTTCAAGCACTGGTTCAAAACTTTTAAACAAAGGCCTGTTTGTTTGGTGTTTGGGAGAGTAGTGGAGATTTGTAAAATAATTTAGATTTACGTAATGTTGTTTGTTTGAGATTTGAGAGAGTGTTTTGAGAAATAAAGTAGGTGTAGGTTTTTTTTGGAGGAGTTATGTTATAGGTGTAAGATAAGTAAGACTTTATGTCAAATTATGTTTGTTGTGAGATAAATTGTGTAAGAAATATGTTACTTTATGTCAAATTAGAGTAGAGTTTGTATATGTTTTGTTTAGAGATAAAAAAATAGTTGTTTGTTTGGGTTTTGAGAGAGTAGTTTGAGAAAATTGAGAGGTGAAAAATTTATTTCAGAAAATATAAAACATGTTTGTTTGGTATTCCCAAATACAAATTTTTTTTGGAAAACGCCAAACAAACAGGCCCAGTATATTTGTATCAAATGATTATTAATTTTGCTTGCATATTATCCCTTTTTTATTTTTTTTTATAAATCTTCTATATTATGTTTATGCGTAACTTAAAAGTGAAAATTATTGTCTATTATTTTATTAAAAAAATTATATTGTCGTGTAGAGTACTGTCATTGGGTGAGTAACGACTTTCGAGAATATAAATTCTAGAATTTATTATATATTAATTTTCTCTCTCCAATAATAATAAACAAAACTTAAGATCCTATATTTAGGGAGATTTCGTCTTAAGTATGTGTAAAGAAAACACACAATCATTATCTTAACAGATTTATATAACTAAGTTTGTCTAATGGATATATATATTCACGCTTTATTTTTTGGATTAAAATACCTCTAGAAACAATAAACGTATTCTCACTCTAAAATGTTAATCTATATATATAGATAGAGGTTTCAAAAGCTTTTTTTTTTAATTCACATCTTTTTCTTTTCACTCCGATCTGAAGAGAAATTAAAAAATAATTAGAAAACATCACTAGCGGCAATAAGAGCAGCCGCGAAGCATAAATATCTACTTGAGATGATTAATTAATGTGCTCCGCTGCTGCTGTTGTTGTCACTAGCATTTTTTTCTTTCAATCATGTGGTCGATCTCCATTCTAATTATTAAACATCAAATCAGGTCAGTTCAAAATATTCATAATCTTCTACATATGTATATATATATATATATATATATATATGATAATTTTGTTTCAAGTATTTAAGTAACAACTTTAAAACTAAATCTTAAGAGTATATAGAATATTGTTTTTCTAATTATATTCTATTGTAGCATCTTTATTATTCTTGTAAACTAAATCTTGATTGTTTCTAATTTTTTGTTTTGGTAAATTCGATCCCATAATGAATTCAATTGTCTATGTTTTCTAGCTCATACGTACGTACTATCCAATATTACAAGCGTTCTTGAATGGCATCATTCGGATTATCGCAAAGATAAGAAATTATTCAACGAGATCTTTAAGACTTTCAAATCCAAGAGCTTGAAATTTACATATAGATTTGTTCGACTTTCAATTTTATTTTTATTAAATATACGATAAAAAGTTCAAAGCTACCCTCCAAAATATACATTAAACCTTTTTATATACCACTGCATGTTGTTTAGGAGAATGAGTCAATTCCTGTCATAAGAATTACAAATCAAGATTTTCTGGTATTGCTGTAAATCCAAGAAATAATTATTTTTAGATGGTGAATATATTATTACATCAAGCACTATATCGAATCGAAACTTTACAATGATATCAAAGTAAACTAATTATTAATATTAAACTAAAGAAACACTAGTATAAAAAGAGAAAATATCCATATTCGTGAGAGTTGAATCCATTCCAAGAAACAATATTAGGCATATATAATATGTGTAAAATATATCAAAAGTACATAAGATAACAAGATAATGTACAAGTATATCTGCCACATTTTTCACACAATCGTGAAATGGCACTTAACCTGAACCCGGCCAAATTTGAACATTATGCATTAATAAACTACTAAGTTATAAGCTTCCAAATTTCAATTTTGTTATTTGTTGTAGGATAAGTTAAATATTCTCTAATAATTGTAAAAAAAAGAAAACTATAATAATGCTCCCAATTATTATAATTCAAAATACTTTTGATGTAATTCAAAAGGAGTTGGTTAGTTATTATTATAACCTTACGCATATGCATAACCGTGCAACACTATTTTCTTGATCTAGAAATATTTTTAATGATAATCTTAAAAATATCAAAATATATCTGCATGAGTCCGCTTGGGCAAATGTCGGTGGGCATTTGGTATATTGGGTTTCAGAAATTCGTTCAGTCCCGGTTGGGATTTTGTAGTTTGGAAAGGAAAATTTGATGGATTTTTTGGTTTCGAAAAACCCATAAATAAAAATATAAGGATATGAAGGAGCAACATAAAGAAAAGTCTTCTACTTCTATCATATAGGAGTTTTAAATTACTATTCGGGAAACTCGAATCCCGATTCCAAAACTCAATATTTATCTGGAAATCGAAATACCAAGACCAAATAAAATTCAGGTAGTAAAAATCAAAACCCGAATCCCGAAGATTTTGTCCCGAATTACCGTCCCGATCCCACCTATAGCCGAAAATGGGTCTTTGGGCTTCTAGAAACACTTTTTATTTCATGGGCTAGGGTTAGTTAACGAGTATTTTTAAAATTAATTTATAACTTGTAATGAAAAAGGATGTACTATCCTTCGGTCGAAATGCACTACATATGGATAGGGTTGTCAATTGGGCGGATCGAATCCGAATCCGGTCTGATTTATTAGGATAATTGTCCGATTAGAGATTCAATAAACCTGATCCGATTATAAAGCTCATGTAATTCGAAACACATGGAGCGAATATGAATTTAGGTTGACTCAATTCGTTAAAGATCCGCATCCGACAAAAAATAAAAAGAATGATATATATACATAATATTTGATAAAAGTAAGTAACATTAATAATATTTCACCGTCAATTTAAGAAAATAGTAACTCATTTATAAGTTTATTTAAATGAATATTTTCATCTAAAAATATGAATATTAGTAAATAAAGTTCGAACATTTGACCTAAATTAAATAAAATCGTAAAGTTAATAAACTTATTTTAGGAAAAAATACTAATGTAATTTTGTAAATGAAAATTTTTATTGGATCCGGTCAAATCCAACTAAGATCCATTAGATTCAAAAAATTTAAATCCGATTACTATCCGAATAAAATCCTAAATGATCAAATCCGATATAAATAGAGCCGGATATGGACGAGCATTATCCGACCCATTGACAACCCTATATAGAACTAGAAATAAATAAAAAAATCTTGTTAGTCTTTATAGGCTCACTTATTTCTATTAAGAAAGATAGGCCCAAGCAAAACTTCCAGGCCCAGTTCGATTAATATCTTCCTTCTCGTCCCACATCACCAGTTAAGAGAACTATTTCCAGTTAATATACAGAAACTCAACCATAAGGTTTGTCCCTTCGGGGACATCCGATAAAATTGGAACGATACAGAGAAGATTAGCATGGCCCCTGCGCAAGGATGACACGCACAAATCGAGAAATGGTCCAAATTTTTTTCTTCTTCATTTTTCTGAATATTTTCCAAAACCCTAATTCCTTTATCTAACTTAATTTTGTTGCTGTTCTTTGTTCTCAATTCGAGAACGGTTTCTCCCTTTTTTCCGTTATTTTTCTTTTTCATGTTTTCTATCGTTCAAATGATTATGCATAATAACATGACGTAACTTTGCTTGATGTAATTTGTAATTTCCATGTTCAAGTTGCAAGTATCATACTATATGTTTTTTCCAATTTTTCAGCAGAGACGTGCATATAAAGTGTTCGTTGGAATTCCATTGAGAACAAACCTATGTCGTTTCAAAAAAGGCTGAAAGGGTGCTATAATCTATTATTTAATGGTTGATGTAAACTGCATTTTAACCAGTGACTGTTTTTCTTTGTTATTTATTGATCACAACAACGAACTTTTTATTTGAGTTTTATAACTTAACAGAAAATGTAGTCACCCATTAACCTGCCTCTAACATTTATATATCTTAAGGAGCATTACTATTTACTAATAAACTAAATTCCAACGTGAATAAGAGATTTATATTATTGACCTTTTCTTTTGTGGTTGTGAACTTAAGTTGACTTATGGAACAAATCTATTAATAAAAGTTGGTCTGAAAGTCATATGGTAGTAGTATTTCACTAGCCAATGTCAGGTTCTCATTGACTATATGCACCTATACCCAAAATTTACCCATTATTGTTTCCTGAAAGCAAGCGCTGGAAACTTGGACATGTTTGTTTGGTATTTGAGAGAGTATTGGATAATTTTAATTTGGGTAATGTTATTTGTTTGGTTTTGAAAAAAGTGATTTGAGAAATAAAATAAAATAAGTGTAAGTTTTTTTGGAAGAGTTAAGTCGTATGTGTAAAATGTGTAAGATTTTATTCAAATCATTTTTGTTATGTGAGATAACTTGTGTTAGAGATGTGTTACTTTATGTCGAATCAGAGTAAATAATATTTCATTGAGATAAAAAAATTGTTGTTTTGAAAAAAAAAATATTTCATTGAGCAAAATAAAGAAAAGTCTTCTACTTCTACCATATTAAAGTTTTAAATTACTATTCTGGAAACTTGAATCCCGATTCCAAAACTCAATATTTATCGAAAAATCGAAATACCCCGACCAAATCAATTCAAATAAAATTCAGGTAGTAAGAATCAAAACCCGAATCCCAAAGATTTTGTCCCGAATTACCGTCCCGGTCCCACCCCTAGCCGAAAATGGGTCTTCGGGCTTCTAGAAACACTTTTTATTTCATGGGCTAGGGTTAGTTAACGAGTATTTTCAAAATTAATTTAACTTGTAATAAAAAGGATGTTTTATCCTTCGGTCGGGAATGCATTAAACATGGGTAGGGTTGTCAATTGGGCGGATCGAATCCGAATCCGGTCTGGTTTATTAAGATAATTGTCCGATTAGAGATTCAATAAATCTGATCCGATTATGAAGATCATGTAATTCGAAACACATGATGCGAATATGAATTTAGGTCGACTCTATCTGTTAAATATTCGCATCCGACAAAAAATAAAAAGAATGATATATATACATAATATTTGATAAAAGTAAGTAACATTAATAATATTTCACCGTCAATTTAAGAAAATAGTAACTCGTTTAAAAGTTTATTTATATGAATATTTTCATCTAAAAATATGAATATTAGTATAGAAAGTTTGAACATTTGACCTAAAATTAAATAAAATCGTAAAGTTAATAAACTTATATTTGGAAAAAATATTAATGTAATTTTGTAAATGTAATTTTTATTGGATCTGGCCAAATCCAACTAAGATCCATTGGTTTCAAAAAATTTAAATCCGAACTATCCGAATAAGATCCTAAATGATCAAATTCGATATAAATAAAGCCGGATATGGACAAGCATTATCCGACCCATTGACAACCCTAAAGAACTAGAAATAAATAAAAATCTTGTTAGTCTTTATAGGCTCACATATTTCTAATAAGAAAGGCCCAAATGCAAAACTTCCAGGCCCAATTCTATTACTTTCTTCTTTCTCGTCCCACATCACTAGTTAAAATAATTCCTTCCAGTTAATATACAAGAACTCAACTAAGAAATATGTCCCTTCGGGGACATCCGATAAAATTGGAACGATACAGAGAAGATTAGCATGGCCCCTGCGCAAGGATGACAAGCACAAATCGAGAAATGGTCCAAATTTTTTTTCTTCCTTTATCTTCTGATTCTAAATATTTTCCAAAACCCTAATTATTGTATCTAACTTAATTTTGTTGCTGTTCTTCGTTCTCAATTCGAAAACCGTTCCTCCTTTATTTCCGTTATTTTTCTTTTTCATGTTTTCTATCGTTCAAATGAATATACATGTACAATAACATGACGTAACTTTGCTTGGTGTAATTTGTAATTTCCATATTCAAGTTCCAAGTATCATACTATATGTTGTTTCCAATTTTTCATGAGCAGCAACGTGCATATAAAGTGTTCGTTGAAATTCCATCGAGAACAGACCTATGTCGTGTCAAAAAATGGCTGAAAGGGTAATATAATCTGTAATTAAATGGTTGATGTAAACTGCATTTTAACCAGTGACTGTATTTCTTTGTTATTTATTGATTTAACAACGAATTTTTATTTGAGTTGTATAATTTAGTTTGATATGTTCATATAGATTTCAAGAACTGGTATCTTTGTATCAAATGATTATTAATTTTGCTTGTATATTATCATTTTTTTGAGAATTCTTGAATATTACTTTTATATGTAACTTAAAAGTGCAAATTATTGTCTATTTTTCTATTAAAAAAAATTGTCTAATACAAATATACAAGCATACTTGAAGGTTATAGACCTGCAGCATGTTTATAGAATCAATCTAGGTTTTATCCCCAGCCCATTGGGCTAGGATATGGGCTGCCCGTTGTGAAATATGAAACGAGTAACTTCATGTGGGCTGCCTGTAGGCAATTAAGCTCAATATTATTTTATACTATCATGTCCGTGCTATGCACAAATTATTTAACCTAATTAGAATATTATTTTATTTAGTTGGATAAATTTTTAAATTATACATTATCGTGGGAACCCCGCCTAGATGTGTCATATAGTAAAAATTAATTACTTATAATAGATCAATCACCCATTAACCTGCCTCTAACATTTATATATCTTAAGGAGCATTACTATTTACTAATAAACTAAATTCCAACGTGAATAAGAGATTTATATTATTGACCTTTTCTTTTGTGGTTGTGAACTTAAGTTGACTTATGGAACAAATCTATTAATCAAAGTTGGTCTGAAAGTCATATGGTAGTATTTCACTAGCCAATGTCAGGTTCTCATTGACTATATGCACCTCAACCCAAAATTCAGTCCCATTATTGTTTCCTGAAAGCAAGCACTGGTAACTTGGACATGTTTGTTTGGTGTTTGAGAGAGTAATGGATGTTTGAAAAATAATTTTAATTTGTGTAATATTGTTTGTTTGGTTTTGAAAAAAGTGATTTGAGAAATAAAATAAAATAAGTGTAAGTTTTTTTGGAAGAGTTAAGTCGTATGTGTAAAATGTGTAAGATTTTATTCAAATCATTTTTGTTATGTGAGATAACTTGTGTTAGAGATGTGTTACTTTATGTCAAATCAGAGTAGATTTTGTCTAGGTTTTATTTAGAGATAAATTAATTGTTGTTTGTGTGGCTTTTGAATGAGTAGTTTGAGAAAATCAAGAGGTGAAAAATTTGTTTCAAAAAGTTGAACACATGTTTGTTTGATTTTTTCTAAACACGAAATAATTTTGGGAAATACCAAACAAACATAACCTTGTTTCTCTTTTTCTCATTTTTATCTTTCGTTTCACTTTTCGGAAATTTATGTTGGTTGAGCCGAATTTTTTTGCACGAATTCGATTCAACAGCACTCATATTATTCAGTATATATAATTGTATGATCTTGTAATATCTATAAGAGAGTGATAATCACAAAATATATGTAAATATAATTATCTGATAATTGAGTAGAGTGATCAAATCAGGTATAGCTAGGATTTTCATTAAATAGAAAAGCGAAAAGATAATCAAATGCAATCTTCTAGTCATTTTGTTTAGCTTGTTTGTCAAATTATTTTTGGTCTATTTTTGTACCATAATTGTAAACAAAGATCGAAAACAAAGGCACCAATGTCCATTTGTATATTAACTCAATACATTTATCTTTTACTAGGTTGCTATCAAAGATGGCATCACTTTCTTCACAAAAGCTTGCATAAAATTGAACTTGCTTTTTTTTATTTATGCATTATTTGTAGATTCGGAATATTTTAAATCAGTAGAGCAGGTTTATCACATGTGGAGGAACTCACTTTATTCCAATCATCCAATGTGAAAAGATCGAATTAGCTTTCATATATATTAGAAATGCCTAATTTGAATTCTGAAAAAATATATTAGAAATGAAGATGTTAATTGGTTTATTTTTCTTCCGGTATGAAACTTGCATGTGCAATAAAGATGTTAAAATTTCAAGCTTATAACTCTCACAAATCCAGCCCAAAATGGCAAAAAGGAAAGCAATATTTTGAAAGGAGAATGACCTGTTTGAAAGTGGTTCACATGCTTCATCTTAGAAGGTGCGTTACAGAAAATATATATGTTTAGAAAAAAAATATTTGGATAAACTATATATTATTATTATGTGAAGCCGGGCAGAATAGTGATTATTCTGCAGGCAAGTTCCATCAGATAAATTTGCTACAAGAACACGAGAAATAGGCCCCCATGAACCTTTGAGAGAACAAATCTCTTCTTTTTCAAAAATTCATAATCATCAATATCTGAAAATAGTGAAGATTACAACTTCTTTTTATAAGACTCTAATCTTAGGCAACTGAAAGTAAATAAAACTCTTGAGGAAACTGAATAGCTCCTAGAGTACTCCTATAGAAACTAAATCACAAAAAATAAAGAAACTAAATAACAAACTAATAAAAATCATAATCCTAAAAAACTAATAAAAAGATAGATTGTCTTGGATGCTCCTGCATCATTATGACTTATTAAAACCAAGAATTGGTTGAATATAACAAATATATATGCTGAAAAATATAACTTTTCACTCTTTAGACAATTACATTAATTTACCTCATGTTCTCAATAAAAAAAAAGGGACTTTAATTATCTTGTGTAATTTCTTGAAAATATTTGTTCTATATGGTAAACTAAATTTCTTTAACAACTTAGTACAAGATATTGACTTTCAAGCCATGTTCTTGGTTAGGTCCTTGTGGGACTACATGAATAATTGGTATCATAGAAAAATTGTCACACCAAAACAAAAAGCACTAAAAATATCTAAATTACTAATGTATTCAATTAAGTATATTAGAAAATCTCAGTTACTTTAGAAATAAAAAGAGCTAGACTGGGCCCAGGTTAGTAGGACTATCTTCTCCGTACAATTAATAAGTTATATAGTTTGCGTGAGATGCTTTGACAAAAAGAAACGGTGGCCCATTATATCGAAAAATAAAAAGTAAAATTAAAGCTTTAGATTAAAATATATTCTCTAAAAAAAAAAAATAGATTAAGAATAAGAAAAAATATTGAAAAAATAAAGAGGACAAAAAGGGCATGGGCCAATTGCTCATGGAAGATGGAAAAAAGTGGTCACAGATATAATGAATGATTGTACATGCATTTGATCACTCCTAAACATTTCCACGCATGTATACCAAATTCCCACTAAAGAAAGGAAAAAGAAAGAAAAATCAATAATTTAATCCATCTATTCATCATTAAAATTCAAATACAAATGACACACTCTTTTTGTCATTTGCTTCTAAAGGTCAACTTTCATAGAATTGATAAAACATACATATATTTCACACCACCACTATCATGCAATATATCAAATGAAAAAATAAATAAATAAATAAATAAAGACAACCCATAATTGATACGATTGGGTTCGTTTATTCTTGGGGAATAATTTCACTAATCTTTATTAATTTTAATGGTATCAATCCAATGAATATTAAAAAAATTAGACGAACATGAAACGAACTACCACTAAATTTATCTCCCATAAACACACAATATAAAGAAAAGAAAAATATGCTCTAGTGACAATTGTAAAGCGACTTTTATATTAGTTGGCGAATATAGTAGTGACTAGTGAGAATAAATGTTTTGAATTAATAACTCATGGAAATATTATGCATGTAACTTTGAGATATTTTCAAAAATAATTATATTAAGTACATATTTAATTTAGCCCTTTTAACTTTCATTAATATCAGTTTTAGTCATTTAATATTCATTTCATTTCAATTGTACGTAGACCTATGTATAATAAATTTTATACTATAATTTTTAGTAAATGTGTACCTTAATGACAAAAATTGAAATTTATGACGTAATTTATTACGTATAAGACTACAATTGAAATAGGATGCAAGTTGAAGGACTAAATGTGTACATAGTATAGTTACAAGGCAATTTTTGAAAGGATCTGAAAGTTCAAGAACTGTTTTAGAAGTTTTCCTACTAATTTATGATACATGTATAGCAACCATATCTAAATCGATGTAACAATCTTTTTTCTTTATTGGTTCCTTTTCATCAAAATTTGAATACACTTAATTATTTGTGACGCAGCGGATGGTAATACATGTAATAATTCATAATAGCATAGAACTTGAATAAAATTTAGCTAATTTCATGTGATTTGTCCTTGAAGATGCCTAAACATGTGCTTAGGATATTAATTAATCCATAAATGCTCCAATTAATGCCTAAAGCCTGCCCAAGACACTGAGGAAAGTGGCAAACCACTAAAGAAACAAATTAAAATTACATTATTTAAAGCAATAATTAATTAGTTTAATTATTTGTGGGTTTGCTCCGGTTAAGGATACCTCCAAATTATTTATCCATTCTGAAGTGTTGGACTTTTTCTAATCTTCTCAACTGGAATTCCACTGGCTAACTCATGGATTAAAATTTTCACATTTTTCGTTGAAAACATCATAAGGTTTCAGTTTTTGAATCAATGAAAGAGAAAATAAAGTGTAATTCTAAAACTATTTAATTTGTATGTTTTTCTTGACACTCTCTTAATTTATAATTACTTAATTAATTCAGTAAAAAAATTATATAAATTCATATCCCTTGTATTCAAATAAGAGCCGGAATATTTTGTATGGGGGAATCACTTTTTGAGCTTATGCTAGAAAATGCTACAAAAAGATTGATTTTATGTTCGTAGTTATATGGCTTGGTAATAATGTGGATATGATGGTTGGATTTGTATTTTTTATTAGATTTATTGTTATTTAGCATATTGTGGGAATACAGCATTGATCTTAAAGGAAAAGTACGATCAAGATTCTTTCATGTCTGCGTTTCTGGAAAAAGTAGGTGGAAAATATGGTTTTAACAGAAATATTAGCTATTTAAATTTAAGTCTAAATTTGAAAATTGTTTTGGCGTTGGAATATTTTATTGTTTACCTTTAATACCAAACAAAAAAAAGAAAAAGTTGCCTGAAGTTGAAATTTCCGTACATGTTGAATTAGTTTTTCTAAAAATTAAATCAAGTCCAACAATATGAAGCACATTATAAATACTATTACTATTCTTAATAGAGCTAACGTAATTCACATATGATATTCATAATATTCAATTTATTATCTGTAATTTAAAAAATAATATTTTTCCTCTCTGTAAAAAATGTAAAGGAATAATTTACATCACTTAACTAAAGAGTGTAACTCACTCTTCAAAATTAAGAATGAATATGAAAATAATTTTTTAAATATACGGGAGTAAAATACAATATTTATCATATCATAGGGGGTTAAGTGCCACATTTATCAAAATATGGGGATAAAATTTCATATTTATCATAATATATGAGGTAAAGTACCACATATAAGAGAGATAATTTTGTCAATTTATATATTTTTTAAATTTAAAAATATCATAAAGACAATATGAAACTTTTAGAATTCACATATAAGTAAATTAAAATATTATTCATATCACAACATGTGAAAATTGACATTAACTATTTGTTTAATGGTAGACCACTTATAGCAATCTTGTTATTCTTATATAAAACTTGTTTATAGAATCATACCAAGTTTACTGCCTCGATTTCAGAATACAAAACATGATCGGGTTCATTTGGATGAACTTCGATTTTGTTGCATCTCTTTCTTGTACTGTTTCCCCTTGCAAATTATATCAAATCTTTATGAAGATTTGCCACCATCAAATGTCTTCAATTTATTCCGCGTTGTAGGTCTTTTAGTTAATGAGCTAGTAAATTTAAATTTCTTACTTATAGGTGATTGGTCGAGTGGAATAGACTATTTACTACAAAGTAGCGGATTCAAGTTCGAATTCATGTTGTGAGTGGTATATACTTAATGTGTTCAACCTGCCTCGAAAGGGATTAAACCCTTTAGAAACTAAAAAAAGATAAAGAAAATTTGGTCATAGTTATTTAGTTTCTATGTGGATAGGTTTTGGCCTAATCTCGCGGGTTTCACGAGACCGGATCAAAACCTTTACAATTGAATTTTCGTCAAACCCATAAAACTCATCACAAATATATTCACAAATTTATCTCCAAACTCTTGAAACCTACCATCTACTTTTTTTTCCCGAAAACTCTCTCAAAAATACGTTGATTTGACACATATTACCAACTTTTTCCTCCAAACTCTAATATTCAAGATCAATCCAAGTGAGGTTTCAACTTTTTCAGAACTACAAAACCCAGCAGCCAAAATCTAGGGAATTTCAAGGTTTCACCAAAACCACATAAACCATTTTTTCAAAATTGAGACCTGCGAAACCAAGCCAAAATGTATCCAAATATACCAATATAGTCCATAAAGAAAATTGGTGAATGTTTTTCTGGAGTACATTATTCATCAATCATTACATTTAGGGGTTTGATCGAGTCGAGTAGTATCGAATGACATACTGTTCAAGCTTGATTTGAATTTTATGTTTGACCTTGTTTTAATTGTTTAACGAGCCGAGTTCAAACGAGCTTTTATTGAACGAGCTCGAGTCAAGTATCAAGCAGCGATATTTCACATGTATTTTATCAATTTTTTTGGTTATCGAGTTGTGCTTGAGCTGAACTTTAAAACTTATCGAATTGAAAATAATGTGCAAGCTTGTTTGATTTGTGTGACGAACTGAACTCAAATAAGCTTTTATTGAACGAGGAATCAAATATTGAATAATTTGATATGATTTTTAGTCTTAATTTTATCCATATTAGTGAGAGTTGATCTCAAAAGCTTTTACCAACGATACCACCACGCTACGACATAATTGACAAGAAATTTGTTAAATTAGAAAACTAATTTAGTCTGCACAAAACAAATAAATTGGATGACTGTTTGAAATTAGATTTACGGTATAAAAAATGGTACTCCTCAAATTCTTTGATCATTACACGTGTCCTTGGAAAGGATAAGATAACATTTTTTTCTTGAGTTGTATTATCTAATGTGGAATTATGTACTCCAATATTTAGAAAAATATATTATAGTAAATCGAATCATGAATACGATATACTACTATCATTCGAGTCTAGACTCACATCTCTTATAGAAATTATTTAGTATAATAGCTGGAACACGTCATTAGGTATACGTGGTGTATCCAATCAATCAATATATTTATTATATGTGGAGTGAAATCTCACATCATCTATATTCTGAGTAATATGAACACAATTTAAAATTTTTATATTTTAGAAGAATATGAATTATGTGAGATTTCACTCCACATGTAATAACTATAATGATTGACTGCATTACGTGTATTTAATGAAGTAGTGCATCGGTTATATGATATAATTTCTCGACTTTTTTTTACGATATATGTAACTTTGTTACTGTAAAATTTTACTAAAATATTTATTTGAGAGGCAAAATTAACACACAATTATATTCATGGACTGATACTTCAGATGTAAGAAAATAATTTTATTTGAGAGGCAAAATTAACACACAATTGTATAACCAATCAAATTAACTAATTGAGAAAAACCTAATAAATTAAATTAGCCTAATCTGGCCGAGCTATTATATGATTTAGATTCTTTCGCTGTAGAACAAAATCATTGCAAAGTTAAGGGCAAAAAATCGCAGAATTTTCATTGATTACTTGCTTAGGTTCTATAGCTCATAGGGAAGCCTAAGCGGAGAACATCCATTATGCATTTTCAAGTCGACAAGAAATAAAAAAATTAAAAGTGCAGTATCATACTTTAAACGAAAGTGAAGATATGGGTATAATCGAATCGAGTAGTATCGAATGATACATTGTTTAAGTTTGGTTTAAATTTCGTATTGAGTTTTACATTGTATTTGAGCTTGGTTTGATTTATTAAAAACCGATCTCAAACGAGATTTTATTGAACAAGTTTGAGTCTAATATCAAATAACTTCATATTTTGCATGTAAAATGTCAAATTTTAGTTTATCGAACCAAACTTCAAAAGTTATCCGGCGATAAATCTTATTAAAACTTGTTTAATTTGTATATCAAATCAAGCTCAAACGAGCTTTTATCGAATGAGGTTAGGACTAAATATCGAATATATTGATTCAATTTATTGGCCTAAGTGATGATTATATATAGAAGTAATTATTGGATAAAACATCTAGAAAGATTTGCACCTATTTAACCCAACAACTAGGGTAAATATTCTTGTCTAGGATTAGTGAATTTTTGGTGTATGTATCAATCTATCATAGGACTGCACGTGCTAGAATAAATATTCATAACCTCCGCTATTCTTTTGTTGATTGGCAATCGAACCCCTTATATTTAAAATTTTAACAACGACACCCCACATATCCATAAATTTTTTTTTTTTAACTTTTAGCTACAAAGATCCTCAAGTGTTTCTTTTCTTAAAAGAAAAAAAAAAAAAAAAAAAACATGTCACTTCTATGCATATTATGATGCCTTTAATAATTCAAACATAGTGAGGAACACAGGATAAAGAAAACAACTAATAACTTAAATTGAAAACATGTCTACAAAATTGATTAAATTTTTACAGTTCAATGATACCAATCTTTAATATATACTAAAATTAACTTAGACATTTATATATTAGTTCACTACAAAAAATTGTAATAGTAACTTTTATTGAGAAATAATGGGTATATATTGGAATTTTTTTAGTGAAAAATAGGGGGAAAGTGGTTGAAGGAGGTGTTGCGATTACTATATTTTTAATTTTTATGTAGTTGTAAATTGATCAAAGTTCAGGGGAGGCAGAAGCAGTTTACCCTTAAACCTCAACGGTCTTCTGTCAGTTCTCAATTATGCTTTTCCTAATTTTCTTTGAGTAAATTTTACTTTACCCCCTCCACTTATCATTGTTACACGCTTTGCCCCTCCAACAATCAATTGCATTAACCTTTTCCATTATATATTAACTTTGCACACATTTTGCCATTAGTTTTTTTCTCCATGAATTGGTGATTTTCTTATGTTCATCCAACATTACCAGTCTACTACGATGAAGTTAATGTTGTACGGATGATATTAATGATTTGAATTATCAATATAATATATTAATTTAGACGTCAAATCTACAATCATGGTGATTATACGTATCATTTTCATTAACTTTAAAATTTAATGAGACATATCTAAATTGATTGTTAATTTAAAAATTAATCACGCCCGACGATATTAGTCATTAATTAGTCAATTTAAAAGAAATAGTGTAAGATAAATAATATCGAAAAATATCTGATGTGATGCTCGTAATGTGATACCTTAAGATGTCCTGAATTCAATTTTCACTAATTTGAGTTTTCCTTTTTTCCTTTAGTTTAAGTGTTTTAATAGTGATTTATTAGTTGCAAATTTTTTTATATTTGGACAGTTATTAAAATTATTTCTGATGTAATCATTGATGATAATTGTATTTAAAAATAAAAAAATTAAATGTAGTCAATATTCTCGAAAAGGAATTAAATATAGTCACTATCATTGTTAAGCTAAATAAATCACACTTGACCACAAACAAGACAATGTTATATCATAATGAAGATCACATGCATCACTAAGTGGCCATCTAGAGATTTTATATTATATTTTATGCTTGATTTTGAATTAATTTCCCTCTGTATTGGAAGTGTAAATGGACTGTGGAGCACTCAAAACTTGGGAATCCCTTTTCTTAATCCTAATTTTACCTAAAAAAAGAAAACTTTTCTTAACCCTAATTATGACCTCTCAATGAGAGAGAACACCTTTTTTGACTTCTCTAAAGTCTTCTCTGTCCCCAAAAATTAAGGTGTTTAATTGCTAATTTATTTATCGTTGATGATGCCAATCAATTTCTCTTAACATAGCTTGTGTCACGGGCTATACATTTTTTACAGCCGACTGGTGTCATTTCTTCTCAAAAGAATTATTATAAGAGCTTAAAAACATCAACATCTACTTATCAAAAAAAAAAAAAAAACTTCAACATCTAATTTATTTATTATTGGAAGAGATCGACTATTCGTATAATGTGGCGGAATCAAGTTCATATTTTCTACTTGATATATATTTTCATGTATTGTGATTTGTGCCCAATAATACTTGCCGAAACCCGAAAAAGATCTAAATCATGAACCATTTAAAAATAAAAAATGAAATAGTTAAACACATATAAATCTCGATTTAGATGTAACTCGACTTGTGATATTAAAATTTCAAAGTTTCCAAAATTAAATGCGCTAATTGTTTAGGTTTAAGTTCAGACTCGCGAAACATAGTTAAAATTATTTCAAATGAAGATTTTGTGTAAGTTTCGCGAAACCCATGTTTTAACATATATATCAATAATTAATAAATTTCAAACCTATAAAAGATATTGAATTTTTTTTTTTTTTGTTTTCCAAGGGTTTTGAGCCGCGTCGGACACATTAAGTAGAAACCTCTTCAAACAAGGATTCAAGTCTGGGTTCACTTCTTTATAGTGACTAGTCCATTCCACTAAACTAAATCAAAATATAAAATATATCGATTTGACACCGATCACTTACTTCTTCCCTACAAAACCCGACAATCAAACTCAGTCAAAGTATGATTTCAACTTTTTCAAAAACTAAAACCCAATCTATAAACTCAAACCAAATGGGGTTTCAATGCCCTATTTGGAAGGGTTTTGGTCTGGTTTTGCGGGTCTTTGTTTCGAAAAAATATTTTGAGTAGTTTCAATAAAATGTCTAAAACTCGATTTGGTTAGATTTTGAAATGTTAGGTTTTGTGATTTTGTAAAAGTTGAAACCCCATTTTGATCGTGTTAGATGTTGGGGTTTGAAGAAAAAAAGTAGGTGTCAAATCAATATTTTTTCTTTGCAAAGTATAAGGTGAAAAAATAGGTGATATATGTCAAATCAAAATTTGAAAGAGTTTTAACTTAGTTTCGCGAACCTCGTGAGACTGGGCCAAAAACTCTTCCAAACAAGCCTCAATGATTTCATCGAAACCACCCAAACCAATATTTTCGAAATCAAAACCAAATAAAATCGAGCTTAAACCTAATAAAATAGTCCCTCAAGTGCCAAACTCTACCATATGTGAACAAAGAAAAAAATGGCATCATATATTATTCAATTAAACATCCAACTTGACCTAAATTATGCATTTTTACGTATTTAGGTTCCAAAAAAATAATTGCCCAACATCTTTAATATAAACTCAACAATGAAAATAAATGTTAATATAAATTCATAAACTTCATGATTTGGTTTTAAACTTTCTTGCCCCAAGTTTATCTCCTTCTCTAGTTCTCTTTCATATCCCACACCTTTTTTTTTGTAAATATAAATAGTATTTCATAACCGAAAAGAAAGTTAATATTATAGTTGACTTCAAGAAATCTTTGAAAATCATCTAAAAATGTAAAACCCCACAAAATTTTGAAATCAACACCTAAAATGTAAAGTACCTACCATCCATTTTAATTAAAATCACATCTACCCTGACGACTTGCAATATATATATATAGATATAGATGTGACACATTTATTAAATGCGTCCATGGAAGTACTACGTACGTGCGCTTCATCCTTCACAAATCACAACTCACAGAAAATCCCAGAGAATTGAAGAGTCAAAAATTACTTTCCAACTGAACATTTATCTGTTTCCAAAATTAGAAATTAACTAATTACACCAAACTACACTAGAGAATTTCATTTATCTTGGTCAATTGTACTGGTCTTTGTTAAAAAAAAAATATTATGAATATTTTCATCGATTTAATTATCACCATATGTACTAGCAGAACTACCTTTATTAAAATAAACAAACTGTAAAACTATTAACTTTGTTGCATTAGCACAAAATATACATGGTCTAGAATTTCCCTACTCATGAATAATTTTGATTCTTAAATTATTTGATTTATTATATTGAAATAAATATATTTTGGGATTAATTTTAGGATAAATTACGTATAACTCTTGAGATAAAACCTAATTATAAAAATTTTCCTGAGTATTATAGAAATTCCCTCAATTTTATCTCTTTCTTACAATTAATCTAATCACTTGTCCCTAAAATGTTCCAATTTTGTCATTGAGGTGTTATTTATAATGTTTGTAAAATTTTATTAATGTTAAAACTTGGGTGCTAATTTTTATATCTTATAAATTATAAAAGTGATAATTTTATATATTTACTACCAAAATAATTGATAAAATTTATAATTGCCCATAAGATTTAATTAATATTGCAAAAAATAAAAGTATTTACATATTTATTAACAATTTAAATATTATAAAAATAAATTAAATAGAAATTTAATAATAATACTTTATAAATCTGTAAAAATTGTTTTCACATTTAGTTAATGAATTTTTTTCTAACTTAGTAAATTTAATAATATATATATATATATATATATAGTATTATATAGTATTATAAATTAAATTTTTAGTTTTTATAAAGTTTATATTGTATTATAAATTCAATATTTATTAAAAAAAATTACTTATTTCATTAGTGAAAATATAATTTAAAATTTTTATTATTAAAATTTTAATATTTAAATTATTATTATAGAAATTAAACTAATAAATAAATATGTAAAAAAATTGCAATATTTATTGAAATTAAGGGACTAAATTCAATTTCTTTCATGTGGTGCATCACATTAGATCATGCATCAAATTAAGAACTTATCTATCTGTGAAGGAAGACAGTCAGATGCGCGTGCAGAGGGGCAGCAAAAGAAAGCTGAATTTGTTGTGAAGGAATTGCACTACTACTAGTACTTGGGACGACTCCTCGGCTCTATGCGTTTTAAGTAGGGCAAAACTGGAACATTTAAAGGACAAGGGGTTAACTGTAAGATGTTGACAAATCTGAGGGGAATTTTTGTAATACCTAAAGCGTGAGAAAAAATTTCGTAATTAGACCTTACCTTTGGGAAGGTATCTATAATTTACCCTACAATATATAAATGCCATTTGCTAGAAACAATGCTGCAATTTCGAAGAATTTAGGAGAAGTCAGATTTAAATCTACTTTAGTATTTTTTTAGCTATAAAATCTGACTTCCTCAGGTTTTTTGCTTTACAGAAATCTAAAGTACTGCCAGATTAAAGCAACTATTTAACTATGTGACACCTCAGATTCTAAATTCAAACTCCTTTAAGATTATCTAATTAATCAGCTTCCTCAATCTATGTCACACCAATATTAATTTTCCACATATATATATAGCTAATAATTAATTGGCTCTCATTTTTTTATTTTGGTGAGGAATCTGAAGATTTTGCCATGATTTGCTGACGAGATTATTAATTATATATCCAGGTGTTAGTTTGTACTTGTCTTAAACTTTTTTTCTTTATTTTTGGTGGAAGTATGTGTTGTGTTACGTACCTGACAAATTAGTAGAGCTTAAAGATGACGCTTTGAGGACAAAATTAGTGGATATTTGATTGGATCCTAATTGTTCTTTTTTTTTTCTTTCTTTTACAACCAATATTTGGTGGCGTTTATCTTTTAATATATGGTGTTTTTAATTTTTCCACATGTAGTAAGGGCAATGTGATGTAATTAATTCGTTATTTTTTCCTAACAATGTATGTATATTGAGAATTAAATTTTCTAGTATTACTTCTCATATAGTTTGGATATATTTCACTATATTTATGGTGCTTCAAAATTAAAAATAGGCCAAATGTTATGAATTTAGTGAACGTACTAATGCGATTGCATTTATCAAATTTTTGATATTAGAAGTATAAATTAAAGTTGAATGTTTGATGTTTCTCAAATGTTTTTTTTTTTTTTTTTTGTTTTTGTTTCCCAAGGGTTTAATTCCTTTCGAGGCAGGTCAGACACATTAAGTGGGTACCTCTCCCAACAGAGATTCGAACCTGAGTCCGCTACTCTGTAGTGACTAGTCCCTTCCACTAGACCAATCACATGTTGGTTCTCAAATGTTATTTTACAATGACTGTATGAGAATCAATTAATTTGAATTTTTTGAAACAAAATAAGTAATTTTTACCAAGAAAAGAAAAGGAAAGAAAGAGTTAACCCCATATAGATGGATTTTATTTTATATTTTCATTTTAGTGAAATGCAGTTTTTGCCCAAAAAAATTGCAGAACAAACAGAAACAAAAAGGTAAAAAGTAAAAACTGACGAATCGATAAATGAATTTTATTGTAGCCCATAAGTGTGAATTTCTAAGAAATTAAGACCGTGGGAATATAGCCCAAAGAGGCAAATAAATTAAGGAGAAAAGAAAATATGTGGGAAAGGACAAGAAAAACCGCCGGATTAATGGGAGACAGACAATGGGGGATGGTTTGAACATGGACTTTCTTTACATTGGCCTCCACAAAATTAAACTTGTACAAGAAGTCACATGATATCCACAGCAAAAATTTACTAACTTCATTCGAAGTAAAAAAAAAAATTAAAATAGTAACATTGAGTCATAAATTCTCATTCATTAGAAAAAATGAAATAAACCATTACCAATTGACTGGACTAAATAAAGAAAAATAAAATCATATTATAAATTACATTTAATCTATGAAAAACGCATGGAATCAATTGTCTTTACAGTTACAGACATGAGATACTAAAATTGGATTCGAATAAAAGCCAATGTCTCACATCCAACGTAAAGATATTTTGAAAGAAATGTTAAAATCATCACAAGTATCATACCAAGAGGTTCTCATTTGTCATGGTTTAATAAAATAAGTTGGAGGTAGCTAGATAAGCCTCATGTGATATAGCTAGAGCGCTTTCGACCTTCTAGAAAATAGGCTGCAGGATTGTTACCTACGGTTGCTAGACAAGGACCCCATTGGGTGGTTCATCAGAGCGATCGACCACAATCTCCAACAAAGCATCTGATCAGTATGCGAATCTTGGCGTGCCTCGACAACAATAAAAACAACTTCACTAATTAGATTACAAATTAGTACAACAATGCAACATCACTACTCAACGCACATTATTTCAATAATAGTTTGATAATATTATATGAAAACACATTATATTATTTTTTAGAAGGTTTGAAATGCAACAAATATAACAAATTCAACATGAAATGTCACTTATAAAATTGAAAAGTCCACATTGTAGCTAATGGAATAAAAATTATGGGACTATAAAACTTCATAAAAAAAATTTAGATATTATTATAAAGAAGATTTTGAAGAAACAGTGGATCATACATTGTTAGAGCATTAAATTAGAAAAATGAATGACTGGTACATTTATAACCACAAATTGTTAAGCACAATGTATAGAAAAATCTCCTAGACCACGTCTGTGCATCTTCTTTCAGCAATGAACATTTTTTTCAACGAAAATTCCAACTTGATACAGACTTAAAAGAGTTGCTTAAATATTTAGATATCATGAAAAATAAAAATAACCATAGAGTACAATACAATGAATTTGTTTTGGGAAGAGAATCTAGATTAGGCAATTTCCTCGATAATTCTGGAAATACACAAGTTTTGGGCTTGTTGGCCTAAGTGGCGCTTCAAGTTTGTTTCTCGATCGGCATATTAATATTGTGCCGTCCATAATCTTGCCGCTTGGACATTTTTTCGTAATTTGTCTTTGTATCTTTCTCCGAATTGTTTACTTATTAGTATGTTTTGTGACGGAAATTACCTTCTTGTTAACTGGAAAAATTTTATTTTCTTTGAATTTATTTTTATAAAAAAGAAATACAATGAATTTAATTGCTTTCTCAGTTACCATGTAGATAGATCTTGGTTATCCATCATACATGATTAGAATCAATTGCTGCTGGTCCAATCTAATCTAAAGTTTTGACACAGTATTTTTGGTCGGGGGTGGTGCAAACTTCTCTCTCACTCACTCTGTGTATGTGTTAGGCTTGCCTCACCATCACATCATCTGTCAATTTTTGGGTCACTTTGTGCGTGTGCGCGTGTTTTTTACAGGCAACAGTTAAAACCAACTACCCACCTGTAAAAATACTTAAACTCCTATGGAAAAGGAAATTATTCGAGTAAGAAATACTATTATTTGCTCCGTTTTTTTTTTCTCTCTCAAATTTTGGTGCGGAGTTTTATGTAAAAGTTAAAAAATTGAATTTTTCAGGTATTCTTATATTTATTGTCGTTAAGAATAGTGGTGGAGAATTAATGATATCAAATCGAGAAATTCTTCTGTAAATCAGATCTTTTATATATGAACAAAATTATTGCATTCACTAAACATATTTACAAAATTTTATTTATGGTCTATGAAAGTTCGAATCTTTTTGAGAAAAATAATTTCATTGAGAAAATGTAGTGTTGTTTTGCGATATCCCAAAATTTAAATAGAAACTAAAATTAAGGAGTAGTAAAAATAAGGAGAGAGAGAAACAAAAAAAGTTCTATCTAATAATGGAATAACAAAAGCACTAACATAAATAAATTAAAAGAAAAAGGGAAAAGGAGATAGATAAAAAGATTACTCAGTGTGGGAAAACAACATCTTGATTTGGTTTTTTAGAAGTGTAATTGTAAAGCAAAGCATTAAAAAAACAATTTAAATATTTATTTTTTGTGAAAAATGACAGAAGAAGAATGTGATGAGGAGATAAAGAAGATAGAGCAGTGGAAATGGTCTGAAATGCAAGGCCTTGAACTTGTTGTGTCAGAACACAACTCCTCTCCTTCTATTAAAGCCCACAACCACATTAACACTAACAGCACTTCAGCTGTACCAACCGCACCAAACATCACTGTAGAGAGAAGAGAAACAACAACAACGAAAACATCGCCATCCTCATCAATGGAGGTTTCAACCTCTGAAGACAAAAAGAAAGATGAACAAGAGAAACCAATTTCACAGCCTTCAGTAGGGTTCTTTGAGCTTTTCAGATTTGCCGATGGACTTGATTATGTTCTAATGAGTATTGGTACAGTTGGTGCAATTGTTCATGGAACCTCATTGCCTTTGTTCCTTAGATTCTTTGCTGATCTTGTTAATTCTTTTGGCTCCAATGCCAATGATGTTGATAAAATGACGCAAGAAGTTTTGAAGGTACAATTTTTTGTTGAGTAAATCACCATTGATAATATATACTCTGTTTTTCTGAAAGGGAAAAAAAAACAGGGGAAGTTAACATTTTTCCTTTTCCTTTTTATTTTTTGCAGTATGCATTTTACTTTCTTGTTGTTGGAGCTGCGATATGGGCATCTTCATGGGCAGGTAAGATTTTTAAATCCAAAGAAAAATGGGACAATAAAATCTTATCTTTTTTTTCTTCCCTTGATTAAAGTTCAAATATAATTTATTGCAGAAATTTCCTGCTGGATGTGGACTGGTGAGAGGCAATCAACAAAGATGAGGATTAAATACTTGGAAGCTGCCTTGAATCAAGATATACAGTACTTTGATACAGAGGTTCGGACATCTGATGTAGTTTCCGCCATTAACACTGATGCTGTTATGGTTCAAGATGCCATTAGTGAAAAGGTAAACAAAAAAAAAAAAAATTTCAAGTACAATTTATGTTTTAATTTTAATTTCTTTTAATAATTTTCTTTGCTGGGTTTTTTTTTTCAGTTGGGGAATTTCTTACACTACATGGCAACATTCGTGTCTGGATTTGTGGTGGGTTTTACTGCAGTGTGGCAATTAGCACTAGTCACTCTAGCTGTGGTTCCATTAATAGCTGTAATTGGAGGTATACACACAGTCACCATAGCTAAACTTTCAGGCAAAAGCCAAGAATCTCTTTCACAAGCAGGAAATATTGCAGAACAAGTGAGATTTAATGAACATTTCTTGAAAAAGATTTCAAATTTAACCAAAAATACTCTGTTTCTTGATATGGGTATGACTGAAAATTTAACAAATTTGCAGACTATAGTTCAAATCCGAACGGTTTTTGCTTACGTTGGCGAGTCAAGAGCGTTAAACGCCTATTCTACAGCTTTAAGAGTTGCACAAAAGATTGGGTACAAAACTGGATTTGCTAAAGGAATGGGATTAGGAGCTACTTATTTCACTGTCTTTTGTTGCTATGCACTTCTTCTATGGTATGGAGGTTACTTAGTTAGACATCATTTCACCAATGGAGGTCTTGCAATTGCAACTATGTTTGCAGTCATGATTGGTGGCTTGTAAGTATTTATTTATTTTAATCAATCCAGTTCTTGCAAATCTTTACCTTTTATACTTAAGTGCATAAATTTCTCTGAATTGTAGAGCTTTGGGGCAGTCTGCACCAAGTATGGCTGCATTTGCAAAGGCAAGAGTTGCAGCTGCGAAAATCTTCCAGATAATCGATCATAAACCGAGCGTAGACCGAAATAGTGAATCGGGTCTCGAATTAGAGTCAATTACAGGGCAATTGGAGCTTAAAAATGTAGACTTTTTCTACCCTTCAAGGCAAGACACTCAAGTTTTGACCAATTTCTCTCTAATTGTTCCTGCCGGTAAGACAATAGCCTTAGTGGGAAGTAGTGGCTCCGGAAAAAGCACGGTGGTATCCCTCATCGAAAGATTTTATGATCCCACTTCAGGTAATGTATAAAGGCAATGAAGTTTTGTTATAAGTGTCAAATTTATTGTTACTAAATAATTTCAACTACACAGGACAAGTTTTGTTAGACGGGCATGATATAAAGGCAGTAAATTTGCGGTGGCTTAGGCAACAAATTGGGCTTGTCAGCCAAGAACCTGCATTATTTGCTACCACCATTAAAGAGAACATACTTTTGGGTAGGCCAGATGCTAGTTTAATTGAAGTTGAAGAGGCCGCTCGAGTAGCTAATGCGCATTCATTCATCGTTAAGCTTCCGGATGGTTATGACACTCAGGTTAGCTATTCATTAATACATTTAACTATGTCATTAATTTTCTTCAATGAAAACTCAATAAAACACCTCCATTCGTATTGAATCTCATTAATTGCTAATGGATAGAACCTTGATCCCACATTGGTAATATGAGGTACATGTGTTGAATTTTGTACGACTCCGACATCGAAGATAATATTTGGTACTAGTATGGGGTTTATATATCGATAAACTCTTTCTTTCAATAGCTCGCTTTCGAGGCAGGGTTCTCTCGGTCGTCATAGATCAAGGTCCATTTATAAATATAACACCTTAGGTTGAAAAATTGGGACTTTGCTTTATGGACCCTTAATAGAAATGGCTTATGCATTTATGATGCATGTACCCTTTGTACAAAAAGAGGATGCCTTGTAGAAATGCGCATGTCGGGGCTCACTTGTTATGTGTTTTTCCGGTCAAAATTATTATTCATTGGTTGGAGGTGAATTTGGTCATGGATCCCACAAAAAGGGGTTGGGGTTGGGGAATGTGGTCTACTATTGATATTTTTATTGCATCGAGGACTGAATGTGTTATTTGGTCAACAAACTGGCCTAACATTTTTTTTTATTAAGTCAAAAGTGTGAAAGTGTTTGGTCATGGATTTAAATAAAAGGTAACATGGTTACAGTCAACAAAGCATGTGCAAGTGTTATTTGGTTTCTATTCACCCCATGTAGAAACAAGGAAATTTCACAACTTGTGGGGTTGTATTCATTAGTAAAACCACAAGGATAAATATTTTTATACTTACACAAGACAAAAGGGTATTTAAGAATTCATTATAAAAAAAATTAAAATATTTTTCTCAGATTCATGGGGCACATTCATGATTCAGGAAATCTTCAAGTTGCATTAAAAATATATTTTTCAGGATTCACATATATGGCCAATACATATTAGTCTACTTGAAAAAAAAGGGATAATTACCAATGCAACCATGAGGTTTCAATAATTACTAAAACGTCTCCTACTTAGAGTTTTAACTTACAGATACCCCTGATCAGTGTTGACTTTGATTTTTGACCTTAAGGGTGCTAATTATTAATTTAAAAATGGCAGGTTGGGGAGAGGGGGTTGCAGCTTTCGGGTGGACAGAAGCAGAGAATAGCTATTGCCAGAGCAATGCTCAAGAATCCAGCCATATTGCTCTTGGACGAAGCAACTAGTGCTTTAGATTCTGAATCCGAAAAGCTCGTTCAAGAAGCGTTGGACCGTTTTATGATTGGAAGAACTACTTTAGTAATCGCTCATCGCCTTTCCACCATTAGGAAAGCCGACCTCGTGGCTGTACTTCAACAAGGTACCGTATCTGAAACCGGGACCCACGACGAGCTCTTCGCTAAAGGAGAAAACGGTGTTTATGCCAAGCTCATCAAAATGCAAGAAGCAGCTCATGAAGCTTCTCTTAACAATCCCAGAAAAAGTAGTGCAAGGTTGTTAATTTTTTCCATTCCAATCTAGTTATTTTCTAGAGTAGAATGCAAAAAATGCCCTCTATGCTTTATCTAATTAGCAAAAACTCCCCAAATGTCACTTTTATCACCAAAACCCCCACTATAATTTTTATTAGCAAAGAAAACCTTCTCAAGCCAAAATGACAATTATACCCCCACCAAAATGCGAAATCACCCAAATTCAGTTAAAAAAATTGACAGTAATAACCTCCCTATTGACTTATGAAGAAACTTCAAATTAGTTTATTTTGTTAATAAAAAGAACACAGGGTGTTTTTGCTAATAAAAAATAATCCAGGGTTTCTTTTGCCAATTAGGCAAAGCACAGTGGTATTTTTGCATTTAGCTCTTTTTCTTTTTCATTAGAAAATCTTGTTAACTGGAATAAAAATTGGAATGCAATTTATATGCAGGCCTTCTAGTGCAAGAAACTCTGTAAGCTCGCCAATAATTACAAGAAACTCTTCCTACGGTCGATCACCTTACTCAAGAAGATTATCAGATTTCTCCACCTCGGACTTCAGCCTCTCTTTAGATGCTGCATATCCGAATTATCGACATGAAAAGCTTGCATTCAAAGAGCAAGCTAGTTCCTTTTTACGCCTAGCGAAAATGAACTCACCTGAGTGGACTTACGCCTTGTTTGGCTCTATTGGCTCTGTAGTCTGCGGCTCTTTAAGTGCTTTCTTTGCTTACGTTCTCAGTGCTGTTCTTAGTGTATACTACAATCCAAATCACGATTATATGATCAAACAAATCGCAAAATACTGCTATCTTTTGATTGGAGTTTCATCTGCCGCACTAATTTTTAACACTTTACAACATTTCTTCTGGGATGTTGTGGGAGAGAACTTAACGAAAAGGGTACGAGAGAAGTTGTTGGCTGCAGTGCTTAAAAATGAAATGGCTTGGTTTGATCAAGAAGAGAATGAAAGTTCGAGAATTGCAGCTAGGTTGGCCTTGGATGCTAATAATGTTCGGTCAGCCATCGGAGATAGGATTTCGGTTATAATGCAGAACTCTGCTCTTATGCTTGTGGCTTGTACTGCTGGATTTGTGCTTCAGTGGAGACTCGCTCTCGTGCTCGTTGCCGTTTTTCCAGTAGTCGTGGCTGCAACGGTCTTACAGGTTCGTTGAAAACCATTTTCGTATAGCTAAATGCAAAAATACCCGTTCTATTTTAATTAGCAAAAACCAGCCCCCTGAGTTCTTTCTTCATAAAAATTAGCACAGAGGGTTTTTTTTATAATAAAAATAATACGGGGCGGTTTTTGCTTATTAGGCAAAGCATAGGGGGTATTTTTGTGTTTCACTCTTTTCATATTTTAGTTTGTATAAAAATCAATCTAGTAATTTCATTATTTTCATTGTAATTTTAACAGAAAATGTTCATGACTGGATTTTCCGGAGACCTAGAAGCTGCACATGCCAAGGCAACGCAGCTAGCAGGGGAAGCCGTGGCCAATGTAAGAACTGTGGCTGCCTTTAATTCGGAATCGAAAATCGTGAATCTCTTCAGCTCTAGTCTTCAAACTCCTCTACGTCGTTGCTTTTGGAAGGGACAAATAGCCGGAAGTGGCTATGGAATCGCACAATTCTTGCTCTATGCATCCTACGCCCTCGGACTATGGTACGCCTCATGGCTCGTTAAACACGGAATATCGGACTTCTCGAAAACAATCCGTGTTTTCATGGTCCTCATGGTCTCGGCCAATGGTGCTGCGGAAACACTAACTCTAGCTCCCGACTTCATCAAGGGCGGTCGAGCAATGCGCTCGGTTTTCGACCTACTCGACCGAAAAACCGAAATTGACCCGGACGATCCTGATGCTACACCCGTCCCCGATCGCCTCCGAGGCGAAGTTGAATTCAAACATGTCGATTTCACGTACCCGAGTAGACCCGACATTTCGATTTTCCGAGACTTAAACCTTCGTGCACGAGCCGGGAAAACACTAGCTCTTGTGGGTCCCAGTGGGTGTGGAAAAAGTTCGGTCATTTCACTTATACAAAGATTCTACGAACCATCATCCGGACGAATAATGATAGATGGTAAAGATATCCGAAAATACAACCTAAAGTCACTCAGACGCCACATAGCTGTTGTTCCACAAGAACCGTGTTTATTCGCTACAACAATATACGAAAACATAGCTTATGGGCACGAATCAGCCACGGAATCCGAGATAATCGAAGCAGCCAATTTGGCAAACGCGGATAAATTTGTATCCTCGTTGCCCGATGGATACAAAACGTTTGTTGGGGAAAGGGGAGTTCAATTGTCCGGTGGACAAAAGCAGAGGATTGCTATCGCTCGAGCTTTTTTGAGGAAAGCCGAAGTGATGTTGCTCGATGAAGCAACGAGTGCCCTTGATGCTGAGTCGGAAAGGTGTATACAAGAGGCATTGGAACGAGCTTGTGCGGGGAAGACGACTATTGTGGTTGCTCATAGGCTTTCAACAATTAGAAACGCTCATGTTATTGCGGTTCTTGATGATGGGAAAGTGTCGGAACAAGGTTCGCATTCTCATTTGTTGAAAAATTATCCGGATGGGATTTACGCGAGGATGATACAATTACAAAGGTTTACGCACGGGCAAGCTGTGAATATGGTTGCTGCATCGGGTTCGAGTTCTTCGGCACCAGCCTCATGAAGGTCGGGCGAAGGAAAGATAGAACTAGTACATTTCTAATACATCCCAAGTGATTTTCTTTTTTGGCTCTGTTTTGATTACATTTTGATATAGTATTAGCTTGTGTATTATCTAAATTTTATCATTATATAGAATTTTCCTTTTGCCTTTTTAATCATATATGGTTCTTAGAAGAAGAGACATTTATATGGCTCTTGTGTTTAGTCTATTATGTGCAGCTAATACAAAGAAGACCGATAATTTAGCCCATAGGAGTTAAAATATGATTATTGTCCTAGTAATTGCCAAGTAATTTAGTAATTTCCGTGAAATAACTGGACTTCGTAGTTCTCTAATTGCAATTAACAAGCCGAATTAGTTGTAGAGGTATATGTCCTTGAGAGAAGACTTAATTTAATGGTATCTAAATATTTGTAGATCTCTTTATTTTTCAAACAAACTTGGTAGAATATTATTCTCTAGCTAGGCTCTTTAAATTTGATTTAAATCAAATTCATGTCGGAGCATCTTCATGATTTATGATGATAGTGATTGAGAACTACACAAATAAAAGTTATAGACAACATAATTGGCTAAGTTCACGTGGTGTTGCGTAAATGCAAAAGGAGCCTTAAAATTGAGAAAGAAAACTTTCATTTGAATGCAAAAACTAGGACAAGGAGCTTATCTATAAGGGTGCATGAGGAAAAAGGAGGGAAAATGAAAGAGACATGAAATAATTGCCCTATACTTGATACATAATGTCACATTGGGTGTGCATGGACAAGATTGGATAGGCCCCGGGTAGTCATCTTTCTTTTTCTCATTTGTACGTGGTGGGGTTGGGTTGGGTTGGGTTGGGTGTCGGACAAAGAAGTTTAAGTGCATGGTATGTTTTAGACACCTAGATATTCAAAAAAAATGCAAAAAATAAGTTGTAAATTACAAAAAAAATGTTAAAGAAAGAAAGCTTCTATATTTTCTTTTGAATTGAATAAAAAATTGAAACTTTCCTACGTTTGATAGACATAAAATGTTGTAAAAAGCACAACATTTCATTTGGATAATATTTGAATAAGTGAAACTATAAAGTCAAAAAATTGGTTTTAGAAAGAAAAAAAATACTTTGTGGATTTGAAAGAGAAATTTTATTGCATTAAAAAAATATGATATCAAGACAAACTCGAGAATTTTATATTCGAACAAGATAGAAATGAACCCCCGGATGAAGAGAAAATATTCCCTCGACCGAAGAAAGGGAGTCGGAATTGGATCGGACTTTATCTGACCGGCCATTAACAACCTTAGATGTCAACGATCAATAATAACAATGCATTACTGATAATAACTATATAATCTGATCACTTTTTGGATTGGTTAGGCCATCGAGCAGGGTTAGCCCGGGGCTCTGGAGCTCCGGGCCAGCCCCGAGCCCTGCCTGGTCGTCTCCAATGGCAGGGCTCCGTGGATGAATTAATTTCATTTTTTTCCTTTGCCCACTCTCACCTATTAATATTATAGTTTTAATTTTTTGAATACGGAGTAGTAATTAAAATAACACATAAATTTCAACAATACACAACATTAATTACACAACAATACACAACATAATCAAGGAAAAGAAAATAAAAATAGTCCTAAAGCTCCTTATAAACCTCATAAACATAGTGTTGGAAAAAGTAAGTTAATGGACCATTTTGGACGTATTTTAAGTGGGATCCACTTTGAGTAAAGAGTCGGGTCTTGACGGAATTATATTCTACTCCGTGAGTAGATTAAAATGGTATATGGTACGTCCAAATCGGAGTACGAGTGAATGAGAAATTAAATCTCAAAGTTCACATATGTAATGAGAAAATTGGAAAGAAATAGACTAATCCCACATTGGAAGTGTGATAAGAAAAACTTGGGTTTATATATGATTTCTAAACCATAAGAGTTAAGAAATTATTACTAGAGGACTCCCTCCTTGCACACGGGCGGGGGGGGGGGGGGGGGGGGGGCAAATCTTGGATCGGTCTACTACTTGGCCCTTCAAGACTTGTGCATGCGCACACGAATGTCGTCCCGAAAAGCCTAGTTTTGCTATTTTCTTCCCAAGAAAAAAATCCATTTTTTTTTCGCCCATTTCTTTAAATAACACTATATCACATTAAGTACATCACAATTTTATTTAAAATTACTTTAAATAATTAATCATAGTATATACTATATAATTAAAACCTATTACATTAATTAAAATAACACATTAATTCAACTAACACATTAATTAAAATAACACATTAATTAAAATCACATTAATTACAACAATACAACACAGTAATTATACAATATTAACCATACACACATTTATTATACAAGAATAATACATTAAAAGAAAATTAAAAAAAAAGAAAAGGAAAGAGCCAATCAGGCCTGTATTAAAGAGGGGCGTCTTCTTCCCCAAAAAACAGACGCGGCATCGTTCCCACCAGCGTGCCGCCCCGAGCCCGCTGAGCAGCCCATTCCAGCCCGCGATCCACCCCGCCCCGAGCCCTGCTGTCATCTCCAACCGTTTCTCCTCCCGACCTCGCCCCGGCCCCGGAAGTAGCCATTGGAGATGGCCTTATCTCACTGAATGCACCAATAATTTCATTGATAAAAGAAAAACTCCTAGTATTTAAAATAAAATTATGCAAAAAGCTAAAACCATTCATAATCCCTTGTAAACAAAACATTTTTATGTTATTTCAACCTTTATTAAACAGTACTAGAAATAACATGCCCACAGCATCAAGCTAAGTTATCATAATAATAATAATAAGTATTCCGTACTTATTGGACAACTCTTATTTCTTTTTCTTGGGCTAGTTTTTTAATTGATTTAGACCCAAATATAGGAAGTTAGCCCAGGCCCCAGTGTATATGCTAGTAATGCTAATGAAGTAATAAAATAAATCTACTATTTGGTTGTTGAAAGTAGGGTATCTTTGCACTTTGCATCCCAAAACATGGAAAGTAGGCATTTTACACCCTCGAAATTTAGATTTAACACTTTGCACCCTCGAAATATGAAAAATACAACACTTTGCACCCTCGTTTATTTTCAAGCAAAAACTCAAGGGCAAAATAGGTAATTCTATTGTAAATCTTTGGCACTTTGCCCCCCAAAATAAAATTAGCACTTAACACTCCCTAATTAAGAATTAACAACTTGCAAACACAATAAATGGACACTTTGCACCCCAAAATACAAAATTAACACTTAACACCCTTATATTAAAAAAAAAACTCAAACCCCTCATTTTTTCCGGTAAAGTTGACCATTAAGGTGAATTTTTTAAGGCAAAATAGGTAATTATTTATGGGTCTTTGATATGTTGAAGTAGACAATGGGTCTCGAGAAGTTTACTTGTATTTTATTTAGTTATTTATGGTTATATTGTTGAAAAGAACAATGGAGAGAAAAATGAGTATTCGAGTATTTATAATTGTATTTTGCAAAATTTAAGTAAAAAAATGAATTACTTATTTTGCCTTAGATTTTTTTTCACTCTGATAGTCAAGTTTGACGAAAAAAAACGAGGGGTTTGGGTTTTTTAAATTTGAGGGTGTTAAGTGTTAATTTTGTATTTTGGGGTGCAAAGTGTCCATTTGTGTTCGGAGGTGGAAGTTGCTGATTTGTTCATAATTAGAGGGTTAAGTGCTAATTTTATTTTGGGGTACAAAGTGCAAAATTCTCAAGTTTTGAGGGTGCAAAGTGCCAATACTATTGAATTACCTATTTTGTCCTTGAATTTTTACTTGAAAATAAACGAGGGTGCAAAGTACTGCATTTTTCATATTTCGAGGATGCAAAGTGCTAAATCTAAGTTTTAGGGATGCAAAGTGCTTATTTCCTATGTTTCGGGGGTGCAAAATGCAAAAAACCCTTGAAAGTATATTATGTACTGTAACTTTTGAACTCTGAAACGAATGTGTAAAATATTAGTACGTTTGGCTAATTACCTTTCCTATGAGAATTTTATTGGTGTGCGGGCCATAAATGTCGGCCGTGTCGAGATGGGTGACACCAGACCAGACCAGAGGTGGATGAGTTTGATAATTTCTTAATCGGGCTTCAAGGCGGACATGCCCATTTGCCCAATTCCTGGCCCATAACCTCCCTGTGAGCCCAACTTCATTTTGGCCACTCTAAACTGTACTTTACTCTCTTAGATACTAATTATCGAGGGCTTAAAAAATGGGCTTTTATTTTTGATAACAAAACTAAAAATTGGGATTTTGCTGCTCAATAAATCTGCAGTTTCCAATAAAGAAAAAGAGAAAGAGAGTTGGAGGTTAAGCCTTGCCTCAAGGTATGTTAGTAATTTGTCTCATGTATATTGATTTTAATGATACATACTACATCCAATATTACGTTCAACGTTCACAGTTGATATAGTAAATTGATATACCCAAATTATTTATTATTGCCAAATTGATTGGAGAAGGTATGTGCCGATAAATCAACTACAGGTGTACTGCAATAACTACTTAGAAGCTGGTGAATAGGGGTTTCAATTCAGTAAAAAAAAGAAAAAACTGCAAAAATAAATAATTATGAAGTAAACTGAAGCCTAAATATCCATCACCCAACGAAATATGATTGACTTAATAACGAGTGATCAGAGCATTCATCACGGGGTGGTAATCTAAGAAACAAAATATATGAGATGAAATTATAAGCAACATGTCACATGAATGTATCAAACAAGCAATACAGCTTGACTATACTAAAACGAATTATATAAAATCCAAAATGGTTAATCCAGCCATAAAACATTTTTTGCAGCATTATCTCCTACAAACTCTTGAACGAGCCATGAACGAAAAAAGAGAGCACTTGGCCGCACCCTCAAAATTATACATACCCAAGAACATAACTCTACAGTGACATTAACTTAGGACCATTGTCTGGCATACCCATACCAGCAGCTAAATCAGCATGTAGTTGGGTGTGAGGAGCGTCGATCAACTGCTTCAATCTGTGCAATCAGAAACGATATCTTTAAGCTGTATTCTTGGAAAATATGAATGACCCAACCAAAACAAAAGTTCAATCAAACATTCTTGGAAAATATGAATGAATGTGATCAACTTCTTAATGACAATGCGTGGGGGGGAAATAACTATGCCATTGAATCCCTTAGCTCCTTCGCTTCACTCCATTTTCACAAGATAAAACAAGAAAATTTATTTACTATGTAAGACTTGAAGATACTTTTCACCCATATTTACAAAGCTCTAACATAAATTGTGTTTATTTTAAATGGAAAAGGCACGACTGAGAAACTACACACAACTTGACAAGGAAAAAACAACACATTCACAGCATTGTCCTATTAGTTCTCAGAAGTTGAGAACCTAAACTGTAGTCTAATTCTCAGCCTTCAATCATACTTAACACAATCTCCAATCCATAGATAATTAAGCAGTGTCTAATTGACCGAGAAATAATAAAATTATAAATTATAAAACTAGAAAAGAAAGAAAAAAAGGGATAAGGATGCAATACAATAATCTGAGCTAACATACCGCTTTCTGTGTCGTTTGGTTTTGAAATGTTCATCCCTCACCGTCGCATTAGCAAAATACCGACTACACAAATTGTGATAGAAAAAAAGCAATAAGTAAAATTCCAAAAATATGAGGAAACACATAAAAATAAAAAACTTAAATCTCAGAAAATTACTCGCAGTGCAAACAGTAATACTGGCCCATTCCAGGAAGATCCTCATCTACGGGCAACGACTTACTATCTCCTCCCAATTTCTGAAGCTCATCGTAAACAGCATCGTCTCCTTTAACAAGAAATTTACCGCGTCTAAAGGTTTTGTGAGAGTAACGGCGCTTTTTCACGCTCCTGTGCGGGCACTTTCCACCCATTTTTCTTTATTTTCGGTAGAAAATGTGAACCTGAGAAAACCCTAGATTTGGCAAAGGGGAAGCTAATGTTGAGGGTTGGTTTTATTTATGTACTTGAAGTACGACGTCGTATATGTCGGGCAGTATATTATTTTGGGCCAAACCTTAATGGGCAATGTAACTTATGTCCTGGGCCTAGTTACTATTGGTAATACTGATGTTGCCTATTACATTACAGGCCCAAATCGTACTGTAGTTTCTGAAAATTGTGATGAGATATGTAGGTTATTTTGATAGGGTTAGGTTGTAGAGATTTAATTAATTAAATGTAAGACTTTATGTCAAATCAGTTAGTTATATATGATTAATTGGTTTGATTAAAGTTGATATTTGATATATATATTATATGTAATATATATATATATATATATGTATATATATATATGTATATATATATAGATTGACTGTGAGAGGTGTGAGAGGAGAGAGGGATTGTGGGACCGTCGGAAGCGTGATGAGTGAGAAGTGAGGAGAGAGGAGAGATGAAAACTAGTAGATAGTAGAGTAGGCTTATAAAAAATACCTACTTTATGAAATTTCAGTCCATCTTTGAAACTTGTTTATGAAATATTCTAGCAAAGGAAAATATTTCAGAAACAAGTGGACTTGTTTGTTCCGCATTTGGGAAAGGTGAAATTTTTTTCCCAAATGCGAGACAAACAGGCCCAATATGTCTGTCGAAAGAAATTATCATATAATATGTTTAACTCACTTAACAAAAGACTAAGTCATATATCTGCCTGAATATCCTTGAGAAACATAAAAAAATAGAAATATTTTGATTTTTTTTCAAAATAAATCCACAAATATCTAATTTTTTTGCAAATCAAAAACATCAAAGTACAACTTAATTTATATTACATTTTTGATTGATCAAATAGCATTAACATTTTCATGATCATAGTGAAAATATACAAAAACAAATACTAATACTAATAATAATAATAATGATGATGATGATAGTATGCAATTATGTGATATAATATAGTATAATACTATGCAGATAATTATATAATACTTTTTGATAATTAACTTAATTATATAATTAATTATATATATTTCAAAACACACTAAGGCAAAATTAATTTATGATTTTTTTCAATGGTGGTTTTCTTTTTACATTTGAAGTCCATATGATTGTATATCATAATTTGTGGGTAATCTATTTTCCAAAGATTTCCATTGCTTTGAAAACTTTTTCGTTTTCTTTTTCAACCATCATAAGCAATTCCATCCAAATAGACATCTCCTCGATCAATTTTCACTAATTCTTATGCAAATTGACATCCCTAACGTCTTTTTCTTCTATTTAAAAAAAAAACCATTTTTGCCAACTTCAACTATAAAATACTATAATTTTATATTATGCATTGCAACATAACTAATTTGATCCTTCTATTATACCACAAGAGCAAAATATCATATTCAAAACACTTATATCATTAACTGAATCCTAGATCTTATTTAGAAACTTTTCATCACTGTCACTGCATATTTGATCATTAAAAGTTCATTCCCTTAATTTGATATTAGTTCATTTGATTTAAAGTTTACTACAAATAATATTATAAAATTGTATCACCTCGCTTTAAATAGCAAATGAGTTATTTACTTCATTATTAATGCTTTAATTTCAATACTAATGTAGAAGACTGTCTTTTTTTGATCGAAATAAGAAGATCAATTGCAAATATAATGACTATTTGTTCATCTATAAAAAAAAAAAATTATGTCATGTTATGGTGTAGTGTGCTACACCAATTTTTTTATGTTTTTATTTTCTCCTTAATACTTAAAGTAACTTAAATATGTAATTTTTTAACTTATATCATTATTCTATCAAAAAAATTAAACTTTTACTTTTCCCTAGAGAATAATCCTTTTTAAAAAAAATTAATGCACGCAGGAACATGTGTTGAGGATGACTAGTGTATAATAATTGAAGAAGATGGATACAATCGATAGTTGGAGAAGCAATATGTGCATCAACGTTCATTGAGTAGAAGTTTGTCATTTTTTCGTATAATGGTATATATTCCATGTATAGCACATAACTCATGTATATTCCGCGTTACTTTAATTCATTTGGCCCCACTCACCACATGAAAAACTCTACCCAAAACTAACTTCATTGCACCGACATCGCACCGATTGAGTAATAAAACAAATATAATTATGTAGCAATCCACGGTAGATGGCCAGGTACATCCCCACATCCTATTATTAAAAGACAAATGACAAATATATTGCACTTGACTTGTGAATAATTTAATAATTTATGTATTCCATGTATAACACAGAACTCAAGTAGATTATGCGTTACTTTAATTCATTTGGCTCCACTCACCACATGAAAAACTTTACCCAAAACTAACTTCATTGCACCGACATTGCACCAATTGAGTAATAAAAGGTTATAATTATGTAGCAATCTACGGTAGTTGGCCAGGTACCCCACACATCCTAGTCAAAGACAAAGACAAATGACAAATATATTGCACTCGACATGTAAATAATTTACATAATAATTTATATATTCCATGTATAACATAAAACTCACGTATATCCCACGTTACTTTAATTCGTTCGGGCCACTAATCACATGGAAAACTCTATCCAAAACTAACTTCGTTGCACCAACAACGCACCGACATTGCACCGATTGAGTATTAAAAAAATTTAATTATGTACCAATATGCGGTAGTTGGCCAGGTACACCTACACATCCTATTAAAAGACAAATGACAAATATATTGTACTTGACTTGTGAATAATTCACATAATAATTTATATATTCCATGCATAATACATAACTCACGTATATTCCGCGTTACTTTAATTCGTTTGGCCCCACTCATTACATGAAAAACTCTACCCTAAACTAACTTCATTGCACCGATACCACACCAATTGAGTAATAAAAATATATAATTATGTAGCAATCTGCGGCAGTTGGCCAGGTACACCCACACATCCTATTAAAAGACAAATAACAAATATATCACACTTGACTTGTGAATAATTTACATAAATATTGAAGCAAATCTAAGCTAGAGTTCACTTAGTACTATATCTATTCAAATGCTACACTTAGTGTGCTTCCTCAATTTTGGGAAATGAGATATTGAATATGAATTCAATAAAGTGTAACTTGTTTTTACATTTTATAGTTTTACAAAGTAAGTGTAATATACTAAATTATTGAAATATTTTGAATTTTCTTCAAAATAAATCCACAAATATCTAATTTTTTTGCAAATCAAACACATCAAAGTAGAACTCACTTTATATTTATTTTCGATTGATCAAATAACAGTAACATTTTCGTGATCATAGTGGAAATACACAAAATAATAATAATTAATAATAATATTAAAAATGCTAGTATGGAATTATGTGATATAATATAGTATAATACTGTGTATGCGGATAATTATATGACACTTTTTGATAAATCACTTAATTATATAATTAAGTACATATATTGCAAAACACACTAATAAAGGCAAAATTATTTATGATTTTTTTCAATGGAGCTTTTCTTTTTACATTTGAAGTCCATATGATTGTTTACTTCAAAAAAAAAAAAAAAAAAAGAAGAAGAAGAAGAAGAAGAAGAAGTCCATACGATTGTATATCATAATTTGTGGGTAATCTATTTTCCAAAGATTTCCCTTGCTTTGAAAACTTTTCCGTTTTCTTATTGAAACATCATAAGCAATTCCATCCAAATAGACATCTCCTCGATCAATTTTCACTAATTCTCAGCAAATTGACATCCCTAATTTCTTTTTTCCTATTAAAAAAAATCATTTTTGCCCACTTCAACTATTAAATACTATGGGCATGTTTGTTTGGTGTTTGGGAAAGTAGTTTGTGTGAGTAGTGGAGGTTTGTGAAATAATCTCGATTTGCGTAATGTTGTTTGTTTAGGTTTTGAGAGAGTGGTTTGAGAAATAAAATGGGTATATATTATTTTGGAAGAGTTAGGTTGTAAGTGTAAGATGTATAAGACTTTATGTCAAATCATATTTGTTGTGAGATAAATTGTGTAAGAGATATGTTACTTTATGTCAAATCATAGTAGAGTTTATATAGGTTTTGTTTAGAAATAAGAAAATTGTTGTTTGTTTGGATTTTGAGAGAGTAGTTTGAGAAAATTGAGAGATGAAAAATTTATTTCAGAAAATAGAAAACATGTTGTTTGGCATTTCCCAAACACGAAATTTTTTTGGGAAACGCCAAACAAACAGGCCCTATAATTTTATATCATGCATTGCAAAATAACTAATATGATCCTTCTATTAATACTACAAATGCAAAATATCATATGTATTCAAAACACTTAAATATCATCAACTGAATCCTAGATATTTATTTAGAAATTTTTCTATCACTGTCACTGCATATTTTATCATTAAAAGTTCATTTCCTTAATTTGATATTAGTTTATTTGATTTAAAGTTTACTAAAAATAATATTCTAAAATTGTATCACCTTGCTTTAAATAGCAAATGAGTTATTTACTTCATTATCAATGCATTAATTTGAATACTAATGTGGAAGACTGTATTTTCTTAGTCGAAAAATGTAGAGCAATTGCAAATGTAATGAATATTTATTTATCTATAAAAAAAAGTCATGTCATGTTATGATGTAGTATGCTACACCAATATTTTTATAATTTTTCTTTTCTCCTTAATATTTAAATACTACACCAATATTTTTATGTTTTTATTTTTTCCTTAATACTTAAATTAACTTAACTATGTAACCTTTTAACTTATCCCATTATGCTAAAAATAATTGAACTTTTACTTTAGAGAATAATCCTTTCTTTAAAAATTTAATGCACGCAGGAACACGTGTTGAGGATGACTAGTATATAATAATTGAAGAAGGTGGATACAATCGATAGTTGAAGAATTAATATGTGCATCAACATTCATTGAATAGAGAAAAGTGAACTTTGTCCATTTTTCGTATAGTGGAATATATTCCATATGGTACATAGAACTCACGTATATTCCGTGTTACTTTAATTCGTTTGGCCTCACTCACCACATGAAAAACTCTACCCAAAACTCACTGCATTTCACGACATCGCACCGATTGAGTAATAAAACAAATATAATTATGTAGCAATCCGCGATAGTTGGCCAGGTACACCCACAAATCCTATTAAAAATTAAATGACAAATATATTGCACTTGACTTGTGAATAATTTACTTAATAATTTATATATTCCATGTATAACACAGAACTAAAGTATATTCCACGTTACTTTAATTCGATTGGCCCTACTCACCACATGAAAAACTCTTCCCAAAACTAACTTTATTACACCGATATTGCACGACATCGCACCGATTGAGTAATAATAATAAAAACATATAATTATGAAGCAATCTGCGGTAGTTTGCCAGGTACACCCACATATCCTATTAAAAGACAAATGATAAATATGTTGCACTTAACTTGTGAGTAATTTACATAATAATTTATATATTTCATGTATAACATAGAACTCACGTATATTCCGCGTTACTTTTATTCGTTCGGCCTCACTCATCACATGAAAAACTCTACCCAAAACTAACTTCATTTCACCGACATCGCACCGATTGAGTAATAAAATAATATAATTATGTAGCAATCTACGGTAGTTGGCCAGGTACACCCACACATCCTATTAAAAGACAAATGACAAACATATTACACTTGACTTGTAATTAATTCACATAATAATTTATATATTCAATGTATAACACATAACTCACGTATATTCTGGGTTACTTTAATTCGTTTGGCCCCACTCATCACATGAAGAACTCAACCCAAAACTAACTTCATTGAACATACATCACACCGATTGAGTAATAAAAAAATATAATTATGTGGCAATTTGCGGTAGTTGGCCAGGTACACCCATACATCCTATTAAAAGACAAACGACAAATATATTGCACTTGACTTGTGAATAATTTTCATAATAATTTATATATTCCATGCATAATACAGAACTCACGTATATTCCGCGTTACTTTAATTTGTTTGGCCCCGCTAACCACATGAAAAACTCTACCCAAAACTAACTGCATTTCATCGACATCGCACCGATTGGGTAATAAAACAAATACAATTATGTAGCAATCCGCGGTAGTTGGCCAGGTACACCCACAAATCCTATTAAAAAACAATTGACAAATATATTGCAGTTGACTTGTGAATAATTTACATAATAATTTATATATTCCATGTATAACACAGAACTCAAGTATATTCCTCGTTACTTTAATTCGACTGACCCTACTCACCACATGAAAAACTCTACCCAAAACTAACTTTATTGCACCGATATTGCACGACATCGCACCGATTGAGTAATAAAAAAATATAATTATTTGGCAATCTGCGGTAATTTGCCAGGTACACCCACACATCCTATTAAAAGACAAATGATAAATATATTACACTTAACTTGTAAGTAATTTACATAATAATTTATATATTTCATGTATAACATAGAACTCACGTATATTCCGCGTTACTTTGATTCGTTCGGCCCCACTCATCACATGAAAAACTCTACCCAAAATTAACTTCATTGCACTGACATCGCACCGATTGAGTAATAAAATATTATAATTATGTAGCAATCTACGGTAGTTGGCCAGGTACACCCACACTTCCTATTAAAAGACAAATGACAAACATATTGCACTTGACTTGTAATTAATTAACATAATAATTTATATATTCAATGTATAACACATAACTCACGTATATTCTGCGTTACTTTAATTCGTTTGGCCCCACTCATCACATGAAGAACTCAACCCAAAACTAACTTCATTGCACAGACATCACACCGATTGAGTAATAAAAAAATATAATTATGTGGCAATTTGCGGTAGTTGGTCAGGTACACCCATACATCCTATTAAAAGGCAATGACAAATATATTGCACTTGACTTGTGAATAATCCACATAATAATTTATATATTCCATGCATAATACAGAACTCACGTATATTCCGTGTTACTTTAATTCGTTTGGCCCCGCTCACCACATGAAAAACTCTACCCAAAACTAACTGCATTTCACCGACATCGCACCGATTGAGTAATAAAACAAATATAATTATATATGTAGAAATCCGCGGTAGTTGGCCAGGTACACCCACAAATCCTATTAAAAAACAAATGACAAATATATTGCAGTTGAATTGTGAATAATTTAAATAATAATTTATATATTCCATGTATATCACAGAACTCAAGTATATTCCGCGTTACTTTAATTCGATTGGCCCTACTCACCACATGAAAAACTCTACCCAAAACTAACTTAATTGCACCGTTATTGCACGACATCGCACCGATTTAGTAATAAAAAAATATAATTATGTAGCAATCTGCGGTTGTTTGCCAGATACGCCCACACATCCTATTAAAAGACAAATGATAAATATATTGCACTTGACTTGTGAATACTTTACATAATAATTTATATATTCCATGTATAACACATAACTCACGTATATTCTGCGTTACTTTAATTTGTTCGGCCCCACTCATCACATGAAAAAATCTACCCAAAACTAACTTCATTGCACTAACATTACATCGACATCGCACCGATTGAGTAATAAAATAATATAATTATGTAGCAATCTACGGTATTTGGCCAGGTACACCCACACATCCTATTAAAAGACAAATGACAAACATATTGCACTTGACTTGTAAATAATTCACATAATTTATATATTCCATGTATAACACACAACTCAAGTATATTCCGCGTTACTTTAATTCGTTTGTCCCCACTCATCACATGAAGACTTCAACGCAAAACTAACTTCATTGCACAGACATCACACCGATTGAGTAATAAAAAAAATATAATTATGTGGCAATTTGCAGTAGTTGGCCAGGTACGTACATCCTATTAAAAGACAAATGACAAATATATTGCACTTGATATATTCCATGGATAATACAGAACTCACGTATATTCCGCGTTACTTTAATTCGTTTGGCCCCGCTCACCACATGAAAAACTCTACCCAAAACTAACTGCATTTCACCGACATCGCACCGATTGAGTAATAAAACAAATATAATTATGTAGCAATCTGCGGTAGTTGGCCAGGTACATCCACAAATCCTATTAAAAAATCAATGACAAATATATTGCAGTTGACTTGTGAATAATTTACATAATAATTTATATATTCCATGTATAGCACATAACTCAAGTATATTCCGCGTTACTTTAATTCGATTGGCCCTACTCACCACATGAAAAACTCTACCCAAAACTAACTTCATTGCACCGATATTGCACGACATCGCACCGATTCAGTAATAAAAAAATATAATTATGTAGCAATATGCGGTAGTTTGCCAGGTACACCCACACATCCTATTAAACGACAAATGATAAATATATTGTATTTGACTTGTGAATAATTTACATAATAATTTATATATTCTATGTATAACACATAACTCACGTATATTCCGCGTTACTTTAATTCGTTCGGCCCCACTCATCACATGAAAAACTCAACCCAAAACTAACATCATTGCACATACATCGCACCGATTGAGTAATAAAAAAAATATAATTATGTAGCAATTTGCGGTAGTTTGCCAGATACATCCAAACATCTTATTAAAAGACAAATGACAAATATATTGCACTTGACTTGGAAATAATTTACATAAAAATTGAAACAAATCTAAGCTTGAGTTCACTTAGTACTATATCTAATCAAATGCTACACTTAGTGTTCGTCCTCAGTTTCGGGAAATGAGATCTTGAATATGAATTCAATAAAGTGTAACTTGAATTTACATTTTATAGTTTACATGCAAGTGTAGTATACTAGAATTTTGAAATATTTTGAATTTTCATCAAAACAAATCCACAAATATCTAAATTTTTTTGCAAATCAAACACATCAAAGTAGAACTAACTTTATATTATATTTTCGTGATCAAATAGCAGTAAAAATTTCGTGATCATATTGGAAATACACAAAATAATAATAATAATAATAATAATAATAATAATAATAATAATAATAATAATAATAATAATAATAATAATAATAATAATAATAATAATAATACTAATGCTAGTATGGAGTTATTTGATGTAACATGGTATAATACTGTATATGCAGATAATTTGATAATTAACTTAATTATATAATCAATTACATATATTGCAAAACACACTAATTTAGGCAAAATTAATTTATGATTTTATATAATGGAGGTTTTCTTTTTACATTTGAAGTCCATATAATTGTATATCATAATTTGTGGGTAATCTATTTTCCAAAGATTTCCATTGCTTTGAAAACTTTTCCGTTTTCTTATTCAACCATCATAAGCAATTCCATCCAAACAGACATCTCCTCGATCAATTTTCACTAATTCTTATGCAAATTGACATTCCTAACTTCTTTTCTTCTATTAAAAAAAAATCATTTTTGCCCAATTCAACTATAAAATACTATAATTTTATATTATGCATTGCAACATAACTAATTTGATTCTTCTATTATACTACAAGAGCAAAAAGATCATTTTCAAAACATTTATATCATTAACTGAATCCTAGATTTTATTTAGAAACTTTTCATCACTGTCACTGCATATTTTATCATTAAAAGTTCATTTCCTTAATTTGATATTAGTTCATTTGATTTAAAGTTTACTACAAATAATATTCTAAAATTGTATCACCTCGCTTTAAATAGCAAAGGAGTTATTTACTTCATTATTAATGCCTTAATTTGACTAATGTGGAAGACTGTCTTTTCTTTATCGAAAATAGAAGATCAATTACAAATGTAATGACTATTTGTTCATCTATAAAAAAAAAAAAAAAGTCATGTCATGTTATGGTGTAGTATGCTACACCAATTTTTTTATGATTTTATTTTCCCCTTAATACTTAAATTAATTTAACTATGTAACTTTTTAACTTATACCATTATTCTATAAAAAAGATTAAACTCTTACTTTTCCCTAGAGAATAATCCTTTTTTAAAAAATTTAATGCACGCAGGAATACGTGTTGAGGAAGACTAGTGCATAATAATTGAAGAAGATGGAACAATCGATAGTTGGAGAAGCTATATGTGCATCAACGTTCATTGAATACAGAAAAGTGAAGTTTGTCATTTTTTCGTATAATGGTATATATTTCCCGTATAACACAGAACTCACGTATATTCCGCGTTATTTTAATTCGTTTGGCCCCACTCACCACATGAATAACTCTACCCAAAACTAACTTCATTGTACCGACATCGCACCGATTGAGTAATAAAAAAAATATAATTATGTAGCAATCTACGGTAGTTGGCCAGGTACACCCACACATCCTATTAAAAGACAAATGACAAACATATTGCACTTGACTTGTAAATAATTCACATAATAATTTATATATTCCATGTATAATACATAGCTCACGTATATTCCGCGTTACTTTAATTCGTTTGGCCCCACTCATCACATGAAAAACTCAACCCAAAACTAACTTCATTGCACATACATCGCACCGATTGAGTAATAAAAAAATATAATTATGTAGCAATTTGCGGTAGTTTGCCAGGTACACCCATACATCCTATTAAAAGACAAATGACAAATATATTATACTTGACTTGAGAATAATTTATATAAAAATTGAAACAAATCTAAGCTTGAGTTCACGTAGTACTATATCTAATCAAATGCTACACTTAGTGTTCGTCCTCAATTTCGGGAAATGAGATATTGAATATGAATTCAATAAACTGTAACTTGAATTTACATTTTATAGTTTACATGCAAGTGTAGTATACTAGAATTCTGAAATATTTTGAATTTTCATCAAAATAAATCCACAAATATCTAATTTTTTTTTGCAAATCAAACACATCAAAGTAGAACTAACTTTATAAATTATATTTTCGATTGATCAAGTAGCAGTAAAATTTTTGTGATCATAATGGAAATACACAAAATAATAATAATAATAATAATAATAATAATAATAATAATAATAATAATAATAATAATAATAATAATAATAATAATAATGCTAGTATGGAATTATGTGATGTAACATGGTATAATACTGTATATGCAGATAATTATATAATATTTTTTGATAATTAACTTAATTATGTAATCAATTACATATATTGCAAAACACACTAATTAAGGCAAAATTAATTTATGATTTTATACAATGGAGGTTTTCTTTTTACATTTGAAGTCCATATAATTGTATATCATAATTTGTGGGTAATCTATTTTCCAAAGATTTCCATTGCTTTGAAAACTTTTTTGTTTTCTTATTCAACCATCATAAGCAATTCCATCCAAATAGACATCTCCTCGATCAATTTTCACTAATTCTTATGCAAATTGACATCCCTAACTTCTTTTTCTTCTATTAAAAAAATATCATTTTTGCCCACTTCAACTATGAAATACTATAATTTTATATTATGCATTGTAACATAACTAATTTGATCCTTCTATTATATTCAAAACACTTATATCATTAACTGAATCCTAGATTTTATTTAGAAACTTTTCATCACTGTCACTGTCACTGCATATTTTATCCTTAAGAGTTCATTTCCTTAATTTGATATTAGTTCATTTGATTTAAAGCTTACTACAAATAATATTCTAAAATTGTATCACCTCGCTTTAAATAGCAAAGGAGTTATTTACTTCATTATCAATGCATTAATTTCAATACTAATGTGGAAGACTGTCTTTTCTTGATCGAAATAAGAAGATCAATTGCAAATGTAATGACTATTTGTTCATCTATAAAAAGAAAAGTCATGTCATGTTATGGTGTAGTATACTACACCAATTTTTTTATGATTTTATTTTCTCCTTAATACTTAAATTAATTTAACTATGTAACTTTTTAACTTATACCAATATTCTATAAAAAAAAAATTAAACTTTTACTTTTCCCTTAAGAATAATCCTTTTTTATATATTTCATGTATAACACAGAATTCAAGTATATTATGCGTTGCTTTAATTCGTTTGGCCAAACTCATCACATTAAATACTCTACCCAAAACTAACTTCATTGCATTGACATTGCACCGACATCGATCGCACCGATTGAGTTATAAAAAAATATAATTATGTAAGCAATCTGCGGTAGTTGGCCAGGTACACCCATACATCTTATTAAAAGACAAATGACAAATATATTGTACCTGACTTGTGAATAATTTACGTAAAAATTGAAACAAATCTAATCTAGAGTTCACTTAGTACTCTATCTATTGAAATGCTACACTTAGTGTGCGTCCTCAATTTCGGGAAATGAGATATTGAATTTGAAGTCATTAAAGTGTAACTTGTTTTTACATTTTCTAGTTTTACATGACAAGTGTATATAATATACTAAATTTTTGAAATATTTTGAATTTTCTTCAAAATAAATCCACAAATATCTAAATTTTTTGCAAATTAAACACATCAAAGTAGAACTTACTTTATATTATATTTTCGATTGATCAAATAGTAGTAACATTTTCATTATCATAGTGGAAATACACAAAATAATAATAATAATAATAATAATAATAACAATGCTATTATGGAATTATTTGATATAATATAGTATAATACTGTATATGCAGATAATTATATAATCCTTCTTGATAATTCACTTAATTTGAAGAAGAATTAATTATTGAAACAAATCTAAGCTAGAGTTCACTTAGTACTATATCTATTCAAATGCTATACACTTAGTGTGCATCCTCAATTTTTGGAAAGGAGATATTGAATATAAAGTCAATAAAAGTTTAACTTGTTTTTACACTTTACAATTTTACGTGGCTGGTTTCCTTATTTATCTGTCAATTACCTTATCAAGTAAAAAAACCATAGAACATAAGTTCACAGAAAGATCGTGTAATCGGTGAACTACCTCTTGTTCTCATACACTTAAAGTGAGAACTAATAAAATTCAATATTTCATATTGAAAAAGACAAAATAAAATGAGATGTATACATGCAAATGAAGACAATTTTTCTTAGTACGTGTCAAAAATATTTGATAGCTTGTTGAAGAAGTTGACACAATAGAAGAGGTGCAATTTAAGGAGAATGACGACATTAAAGTTGGATTCATGCAAGTCATGCTTTCTCATATTCACAAAATTCCAAAAATTACACGTTTCTTGTGTGAATTAGATACAACTCATATGAGTTTTCCTCTTTCTATTGACGTTAAACGGTTTTGGGTTCTATTGTATAGTAATTAAATATCCTCTACCAGGGTTGAAGAATTTTACCTTTTGCTTCCTTATCCATTCAAGTAATATATCAAAATATCTTGCATTTTTTCCCTATCGATCTCCTTCTTTCCCCTTATATCAAAAGTTCAAAATTTTTGGATAAAAATGCATTTTGTAAAAGTGTGGGGTAAAAAAAAATACGATATTTTAAGAAGTTGGACTAAAAGTGCAAATGCGGTAGGACCATAAATACAATTTTACCTATAATTTTAGTTTTTAGACTGTTGCAACTTGCAAATGAAGGTTTTATATTTTAGTATATGTAATCTTCTCTCAAATTATAATATTTAAAAAATTGTTGTGGAATTATTAAAAAAAGAATGAGACAAAGCATACACATGATTATGAAAATTGGAAAATTACTAAACCAAGGACCCAAGACAACCCAAGAAATATTGATTCGTAAAATTTAATTTGAAACCAATATATGATATAGGTTAAACAAATAACTTCATAAGATCACTTCTAGATCTTTATTGTGATTCAATTAACAAATTATTTTTTGTCAATCGCGATTTTTATTGTGTTTGACCTCCAATATGATTACGTTTGGAATTTCTAGAAACTAAAAATCAACTTATTTTAGAAACTCATAAGGTGTTACTTTTGCAAAATCAACTATTCTGTTTCTCAAAAAAAAAAAAAAAAAAAAAGCGCAATTATTCTATATAATTTTTATTATAATCAATTATTGTCAAAATCCATTGTAGTAAAATTAATTCTCCTATAATTGTATTTTGAATCTCTAGGTCAAACTCACCCTAGTTGGACTGACAATTATAACACATATATAACAACTCAATTTTCGGAGATTTCAATCTAATTTGGACCCGCTTAAAAGAATCGACCCGAATTATCATGTGTGAGCCTCGTGATATTATAGCTTGTTTAGTTGTCAAGAAAACGTAGAAAAATTGTAGGAAAAGGAAAAGGAAAAGAATGTAAATTTTCTGTACATGTTTGGTTGTCATGAAAACTATTTTCTTACAAATATTTATTGTCAATAAAATTTAGGAAAATAATATTTCTGATAAATATCTTTGTTTGATTATGAATATTTTCAAAATTGTATAATATATTAGAAGTGATTGCATAAAAATTATCAAATTAATCTTCAGAAAATATAAACTACGACTGAGTTATGAATCCGATAAAAACTAACAATAATGAAACAAATAAATAAAAAATAGCTAAAAATAAATTATAAAAATCATGAATTCGTTTTTGGTAAAATATTATATGGATAAAAACGTTAATTATATTAACTTTATTATAAATTAATTTAACACTATTGTATATTTTATAGTTGTTGAATATATATCAACTTTATGCTCTAAAAAAGAATTTATATCAACTTTGAAAATTGAGGACAATTTTTAGTTCATCTATATTAACAAATTAGACATACTCACAAAGAATTAAAAAAAAACTCAATTTAGATAAAATAATTATGATTAAATAAAAAAAGAAACTATTGACCCCAACACCCCCCTCCCCCGTGTTATTTTTATTAGCAAAACTCCTCTTGTGTTCTTTTTTGCTAATAATAAATATGCATAAAAGGATTTTTAATAATAAATATAGTCTAGCAAAAATATAAAGGGTGTTTTTACATTTCACTTTAAAATTTTCCCATAAAATTCATGTGGAAATTTTTTCTACATAAAATTTTCATGCAGAAAAGTTGAAGGGAGGGATTTTTTTCTTTCAGAAATTAAATTGCAATTCTTGTCCCGCGTTTAATGCTCATTGTCCGTTTGTCCCACATTTATTCTAGCTATTAATTTTACTCTACCATATATTTTAAATCTCGACAGCTGTTGTCCAAATTTGCTCTTAATATCTAACTGATCCAAAAACTCTCTAGAAAGTCTAGTTTACTTTATAGTTCTCGTAGATCAAAATTTTCATTTTTTTCGTCAATAACATTGAAAAGTTACCATTTTTTAATCAAGCGAAACGAAAACAAGATATAATTACGAAACTATTTGTTTGCCTTAAACTCCGTTATTTTTCTAAATTTTCTAACTTGGTGTTTTCAAAAAAATTCTGAAAAGTCTCGAAATTTTTTCAATATTTGGCTGATCGAAATATACAGTCGAAAAGAAATTTTGATCCATGATAGTTCTACAGTTCAAAAAAATGTTGTGATATTTTTGCCCCATAAGATTTTGGCCTGATAGTTTTACCTCATAAGTCACAAAACTATGAAGCAAATTTGGGATATTTTCGGCCCGATTAAGAGAGTAAACTTCACTCTCAGACTTATGTATTATAATTGAATTTTTTTTTTAAAAAAGAAAAAATCAAACAAACAAGGCCTAATAAAATTTTGATCATCATCACCGCCACCACCAAAATTACCGCGAGTTTAAACTCTCAACCACTTGAATGTCGGCGGGAAAAAGCCAGAAATCCAGCTACGTTGCACCACCTTCACTTGCATGCACACCGTGTCAGTGTCTCTCTTTCCCATTAATACCAATTCACTAAAAAAAATCTAATTAGTCCTTCCTCTATATATCTCTTTTTTTAAATTTAATTTAATTCCTATTTATACCAAAATTATCTAATTGCCTTTTTCCCCTAATTCCCTCTATAAAATAAACCCCCCACCCCTCTCTTTCTGACTCTATACATTACTTACACTCGAGCTCAATTAATTAATATTTATTTCCTCTTTTTTAATTTAATTAGTACATCGACGATCATCATGAGAAACAACATAGTATTTGGAGAGCAGGATGTGGTGTATGATCCAACGAGGAGGCTGATTCATGTTTGGGATCGAATTCGGGTTCCGATTATCGTACCTCTGTTGAAGCTGGCGGTGTATGTGTGCATATGCATGTCTATTATGCTTTTTCTGGAGAGGGTATATATGGCAATTGTGATTGTGTGTGTCAAGTGTTTTGGGAGGAAAAGGTACACTAAGTATCACTTAGATGCCATCAAAGAAGACCTGGAGAGAAACCAGAATTATCCTATGGTTTTGGTGCAGATCCCCATGTTTAACGAGAAAGAGGTAATTACTATTAAATCTTAGTACAATAATTGGAATTTAATTTCCCTCTACTGTTTTTTACCATGTCACGTATATTCAATATAAAATTTCATGGATCAAAATTTCGATACTCATTAAAAAAATATTACATTTTTGTCGAATATTTTTGAGAAGTTTTCGAAATTTTCTCAAAAAGTTTTTAAGGTTTAGCTCAAGCGAAATTTTAATCCATGAAGAAAATGTATATGGTATGATCTATAATATTTTTGTATTATTTATCAAAATGGTTAATGTTAGATTTTACCAATTTGTTAAATAAATAAGTTTGATGCAAATGCATGGAGGATCCTATTGACAAGTTTGCATCTCTCAAATATTTAAATTGATAATTTTAGTAAAAAATTGAACTAATTTTTGGGATTTTTTCTGTTCTATTGCGAAGTAAGACTAACCCACGGACTGATAACTCACCAATTTAAATCTATCAGGCTCGCGAGTGAAGTTCACTTTCGCAATTGGGCAGAAACAATTTCAAATTTGCCTTTGTTAGTAAATTATGGGATAAGTTTGCCATCCAGAATACTTGTGGACAAATATATCGACGACCATTAATTAAGAGATGAATATTAGTTTTTTCCCCATTTTAGTAACATATAAACAGCCTATTAATTTGTGTAGAAATATATGTACTTGTAAAGCTGCCTAATTAAAAAAGGTTAATTTGTTTTTTAATTGATTATTAAAAGGCAGAAATACATTTATTTCATTTTAAGAGGCAAAGTCAAAATCTCTTATAATTATCAATGAAGACGATCGGAAAATCATATTGCATTTATAATAAAAATACACAAAAACTATTAAATAAGCGGTAAAGTAATTATGTCTGTTACTCTCTCCATTTTATTATTTATCGCTTTGGCAAAATTTCTTGTTTACTTTTATTTGTGATCACTTTAGGATTTCATATAAAAACTAATGTTCTTTAATCAATTTTACCCTCCTTACTAATACTTATCAATAATGTTAATTAATGCTAAGATTATTTAATTAAAATGGTATTTTGAAATTTTTGCTTCAAAAAAATGAATATTTATGACATTCCTTAATTTATGTGCAATCATCCAAAGCGACAAATTAAAAAAACCGAAGAGAACAGACAAGAATATTAATTCCTCAATTTCCATCCAAGAATCAATTAATTATTTGTGATAAAGCTTACATTACTTGAATAATAAGAGGTTTGAAAAGAAATTAATCTACACATTCCTTGGTATTTGGTACGAATTCCAGTCATTTAAATATTAAAATTTTCGAAGACATTTCAGCATTTTGAATTAAAACTACTCTATATTTTCGTAATTTTGATTTTAATTCGCTCCAGAAATATGAACTTTTGAGTTTTTATTTTTAGAAGAAGAGATGATTGTTGGAATTTTTATTTTAAATGGAAGATATATGCAGTCATGCTGCATTTCCTCAATGATATATTTTATGTGACAATTGTGGCTAAGTTGACTGGCCACTTTGGTGGTCTCGATACAAATTAATGTAGATACATTCATGTATCTAACTACATCTTGGAAATACTAGTTCTTTGAATCTAATTCACTCTTCAATTTAATTCATGCATTGTGGAAATTTCAATTATTTCCAACATCCCCTGTAATTGAAATTTTCATTTTTGTACTCTTTCATTTCACTGATGATGTCGCGGATATTGCTCATTTCTCTTTATCTTTAGATTAAATGTTATTCCTTGGGAGTCCATCATGCCTGCGTCGAGTTTTTTAAGTCTTTTTTTTTCTTTGACTCTTTGGTCAATTCGATTTTTGGATGTTGACTGTTGTTGCACGTCTTTTTTGTTGGTAGAACTCTTTCATTTGGCTCTAACCTCTATCGTCATGCTTATTTGTTGGTAGAACTCTTCATTTGGAAGCGATTGCTCTATGAACAGATCCTCAAGATCACTTGAGGCTCTGATACCATGTTGGAATTCTTATTTTAAATGGAAGATATATGCAGTCATGCTACATTTCTTCTTTGATATTTTTTGTGTGCCAGTTGTGGCTACATTGACTAGCCACTTTGGTGGTCTAGGGAGCCTTTGCTCTCTTGAATTGTTCACTTACAATTGACACAATGAACTCCTATTTATACTAGTCTAAGAACACTCTAGATACAAATTAATGTAGATACATTCATGTATCTAACTACTTCTTGGAAATACTAGTTCCTTGAATTTAAAGTGACTCTTCAATTTAATTCATGCATAGTGGAGATTTCAATTATTTCTAACAAGGATTTCATTAATGGTGTAATTCCGAGTTTACAATTTCAAGAGCAGAAGGTGGTAACAAATCCGATACAAATGAATTGGTAGAAGATAATCTAGCTATCTCATGTGCCGCTTGATTTGCTTCTCTAAAAACATGACGAACTTTGAACACTTCGAATTCACTTGCCACACGTTTAATATCCGCAATAATATTGCCGTAATTGTATGAGACCCCACATCACCTTCAATAGCAGCTATGATATTACTCGAATCGCCTTCCAAAATGATCTTATTCCAATTATGTTCCTGAGCAAATTCCAATGCTTCAACTAACTGAAATTTTGATCCATGTATAAAAATATATAGGCAATTAGTTAATCCAAACTCTTCTTGTTAATTTCCTTAGGTTTATAAGCTGTCGATTGGAGCTGTCTGTGGACTTTCATGGCCATCGGATCGGCTCATCGTGCAGGTTCTTGATGATTCCACCAATGAAGTCTTAAGGGTAAATATCATTTTTCCTTTTTCCTTTTTTAATTATTAACCTATAGCGCAATTATACTATATATTCATGTGTCTGAAATATCATTTTTGGTAGGCAATGATTGAATTAGAGTGCCGAAAATGGATAGAAAAAGGTGTAAATGTCAAGTATGAAACAAGAAACAATAGGAACGGTTACAAAGCCGGTGCCCTTAAAGAAGGTCTCAAGAAATACTACGTTGATGATTGTGAATTCGTCACAATCTTCGATGCCGATTTTCAACCTGAACCCGATTTTCTCTGGAGAACTATCCCTTACCTGTTAGAAAATCCAGAGTTGGCATTGGTTCAAGCCCGATGGAAATTCGGTAATACATAAATCTCACTCAAAATCTTCTGTCACATATACGTGTTACAATTTGGTGTCACACTTATAGGTCTGTATGTGTGACACTAAAATGTTGACAAACTCTTCAGTGAAACTAGATGAAAAATTCCAATGAACTTGATTAATTTAATGGTTTTGCTATGTAATTCTGCAGTGAATGCAGATGAATGTTTAATGACTCGGCTTCAAGAGATGTCATTAGACTATCATTTCAGTGTTGAACAAGAAGTTGGATCCTCGACATGCTCGTTTTTCGGATTCAATGGTTGGTTATTATAACAAGACATTCTAGTATAAGGAATTTTGATTTGTTACTTATGAGCAACAAAGTTATGATCGATGTTCGAATTTGTTTGTAGGAACGGCTGGTGTTTGGAGAATTAGAGCATTGAATGATGCCGGTGGATGGAAAGATAGAACTACCGTAGAGGACATGGATTTGGCTGTCAGGGCTAGCCTCAGAGGTTGGAAATTTCTCTTTATTGGAGATCTATGGGTAAGTGTCGAAAACTACTGCTTCAAATTGGCTTGATCGTTGTCCTATATATCGTTATCGTCTCAATTTATATTAAAATACACGAAAAGAATTAGTGGAGATTTTAAAACACTCCAAATCTTGGACTAAATCACTTAAATCTACACCGTTTATTAGGTACTGCATAATTGTGCATGATTCACCTGTTCTGATTGCCGTCTAACAGTTGACCACTCCTTCAATAGGAGGGAGTATGTCTTCATTGGCCACATGCCAGTCAATGAAGGCAGACATATCATGCACAATTGTGTAGCTCAGAGAGAAATGGTTTACACTATCTTTAAATTGTATGTTTTGATTGACATATTAAATCCTACCATCGAACTCATAATCATTCGCTCTCATCAGGTAAAAAATGAACTTCCAAGTACATTCAAAGCTTACAGGTTCCAACAACATCGTTGGTCCTGTGGACCGGCGAATCTCTTCAGGAAAATGTTCAAAGAAATCCTCTTTTGTGAGGTAATGAATAAGACCACAATTATTTCGTTTTACTATCAAATTTCGGACAATTTTTTACAATCTTTATCTATGAAATGCAGCGCGTCTCATTTTGGAAGAGGTGGCATACAATCTATGCATTCTTCTTTGTAAGGAAGATAGTTGCACATTGGGTTACCTTTTTCTTTTACTGCATTGTAATCCCAACTACAATCTTAGTTCCCGAAGTTCATCTTACAAAGCCCCTAGCTATTTATCTTCCAGCGGCGATTACAATTCTAAATGCAGCCTCTACTATAAGGCAAGAAATATTAATTGAGAAGCATAATTATTACATTATGTTCATGAACAATTCTCATAATTTAATTAACTTTTGGATTTAATTTCTACTTACACTGTCACAGGTCGCTCCATCTTCTCGTATTTTGGATTCTATTCGAGAATGTTATGTCACTGCATAGAACAAAGGCATCCATAATTGGACTTCTTGAGGCTAATAGAGTTAATGAATGGGTTGTCACCGAAAAACTAGGCAATACAATGAAGCAGAAACACACTGCAAGACAGAACAAAAGGGCGCGATGCCGTATAGGAGAAAAGTATTGTTCTTTTCTTTGGTGATTGAAAAAAAAATCATTTATAAAAGTTTTTTCAGTATGGTTATTATTGATTTAAAATATTTTTGACAGGGTTCAAATTTTGGAGATTTTAGTGGGGATGTATCTGCTGCATTGTGCAGTGTACAACTTGCTGTTTGGGCACAATCACTTCTATATGTACCTATTGCTGCAGGCAGGGGCTTTCTTCATCATTGGATTTGGGTACATTGGAACATTTGTACCTAATTAAAGATGAAAGATGAAAGATTGTGAAGGGTGTATAATATTACTGCATGAGTGATGGAGATTATTAATTTGTATTATTTGTTTTGTTTTGCTTATTATAGCAAGGTCATTGTATAAATCGTAATAAAGTGTTGACCATGAAGAATTTCGTATGTATAATATTGATGTATGTTGTTGGTTAATAATTCATGTTTATGTAAGATATATGAAATGTGTGCTCCTTTTCTATATACAAGTAGTGTCCTCAATTCGTCTGATTCGGATCGGATCATATTCAATTCTATTTATGTAGAATCCGATTCATGTTTGATACTAAATTTCATCGGATTTAAATTATCTAAGATCATCAAATATTGTTGAATTGGATATCTGCCATTGATGAATAATTGAAGTAAAAAAATATTGAATGCAAATTGATTTTGGAGAGAAAACAGAAATGGAAAAATTTAATTGTATATTGATTGAATGTATGTATTGTACAAACCACAAAATATGCCCTCCTATTTATAGAAAAGTAAAACCGACCTAAGGGAGTGAAAATAAGATAAAACACGTTTATAAATACACGATTTACATAATAGATAAAAACAAACGGTAATTTCAACTGGACTGAAATTGGGAATAATTACGTTGAACTTCAATTGAGCTGAATTGAGCTGGAATTTCTCTGTAATTTCTTCTCTTTTTTATCTTCTTCTTTAATTTTTATTTCTTCATTCTGTAATTCTTCTGATAGCCTCCCCCCCCCCCCAAGTTGGAGTATAAAGATTCTTTATGCCCAATCTATCTCCACATGCTTGGTCATTTCATGGAAGACTGGATTGTTAGGTAAGTGGATTGCAAAGGAATTGTCACAATAGAGGACTGGAACAGAGGTAAATTCTCCCAAGTATTTTAATAATTGTGGTAACCAAAGCAGTTCACTAGTTGTGGCTTCTAAGGACCTATGCTCTAATTCAGCAGAGGAACGTGACACTGTATGCTGCCTTTTTTATTTCCAAGAAATGAGTGCTTGTCCTAGGAATACGCAGAATCCAGTAGTAGACCTCATTGTATTTGGACATGATCACCAATCTGCATCACAAAATACAGAAATAGAAATATTAGATTTAGCTGGATAGAACAATCCTTGACCAGGATTACTTTTCAAATATTTGAGAAGTTGATGTGCAGCCATCATGTGTGATATTGCATGTTTAGAAAGAAATTGACTAAGCTTGTGCACAACAAAGCTAATGTCAGGTCTACTTAATGTTAAGTAGATTAGTCTGCCAACAAGTCTCCTATAAGAAGAGGGGTCTGAAAGTAAATTATTAGAATCATAGGAAAGATGATATTTGGGATCCATAGAAAGAGATGCAGGGTTACTAGCCAAGTGACATGTATTTTATAAAAGCTGGAGAGTATATTGTCTTTGATGGACAACTACCCCATAAGTGGAATATGTTAACTCAAGGCCTAAAAAGTATTTCAATTTTTCTAAATCCCTTAATGTAAAATAGGTACTGAGATAAGACTTGGTAGAGTTGATAAGATCAATGTTAGAATCAACAATAATAATATCATCTACATAGACTAATAGTACTAAGAAGGAAGAACCATTACCTTTTGCATATAGTGAGAAAGCGACTGTGTAAAGCCCAAAGAGGTGAGGACAGAAGTGAGTTTGATATTCCATTGTCTGCTGGTCTGTTTGAGGCCATAAATTGATTTAGAAAGTTTACAAACCCGTTTCCTAGAGTTTTTGAGAAAGGTGGAGTGTAACCCTGTGGAAGTTCCATACAAACTTCCTCTGATAAATCACCATTTAGGAAATTATTGTTAACATCTAGCTGATGTAAAAACCAATTTTTAGCAACTGAAATAGCCAGTAAGACTCTCAATGTAACAATTGGCTACAGGAGAAAAAATATCTTTATATTAAATCCTTTTGCAACTAATCTAGCCTTAAACCTTTCAATAGAGCCATCTGATTTTCTTTTAACCTTAAAAACCCATTTACAACCAATGGGAGATTTCTGGGGAGAGAAAGATGTAAATGTCCAGATGTTATTATTGACCTTAGCTTGTAACTCTTCATTAATGGATTGAAACCAACTTGGATCTTTAATGGCCTGTTTGTAAGTAGTTGGCTCTTATATAGAGGATATATTGGTAACAGAGGCCCTGTAGGGTATGGAGATATTGGGTGTAAGATAAAACAGAAGAAAGGGATGGGGAGTTGTTGTATAGTGATGAGGCCACAATGAAAGTCTTTTAGATAAGAAGGGGTCCTGGTAGGTCTAGTTGATTTCCTGATGTGTATGTCAGAAAAGGAAGTAGGTAAAGGGTTGGTGCTGGCTAAGTCAGGGTGAGAATGATGGGGAGAAACTGATGGAGTAGGTGAGGAATGCAAGTTGTCATCAGTGAAAAAGGAAGTATCATAAAGGTGGAGAAGAGGGATATGTGTAGAGTGGGGAGTGGGAGAGGTAGATTGGGAAGGAATGTCATGGAAATGAAATATTTCCTCATGGAATATAACATCTCTGGACATAAAGACTTCATTAGTAATAAGATCAAACATTTTATAACCCTTAATAACAGGGGCATAACCAATAAAAATGCATTTTGTAGCCCTAGATTCTATGTTCATGCAAGTTGGAGGCATAAGCCAGACATCCAAAAGATTTTAAGAAAGAGTAGTTCACAGGTTTATTGTAAAGAAGGGTATAGGGGCATGAGTTATTTAGAATGGTAGAAGGGGTTCTGTTCATGAGATATACATCAGTTATGACACAATCTGACCACATATTTATAGGAACTTTGGATTGAAAAAGTAAAGCTCTAGCAATATTCAAAATATCTTGATGTTTTCCCTCCACAACTGAATTCTGTTGTAGGGTTACGTTTGGACATTAGAAAATTGGTGTAAGATCCCTAGTTTAGAAAATAAATCAAGAAACAATAATTCTTTAGCATTGTCAGATCTGAAGGATTTTATTGTTCTGCCAAATTGAGTTTGAATTTTTTTTTTTTTTTTTGAGAAACCCCGAACAGGGGAGATATCATTGGATCAAATCATCGTTTACAAGAGTAATAATGAAACTAGGGAGTGTAGAAGGGATAGGGGATGAACTAAAGGCTACTTTAGAAAGAGCATGTGCAACCGCATTGCTTTCCCTAAACACGTGAGAGCACACAAAAGAGTCGAAATTTGTGGTTAGCTGCTTGATGTCTTCAAACAAGTGTCCTAACGGGTGAAAATTATTATTTGAATCGAAGAACCGGATTCCGTTGACCGCAGCGAGACAATCCCCTTCAAGCATGATGTGTCTCCATCCCTTAGTGATTCCAAATTCCAAACCGCATAACATAGCAACAACTTCCGCTGCCTCGGGTTCAAGAAGAAAATGCTCCTTCGTCGAAGTCCAATCCAAGCAATTCCCAAATTGGTCGCGGGCAATCAGACCGAAGCCAACACAACCAGAATTTGAGTCAATAGATGCATCTACATTAATCTTTACAAAGTCAGCAGGAGGAGGCTTCCATTTTGAGACGACTGGCCTAGACCGAACCATGTTGGATGACAGGGTGAGAGAAATCTTGAATCTGTTGAAGAAATTTTGCGCTAGCTGGACCACTTCACCCGGAGTAAAGATAATATCTGACCAAAGAGCTTTGTTACGGCTGTACCAAATCCACCAAGCCAATGTAACTGCGTAGCCTAATTCGACAGCATCCAAATTGCAACATAAAGCCAAAAACCAGTCCCTAACATCAAGTGAATTGCAGTAGTACGAAGAAAAAGATAAACCCGATAAAGCCCAGCTTTGTCTAGCAAAATCACATAACAACAAGCAGTGGATTACGGATTCCCCCCCATTTTCACAACGCCTACAAGAGTCGGACAGCAGTAGTCTTTTGCGGTAAAGAGCTGCCCCTACTGGTAAGGAATCTCGACAACAAGCCCACATGAATTGTCTTACCTTGGGTGGTGTTTTCATCGCCCAAATTCTGTTCCAATTAAATGGCTGCCCGAAGTTAGAAGACCCCGAAGACGAAGCTGAATCTGCAAGTAATAAGTGCCGGCATAATCTATAAGCCGACTTGACCGTAAATAGACCAAGTTTTTCGTAGTGCCAAATCATCTTGTCCGATCTGTTCGTGCGAGAGATTGGCATGGACAGAATGCACTGACTATCCTCGTTGATGAAAAGTTCCTCAATTAACTCTTTTTTCCACTTTCCTGTTTCAAAATCAATTAAGGTGCTGACTTTTGCATCATATTGGAGGAGATGGGGGGGAGTGATGATCTTGAGAGAATGTGTTCGAGGAAGCCAATTATCGCCCCAAATATTGATATTGGTCCCATCACCCACTCTCCATCTAATACCTGCTGTGACGATCTTTTTAGAAGCCCATATACTACGCCAAGTAAGAGAAGGAGCAGAACCTAGCGTGGCATTGAAGATGTCAGTGTTAGGAAAATATCGAGCTTTTAATATGCGACTAAGTAATGAGTTAGGGGAGTGAAAAATGCGCCAGACTTGTTTCGCGAGAAGAGCCAAGTTGAAGGACTCCAGATCTCGAAACCCCATGCCTCCATCTCGTTTACTATCGCAAAGTTTCCCCCAACTAATCCAGTGTATCTTCTTAGAATCTTTCTCATCCCACCAAAAGCTAGCACACAAGGATTCGATTTCCTTGATTAAATAATTAGGGAGCTTAAAACAGCTCATCAAGTAAGAAGGAATGGCTTGGACGACCGATTTGATTAAAACCTCTTTGCCGGCTTTGGACAGCAACTTGGTGCGTAGACTGTGGATGCGATTCCCGACCCTTTCCCTTATGTAGTCAAAAACTTCTCTTTTAGATTTACCGGTAGAAAGCGGTAATCCCAGATATCTATTATGTTTAGTCTCTCTACGAATAGGCAGCAGCTCCAAAATGGAAGAGATTGTACTCTCGTCAGTGTTCTTAGTAAAAACAACGCTCGATTTCTCAAAGTTGATTTTTTGACCCGATGCCACCCCGTAAGCTTGTAGTAGGTTGTTAACATAGATAGCAGCTTCTTCCGTGGCTTGGCAAAGGATGATGGTGTCGTCTGCGAATAGGAGGTGGGAAACTTTTGGAGCTCCAGCACAAATCTTAACACCTTCTAAATGGCCCCTTTCTTCCTCTTGACTGATCAAAGAACTCAAGCTCTCTGCACAAAATAAAAAGAGATAAGGGGAAAGGGGGTCTCCTTGACGGATACCCCTTTCCGGCTTAACAGATCCAAACTGAGTCCCATTCAACACAAACGAGTAAGACACAGACGAGACACAAGTCATAATGAGATTAACAAAATGAAGATCGAAACCTAAGCGGATCATAACTGCCCTTAAAAACTCCCATTCAACTCTATCATAGGTTTTACTGAGATCCAATTTGATGGCCATTTGACCAACCTTGTTCCTAGATTGTTTTTTCAAGTAATGGTTAATTTCAAAAGCAACTAGAACATTATCGGTTATTTGCCTCCCTGGAACAAAAGCAGATTGGAAATCAGAGATAACAGAGTTCATAACAGGTTTCAAACGGTTAGCTAAGGTTTTAGACGCTATTTTGTAGACAACATTACAGAGACTAATTGGGCGGAACTGAGTCATATATTCAGGGTTCTCGCATTTTGGTATAAGGACAATATTAGTGAGATTACAAGATGCATCAAACACACCATCATTTAAAAAGTCGAGGACCCATTTCGTGACATCTTTACCGACTATGGGCCAAAATTTCTGGAAAAACAGGGGGGGGAAGCCATCAAGACCAGGGGATTTAAGGGGGTACATAGATGTGAGTGCACGATATACCTCTTCTGCAGAGTACGGCTGGAGTAGATAGAGATTATCTTCAGAACTCACCCTCGATCTCATAGCGCCTAACACCAAGTTGAAATCTTCCTGCGAAGGACGGCTAGAAGTGAAAATATTACTGAAATAGTCTTCAACCACTCGTTCAATTTCCGTCACTTTTTTACACCAAGTCCCATCCTCTTTTCTAATCCCAGAAATTTTGTTTTTTTTTCTTCTCCCCGAGGCTCGGCTATGGAAATACCGTGTGTTTCGATCCCCCTCTTTCATCCAGTGTGCTTTGGCCCTTTGCTGCCACATTTTCTCTTCCTTTTCTAACAGGCCATCCAACTCCGTGTACAAATTTTTCTCTTCTAATTTTGAAGAGGCTGAAATCTGCCCCATGCTCAAGTGATGAATCCTCTTCCTAATTTTAGCAACTTTCTTTTTAATACCCCCAAAAGATGAGCCGCTCCATTTTACCAGCCCTTCCCTGCATAAATCAAGTTTATCCCAGACATTTGCAGAATTGAACGCGTTATCGTCCCATGATCTCTGAATAACTTTCGGACAGTCTACGTCTTCCAACCACATTGATTCGAACATAAAACCTCTCTTTTTACTAAATGTATGCTCAGACTCTTGGTCTCGAATCTTCAAAAGGATAGGGCAGTGGTCAGAACCACCAAAACTAAGATGAACGACCTTGCTGAAGGGAAATTTTCTCATCCACGAATCGGAAGCACATGCTCTGTCCAGCCTAACTCTTGTAGTACGAGGGAACTCCCAATTATTAGACCAAGTGAAGGGAGAACCCGAGAAACCAAGATCAGAGAGGCCCGTATCATATAAAGCTTCTCGAAAGTCTCTAAGTTGGGGGCCCGGAGTACGATTAACGCTGTCTTTCTCAGAGTGAAATAAGTGAGCATTGAAATCACCTAAACAGACCCACGGTTTTGAACTTTTAGTCGCTAGTACACGAAGCAAATCCCAAGATTTATGCCGAAGGGATGAGTCTGGTTCCCCATAAAATCCGGTAAAACGCCACCCTGTAGGATTATTAGGTTCGGAGACATGAATATCGATATGATTATGAGAAAAACTCTGTAAATCAACCTGAATATCTTTATTCCATAAAATTGCTAATCCACCAGAACGGCCCCTAGAACTAACAAAAAAACCAAACATATCAAACTGCGCTTTTAAACTGTCAATCTTCCTACCTTGAGATTTCGTTTCGGATAGGAAGATAAGTTGGGGGTTGTGATCCCGAATGTGATATCCGAGGTAACGAACTGCCGATGAACCCCCCAAACCTCGGCAGTTCCAAGCGAGGCAATTCATGGCGATAGGCGGGGCTGCCCGGCAGCCGCCGCCTTTGTAATGGACTTTCGTGCTTTCTTCACGGGTCTGCTCGTCGTTACCTGTTCTGCAAGGGTTTGGCAGTTCGGATCCAAGTCGATTAGAGTATTCAAATTCTCAATTGGGTCCTCTAATTTCCTCTTACCGTTGGGTTTAGCTAGTGGGTTGGAGGCTTTGGTAGTAGGAGAAGATTTGTGAAGTTTTAGAGTGGCTGTATTGTTAGTGGTGATTAATGGGGGTTTCTTGTTTTCCTTGCCAACTGATTTTTTTGGACCAGTGCTTGTTCGAGTATTTTTGGTTGATTTCTCACAAGGTTCAGTTTTAATTGGGACAAGATAGAGGTTGTTTGGTGGGAGAGGGTTGGAGATATTCAAGCCATTTGGAGTAGAGAGAGCTTCAGGGGATGGTTTGAGTAGCTGGGTAGTATTGGTTTGGGGAATTGGGATTCTTGGTTGTGGGAGAAAAGAGGAATCAGTGTTAAATTTAGAGGAGTTCAATTCGGACAGTGACGAGCATGGAATTTTGTGCGATTCAGCAGCTGGGTTCGGGTGGGTGTCTTGTTTTCTCTTGTTTTTCGGGTCGGGCTTGGTAGGGAGATCGGGTTTGGGTGTGAGCTCGGGTTCGGGTTTAAGAGATGAGTTAGAATCGGGTTTGACTTGAGGTTTGGGGTCCAATTTGGTGAGATTAGTGGGCTGATTGTTTATTGTTTGGATAAGCAAATTTGTTGGGGTGAGTGGTATATGTCCTGTTAAGGGGTCCAAATAATTAGAATAAGTGTTGGCAGTCATGGTTGGTGTGTAAGAGTTGCTATGGGCCGTATGCTGGGTGCTGAGATTATGGGCTGATTCTAGGCCTGAGATGTAGGCCGAGGATCCAGATTGGGCCGAAGGTACAAGTTTAAATAGGTGGTGAGTGGGCTGGTTCAAGGTGTAAGGAGAAGGGTGGGTCATTTCCAGATTTGGGCTGCTATGGTTCACAGAGGAGTCAAGAGACTTACCTAGGTTAGGTTGCACACTAGTAGGGGAGATATTCTTGGAAATTAAAACAGAAGGAGTAACCGATACCGTAAAATCTGGAGCAAGATTGGTACTTCCTTTTGTGTCGGGATTTTCTTGATTCTTTTCCGGAAACTTAGTGCCTGATTGATCCCCTTTCTCAAAATAGCTGGGTTCTCGGAATTGAGCTCCGGTGGTATTGATTTTCGGCGGTTTACTGACTTCCGATGGAGAAAAAATTCCGGCGCCTCTGATAGGCTGAGAAGCCGAACTCGGCTTGTTGCTGCCCCTATTATCCACATAAGTACCCGCCATGGACTGCCAACTAGGGGTAGAAATTGGGTTTCCGATTGTAGTGTTTCGAAGCCATTTGCCGTACGGAAGTTTTTCATGTGGTACTTCGGAGTCGCCCTCATATCGTTTCTCGCAAGTAATGGACGTGTGAGTAAGTAAACCGCAATAGTAACAAAAATTAGGCAGCCTTTCGTAGCTAAACGAGACAACTATGACATCGCCCCTATCACTCTTGATTTTCATAAATCTGGGCAGCGGTTTAGTGATGTCAATTCCAACTCGTACCCGAATGCTCTCTCCAATCAGTAGGGTCTTAGGATCAACCTGTAAGCCCTGCGATTTTCCAAGTCTATTGCAAATAAGATCCACCGTGGTTTTATTGGACTTGCTCAAGGGTAGTCCTTTGATATGAACATAGAATTCACACCAATCAAGATTAGTATCAGAAGGGTTCTCCTCCGGCAAGATCGAGTTTAGAACGATAAGCTTTTTCTCAAACGACCATGGACCTCCGTTCAAAGCCCTCTTCCAGTCAATTTTATGGAAGAAAGAGAAGATGAAACGACCATTACCAATTTGCTTAACGTCAAGCCCCTTTCCCGGACTCCAAGCTTTGGTGAGGATTGACTTAAGGGTCTCAATATTTACCAAACGAAGTCCTAAAATTCTGCCAACCAGAAGTAAATCAGTGGATGTATTATTCCCGTCCCAATCTTCCCCCGAAATCACAACACCTTCCTCTATCTCAGTAATATTCAACTTAGATCCGAACTCGAAATCCGAGGTCTCCATGGGGGTAGGCACGATGAGAGAAGACAAGTTCGTGGATAATCTCACCTAGAACAGACGTACACCTGCAAAAAAACACACAAAGGAAGGGAGGCAAAAAAAGAAAAGGTGGGACAGGCAGATGGAAAGAAATTAAGTCAAACACACAAAAAAACAAGTTAAGAAAAAGGTAAGGAACACAGTAAAGACAAGATAATTGGAATGTAAAGCAAGGGCAGACATAATGATCCAGAAAAACACTACTTTGAAAAGAAAAACATGACTCTCCACAAGGAAGAGAGGAAAAGGCTCTCTACGAAAGAGAGAAAAAAAATATATGAATTTAGGTACGAAAAATTGAGCTTCACTTTAGTATTTAATGAGATAGATCCATGTGAATCTTGTGAAATCATCAACTATAGTAATAAAATATCTAACACCTGTGTAGGATGAAATATGGTAGGGGCCCCATATGTCACAGTGAACTAAATCAAAAGCATTAGATGACATGCTGTTTTCATTAGGAAAAGACAATCTCTTTTGTTTTGCCAAAGGACATACATCACAATGAAAATTAGTAAATTTAGGAACATCAGAGAATTGTAAACTATTTCTCATAGAAGCTAGTCTAGTATATGAGGGATGTCCTAATCTGGAGTGCCAAGTGTGAATACACAGAGTTTTATTGCAAGCGGCAAGTGTAGGTTGAGCAGATGTAGGTATCTCATAAATGTATAAGCCATGCTATAAACTACCTTGTCCAATCATCTTCAATGATTTATATTCCTGTATAAAAAAATGGTCATGCAGAAAAGTGATTATGTGCAATTGATAACAGAAATGAGATTAAAATGAAATGAAGGGACATACAGTACATTGTGTAGCATTAAGGTGGAATTTAGGAAAACAGAACCAGTAAAGTAAATTGGAATGGTAGAATTATTAGGGAGAGTAACAGTAGTGTTAAAAGCAAAACTAATGGACTGAAATAGATTGATATCTGAACAAATATGATGAGAGGCCCCATAGTCTAAGATCCATTGATTCTTAGTGAGAACATAACTAATGTAGGCATAATTAGAAAGACATGTACATGAAAAATTTAGAATGTTGAAAGAGTTGACAGTGGTGTCAGTAGAAGGAGGATGAGTGGACTGACCAGTAGATTGATTGGTGATCAAGGTTGATAGCTGTGCATATTGATCAGGAGACAGATTTTGTAAGAACTCAGGCATTCCATTCTTACAAATGGGGATAAGTTTAGTGGATGAGTTAATGTGGTTTGATTGATGGGTGAGTTGTCTGTAGGAACCAGGTTTGTATCCAGGTGGAAAGCCATGGATTTTGAAGCATGTGTCAACCATGTGCCCTGACATGTTGCAATGAAGGCATAATGGCCTTTGCTTGCCCTTGTAGTTAGGATTGAATGGTGGTCTTGAGGAGGGATTAAACTGTGGGTTGTAATTATTATTGAATGGAGGTTTCTGTGGAATGAAAGAAGGTAGTCTTGGATTGTAGTTAGAAAAAGGTTTGTTGGGTGGGATGTTTGGTGTACTGGGGGATGGTTTTAGTGCAAATGCCATTGAATTTTTCAGATCCAGACTAGGAGAGGGTGACTGAAGCGAACTATATTTTTCCTCTTGAATGATCAAAGCTAAGGCTTTGTTAACAATAGGCAGTGGTTTCATGAGTAATATTTGACTCCTTGTGTGTGAGAATGTATCATCCAATCCCATTAGAAATATAAATAGGTACTCATTTTGGAAGTATTCTTCAAGTTCCCCACATGTGCATGCAGGCCTGGAATTCAAGATTTCATCCCAAAATATTTTGAATTTGGTATAAAAATTGTTGACATTTCAAGTTGGCGATCAGGTGCTAGTGAAGCTACTGCCGCAACAGTTTAAGGCACTACGGAGCTTGCATAAGGGACTCATCCGAAGGTACGAGGGGCATTTTCCAGTTGTGGCCAAGGTAGGCAAGGTATCGTATCGCCTTGACTTACCTAGTACTTCAAAAATTCACAATGTCTTCCACGTAAGTATGTTGAAGCCGTATTATGGGGACGAGGAAGGCACAAGCCGAGGGCAATCACATTGAGCACCACCCGTGGTGACCAAGTCTTATGACAAGGAGATCGAGGAAGTGCTCGGGAGTAAAGCGCAACGCAAAGAAGGGAGTGAGACCCACCACTCTCTACTTGATAAAATGGAAAGGGCTACCGGAATCCGAGGCAACATGGGAAACGAATGAGGACTTATAGCAATTCCGGGACCAGCTCGAGGCGTACGAGGCCGTCGCCAAATTAGGTGGGGGAGAATGTAACGGACCATCCGACGAGAGGCCAAAATCCGCACCAAAGATATAGCCACCGGGTGGTTAAATGGCATCCTAGGGGCTGCCCATGATGATTTGAAGAACCAAACATGCCCTTAGAGGTTCCGGAGAACTCTAAAGGGTTCCACACGGGTCCGGAACATTCAAGAGGGTTCCGGGAAGTTCCACATAACTCCGAAAGGGACAAGAAAGGACCGGAAGGTGCCGGAAGGCACTAGAAGAGACCGGGAGAGCCTACACAAGTGTAGAACACCCCGGAAGGATCTAGCACCTTGTGGAAAGCTCAAGAGACATGTAGAAGCATCTTGTACATAGTAGAATAGCCTAGATACTTGTACATAATTCTAGAGATTGTAGAAGGGTCTAGAGATTCAATCTCCACCCTTAGATCAAGTTAATCCCAACCGTCCATTTGAGGAGGTGGGACTATAAATAGGTGCATTTTTTCATTTGTAAACCACCAAGTTTTCAAGCAATACAAAGCATTCTTAAAGTTCTCAAAGTTTTTTTACTTTTCCACTTTCACTACTTATCCTTCAAGAAAGTTAGGCTGACTTAGCCAAATCCGTAAGGGGGCGGTAAAAGAGCGCAAGGGACGACGAGGCTAAGTGCCGCACGACACTTAAAAGAACAAATTCGTGACAGGTGGTGTCTTTCTTGAGTTAATTTCAAGAGATCTCTCCTTAGTTGATAAAGTCTCTTGGTCCATTTTCTTGCTTGAATCTTTCTTGTAATTCATTCCATAGGTCAGTGGCCAAAGTATGGAATTGGACACTAGATTCAATTTCAGGGGATACTGCATTCTGGAGCCAAGAGAGAACAATTGTATTGTTTCTCTCCCAGTAGTTGATTAAAATAGGATCAGTAGATGGTTTAGGAATTGTTCCATCATTAAATCCTAGTTTGTTCTTGACAGTGAGACTTTTAATCATAGCTCTGCTCCAGGACTGATAGTTGTCCTCAGTTAGTAGTTTGTTGACAAGATTGAGACCCGGACCATCAGCTGGATGGAGATAGTATGGGCTGGATGGGTCCTCAACATAGGGTCTGTTTCTGAGGTTGGATTGGTTTGTGTTGGTTGTGGAGATATCATCAGACATATTGGCGAATAGAAAGATGATCAAGAAAAGGTTTCTTGAGTAATAGTTTGGAGAAAGTAAGAGGGAATCTTGAGAAATAGGTGAGTGCGGTGGATGTTTTTATTGAAAAGAGAATATGAGATGATGAATAAAATCAGATTTGATTGGATCTGGAAAAAATTGATAGAAATCTGGAATTTAATTGAATCTATAATGTGGATGTGTGTAGAATTTGATTGAATCTTACAGATATGTTTATCTATAATTTGAATGTGTTGTATTCTTATTGTTGTTAGTTCTCTTGAATTGTGATGAACATGATATGGAGTGGATGAATGCTGATGAAGAACGGAGATGGAAGATGATGGAAATTGCAGCGGATTTGTAGTGATAATCAGATTATAATGACTGCTGATACCATGTTGAATTGTATATCTGTCATTAATGCATAATTGAAGTAGAAAAATATTGAATGCAAATTGATCTTGGAGAGAAAACAGAACTGAAAAAAATTATTTGTATATTGATTGATGTATGTATTGTTTAAATCACAAAATAAGCCCTCCTATTAATATAAAAGTAAAATCGACCTAAGGGAGTGAAAATAAGATAAAACACGTTTATAAATACACGCTTTACATAATAGATAAAAACAAACGGTGACTTAGACTAAAATCCCTAAATCCCTATATTGGATTGAAATTGGAAATAATTACGTTGAACTTCAATTGAACTGGAATTTCTCTGTAATTTCTTCTCTTTTTCCATCTTCTTCCTTAATTTTTGTTTCTTCATTCTGTAATTCTTCTGATAGATATTGTCGTGATTCGGTCGAAATATATTTTCTGGATCCAACAAAATCTCCACTTTCAAAGTATGTTTTTCTAAGTAAGTGTGTAACATTACATTATCAATTAATATAGTTCACGTGTTTAAAATTTCTTAACTAATATTCATGTTATTATATGAAAATATGCATAAAATTGGAATTACGAATGAATTATTAACTACAATCTTCTTAGATCTCAAACGAATTAAACAATTTAAATTCGTATTCGCTCCCTATGCCTCAGATTACGAATTTTTATAATCAGATCTCTAATTGGACAATTATTCCTAATAAATCGAATCGAATTCGAATTGATATCTGTCCAATTAACAACCCGACTTACAAGAAATATCCGATCCAAATAAAAAGCCGAGCATGTAAGTAGCCAGGGTTATGCCGAACTTCCGTTATTTGGATCCAATCTAGCTGAACGAAATTAATTTGATAAGATTCGTAAGCCCAATTAGAAGCTAGGGGCGTATTTCTGTGGTTGACTAGTTTTGGAAACTTAAAGCCGGGCTGCTCATTATTCTCTGGGCCAGGTTCTGACCGAGAGCAAAACCATGGTCTGGACTCTGGACTTTGATAAAAGAATCTGTAGTTTTCAATTTGGACTAGGATAGTTTAAGAAATTCAACATACAATAAGGACCCAAATAATAATTATTTAATGAGGTGGTAAATTCTAAGTTGATCTTTAAAACTGTCTAGCTCCTTTTAATTTTCACATAGAATATTTTTATAGTAGATAAGTTTGATTACATAAAATCCACTAGTTATGTTTGGATCATTGGATGTATTTTAGCAAACAATGAAATATCATTTGGACGTACAAGAAGAAATGGAAATAACTAATGTTTTATGAAAATAGGTCCGGATACGATTTTTTTAGAGTTGTATATAAAATATAAAACTATAAAAATTTAATATTTACTATTTAAGAATCACGTAAGATCATATTTTCTTTCTTTCTTTCTTTCATGAAAATATTCAATTTTGAAGTTTTTTAATTTGCATAACTTGAAAACTCAAGGACCAAACCAAAATGCAACCGAACCAAACAGGCCATATTGGTACGTACTCCTCAATTCTTTTTGACTTCAAAGCATTGCATTTATTGCAATCAATTCAAATTGTTGACTTTCAATTCTTTCGAGCTAGATTTAATTTAATTTTAAGGAAATAGAGAAATATAGAGTGTACTAGCCGCCATGGTGCTATTTTAGGGCCCAAAAGTAATAAACATGCTAGCTAGTGGAAGGTTCCTATGAGGCTAAAATAGAATAGATGTTAAAATTTCAGCACAGGACATAAATTATGACCCTTTTTGTCGATATAATTGACCATGAACTATACTACTATTGTAGAGTACAATGTAGACTTAAACGTGGTTCAATGAACGCCGTCACAAGTACGTTCCCATCTTCTCGTGATTGTGGATCATATCTATGTTATTTTATTATGTGAAACTTCAAAGTTTTTGGGGACATGAACATTAAATTTTGATTTGTCTATTTACCTGGTTATGTACTGAACTACTACTGAACTTAATCCCAATTTTCAATTCCCTTTTACTTCCACCCATGATCATGGTCCCAAAATGTGGCTAGAAATTCAGAGGTGTCAGTTTCAACCTTTAATATTCATGTCACACAACTTGCCAAGTTATTGGCGAGTAGGTTTAGTCTGATGGCGAAGATGAAGCCCCGTTAACAAGAAGTTTACTTTTGAAGAGATAATTTAGCGCAATCGCTACACCACGTCAACAAGTACACGTGGAGCAACTCATCAATACATTTGAGACATGTGGAGTGATAACTAATTATTATTATTGTTGACAACTAAAATACAACTCTCATGATAATATTTGTGAAAACTATACGTATCGGGTGATAAAACCATCACTAATCGTAAAATATCACTTAATATATTTTTCACATATCAATCCCAATTTTGTTAATAAGTAGGGTTGCGCGCGGCTTCAAATTAAGAACCATATTTCTTAATTATAATACTATTATAAAGGAATATATATTATAATTATCCTGTAACTAAAAATGGTTTCCATCATGTCTATGGCATGAGTGCTCGGTTTTCCTAGCCCACCCGCAAAAAAGGTTTACCCCAGCAGCCACGACTTTTCTCAAAGATAAAAACTGACCCATCAATAAAATATTTATGACAAAATTAATTTGTCTACTTCAATGATGGTAATAGCTATAAAGATGTTTAGGCTTTAGTCTGTTTTGGACTTTTGGTCATGCCCGTCCCCAATTTAACCTATCAATAAATACGCTGGAAATAAATAAATGATTATTTAGTGGAATTCATGGTATGACGATGTAAACATGTTTTTTAAAATTTCAATATCTCATGATGAAATAAGAAATTTACGTTTTGAAATTTGGTAAAAGAATTTGATAATTACTAATTATAAAGATATCAGATTCAACTAATAAACATGAAGAAATACATTTGGATTAAAATTAAATTGGAGACTTGGCCCAATTTCTTCAAGTCTCGTTATAGGTAGCACATAATACCTATTTGTATTGCAAATAATTAAGGGTCTATTTGGATGGGTTTTGGCTCGGTTTCGCGGGTCTCAGTTTAAAAAAATTGGTTTGGGTGGTTTCGATGAAACCTTTGAGACCTCATTTGGATGGGTTTTGGATGTTGGGGTTTAGGGAAAAAAGTAGGTGGTAGGTGTCAAATCAATGTCTTTTTTAGTGAATTTTGGGGAAAAAAATAGGTGATAGGTGTCAAATCAATGTTTTATAGGTTTGAAGAGTTTGAGTGATGGTTTTATAGGTTTGGTAAAAACTCATTTGGAAGGGTTTTGGCCCGGTCTCGCGAGACCCGCGAGACCGGGCCAAAACCCATCCAAATAGAGCCTTAGTGAGTCTAGATTTTCTACGTATTGTTATATCATAATGCCACGCTTGCGGCATAATGCCATAATTTAGGTAAATGTGGAGGCTTAATTTAATTTGCACTTTAATGTTTAATCAAAGTTTTAGCAAGTAACAAACAGGTGATTGATTTAGTGGAAGGGACTAGTCACTACAAAGTAGCGGACCCATGTTCAAATTCCTATTGGGAGGGGTACCCACATTAATGTGCCCAACCCGCCTCGAAAAGGATAAAAACCCTTGGGAAACAAGAAAAAAAAATGTTTTAGCAAGTAAATTGAATACTATAGCCCAACAGCTAGGTCCTGTTTCGCCACCAACAAAGTTTATTAGCTTTACTTTCACGTTGTAATTAATTTAATGACACTTGGAACATTCAAGAACAATGGGGAGTAATTTTTTCAAGCCCAAATAATTTGAAAAAGTATTCAAATTAATGATGAGAACAATTTGAAAATCGAGTGGCTATTTAATTTAATGTCATGACCTCAGTTTTCACCTCAAGTTAGACAAACAAATAAGAAAATACAACATATATATTACATTTTCAATAGTTTGTGATTATACATTCATATTGTAAGTACATTTCAGTTAGGATAAGTAAATTAGTAATTGTACGGGATAGATGAATGAAGTTGTAGTACAAGTACTACCTTCACAGACATGATTTCCAACTACTCAATCAAGTTTACCAACTACATAATAACTGCCAATTAGAAAAGAAAAAAAATAGTGCTTATTGAAAATTATTCAAGTTTATCTTTCAAATTTGGTTATTGGAAATTTTTGTATTCACATTCTCAAGGGAAAAAAAAGTTATATACTTTGAAATACATCTTAATTTTGGTTATTGAAGTTTATTTGAAATCTGGGTATCAATAAAAGAATCTAGGTCGTATAAAAACATCTTAAATTTTTTCTCTCAAATGATTATTACATTAAATGGTTATATAAATATCACTAAATCAAATATATATTGAATTACAATCAAATTACAGAGAAAATCAATCATTAATCCCTAATATTAAATTATAAGAAAAACTCACAATGATGGGAAGTGAGACATGAAACTTACCAATGAGCTATGAACTTATTAGCTCTTAAATTTGCTTATTGAAAATTATAATTTTCTTTTAACATCAACCATTTAAACAATGGATTTGAACCATTTAATATTCATTCCGAAGGGGACACCATTTCACCTAGTCAAATGTAAGACCCAATGTTGTGTCGTGCAATGCTAAATTACACTGCAACAATCAAATTGATCATTCTAATCTTTGTCATACATTAATTGTATTCTTATGATATCCAAAAATTTAACTTTGTACTAAGTAGTTGGAGGCTTATGATTTTAGGTAGTTGAAAACTTTTTTATCCATTCTTCACTCATTTTACAATGGAATCAAATATAAATACATCAATTGATAAAATTCACACGAATGATCAAATTTATTCCAAAAGCAAACATAGTAATATATTTTAATTCCTACAATTGTTCTATTTGATCATCATCACATAAGTTATAATAATATTTATACAAATTATATATTATCATTCTTTTGAAACATATGGGAGCTTTGTTAATTAATTATAGTTTCCATTGTGGTTTAGCAAAGCCCACCTAATTACTTTGGAACGTGGTAATTAATTAAATGGGGGCAAGACAGTAATTCCACTTTTGGTCATGCCTTAGTCAAAGTTAGCTGGTTTATCACGAATAAAATTCCAGGTTTATTTAGTCTAATTCGACGGCATCATACATGCCATCCACATACATACATACAAACATTACATACATACATCACATACATACTCAAGACTCTCTTTCAAGTGGGCCCTGCTGATTCAGCAAAACTCAGCAAATTTCTCTATTTTTCGCTCTATATATATTCAGGCGGTTGCCTCTAAACTAAACAATTACTCACAAAGAAAAAGCTTCTCATTTTTAGAGAAAAGGAAAAAGACACACAAAATGGGTGAGGTAATTAATTACTCTTCAGGCCCTTAATTTTCATCTAATTAGAGTCCAGTTCTCAGACAATTGGTGAATTCTATTTAATTTTCTGTGATTTATTGATGAAGAAAGTTGTGCTTAATAAAACTACTTTTTTGTTAATTTGATTTTCAGAAAGATGAGAAAAAGGTTGAAGGAGAGAAGAAGGCGGCGGAGGGCGGAGAGAAGAAGGCGGCGGAAGGCGGTGGAAAGAAAGAAGACGGACCTAACATCGTCGTGTTGAAATTGGATTTGCATTGCGAAGGTTGTGCGAAAAAAGTCAGACACTCCATTCGTCATTTTGAAGGTACTTAAATTATAATTAATTCTGATTTGGTTGATTTAATCTAATAATTAGGTGAAGAACAGTTGCTTAAATTACCTGGAAATGATTCCTTTTGTCCTGTATCATGATTCATGAATTTAATAATCTATGAGAAGGGGAATACAACAGTAATTTTCATCTTTTCGCAGTAATTAAAATTTTACAAAATAGAAAATTGAATAATTATTTTTCGTATTCGCAATTTAAGGCCATGTTTTCTGGATTCTTCTAGAGAGTGTAAAACCCAAACTAGTATAATTTTTTTTTTTTTTTTCTCTCTTCTTCCAAAAAAAACTACATTTTTTTCTCTTCAAGTACATGAAAATCGTGGAGATCTCACGAAATACCTATGAATATAGGAAACACTCTAAGAAAACCAAACAAACGGTCCTAATATTTTAATTGATCAGTTCATTACGATTTTGAGGTTGCAAAAATTAGAAAAAAGTAATTTCAACAGTAAATTTTGCTATTCAAGTAACCATGAAGCAGTGGTTCCTTGAATTGGTCGCAATACATAGTACTTTTCGGAGCTTTCAAGTAACAAGCAATATCCAAAAAAAAAAAAAAGGTAAAAAACAATTTTTAAAAAAAATTACCATCAAAGTTAACGTTACTTTTAACATTTCAACTCAAAGTGTCATTTTCAATTTCACAATTTTTGTCTAAGATATTTTTATACATAAATGCACATGGAGTAATAATAAAGACTTAGCCGTGGGGGCCTAAAAGTAATTTTCCCTTGTGGTCCTATTTTTGTGAAGGTGTGGAGAAAGTGAAGGCTGATTGTGCAGCCAACAAATTGACCGTGACCGGCAATGTGGACCCCACATGGCTCCGCGAAAGAGTCGAATCCAAAACCAAAAAGAAGGTGGATTTAATTTCTCCCCAGCCCAAGAAGGACGCCCCCGCCGGTGACAAAAAGGCCGATGAGAAATCAGATAAGAAACCAGATGAGAAAAAAGCTGAAGACAAAAAACCAAAAGAGGTAGAGATATTAAATAATTAAATTAAATTCTGGGTTGAGTGACTTTATTAAGATTATTGTATTGCCACTTGGATATTAATTTATTTAATATATTGATTGATTATTTTTTTATTTTTTTGGTACAGCCGGTTGTTAGTACAGTGGCGATGAAAATCAGACTGCATTGTGACGGATGCGCACATAAGATAAAGCGGGTCGTATCAAAACATATTGATGGTGAGTTAGACCCGACTTTTATTTTGATTTATTTGCATAAATAAACTAATTTTTACAACATAATTATGAATTTTTATATAGTACTACTATTATTTAAGTTAGGTACAGCATGGAACATCATAACTTATTTTTTAAATGAGTGATTATCTAGGAATGATACGATTGACTTAAAAATAATTGAGAAATATTCTTTAGACAATCATATTCTATTTTTTAAACTATAGTTTTATAACATCGTGAATCTTTTTGTTGAATAGGGGTTAAATCTGTGACGACGGACTTACAAAAGGATTTGGTCACGGTGACCGGGACAATGGACGTGAAAGAGCTCACCGCGTACTTAAAAGAGAAGCTCAAAAGAAATATAGAGATTATTCCTCCTCCTAAGAAAGATGAGGGTGGCGGCGATAAAAAGGCCAAAGAAGGTGGTGGCGGGGACAAGAAAGAGAAAGAAGGTGGTGGTGGTGAGAAAAAAGAGGGCGGCGGTGAGAAAAAAGAAGCTGGAGAAGTGAAAGCTGCGAGTGGTGGTGGAGAAGGGAGCAAGGGCATTGAAGGAAAAAAAGTCGAGGTTAATAAGTTGGAACACTATAGCTTTCATCCTCAAACACACTACGCGATGCCCGTGTATAATTACAATTTTACCAATCAAGATTACGGTTTGCCAACGTATCATCATCAAGAATATAGTTACCCCACGACGGGTTATGTTGCACAATACGGCCAAGGACCACCTCCGCAACAAGGCTATATGTCACATTACGCACAAGGACCACCTCCGCCACCACCCGTCAACATAAATGATAACATGTTTAGCGATGAAAACCCTAATGGATGTTCTGTGATGTAAACTTGAACACTTGTCGACGTGTGATTGAGCGAGATTACCAAATTTTCAATTGTAAATAATTAATTAATATAGAGTGATAAAAAAACTTTTGAAATATATATGATGAAACGTATATATGAGGATGTTATTACTTATTACCGTTGTACGTAGTAGAAATATTCAAACCTCTAGCCGGTGTTTGTTAAATAGGTTGTTTTATTGTTTGACATATTGTATTTTGTCATTTGTTACATAATAAATATTTATTCTAATTTTGAATGGCTAATATTGTGTTATTTATCTTATCTTTAAAATTGATGGTGATGTTGAGCATATATATAAATCCATACGATAGAAAGATGCCACTTGGCCTACAATTTTGGTTGTTTAATTTCTCCTAAACTAAACTTATTTATTTATATCTTATTTAAGTAATTAACTGACTAATTACTTGATGACGTTGTATTTTTATATGGACGGTTTGGTAGTTGGAGCACAACCTCTCCTCTTTCGACAATTTAATGCGACGGTCGTCGGGCCAGGCGATGATTCCATATTTCCAATGTATTACCCCAAGTATATTCTGTGTTTTGTTACAATGAAATCTAGCCATTTAACGCATGGTACGTGTTTATGAGTTAAATAACGAAATAATGTCCAATTATCAATTTAAATGAAAAAATAATGAATAGCTAAGATGTCGACTATTCCATAAAGCTATTTAATTCATCGTGTTAATTTAGACTATTATATAAGTGAATAATGTCGATCCAATTATCAATTTCATTATTATATGTGAAAATAATGACTAGATAAAATATGTTTTAGGCCTCTACCTTGCTAGTGAAGTATGACTGTATAAATGTCCCAAGATCAATTATATTTGCCAATTGAAAGGCCATCTCCAGCCGGAGGGGAGGCAAGCAATAGCCCCCGTCGGCTGGAGAAGAGCTCCCCCAGATGGACAAACAGGCATCCAGGGGGAGTTGCCGGCATGTCTTGTCGGCAGGGCAGGCAGCGGCTCTTGGACGCGCATCCAAGCTCTCTTTTTTTTTTTTTATTATTTTAAAAGTTAATTAATTTAAATGTATAAAAATTATATAGAAATTTTTTAACACTTATTAATTATGGTTTAATATTTTCTTTAAAAAAAAATTTAACCATAAATTGAAAGATATAATATTTTCTCCTTCATATTTATATTACTAGAAGACCACTCAAACACTATTTTCAAATCATTGTAGGATAAAAACTTAACTCTCCTTGTCCCACATTGGTTTGAAGATAGTTTTTGAGTGACATTGAGTCATTGAAGGAGTATAAATATGAAAGATAAAATATTATATCTTTCAAAAATGGAAATGGACATAAGTTCAAAGAATACATCCAAACTAAGAAATGCATTCTTCGTCCAAAAATATAAAAGTCATTATACATAGAGATTTGTAATTTAAGAAATTTATGTATAAGAACGAAAATAAACTTTTATCATGGTCAAATATAAGAATATTTTTCAATCTAACGGATAAATCCAATTAATATTACTTCATATTGAACTTTATTCATAAAACCATTGATGTTGTTTTCCATTAATTATGTTTACTCGTTTTTTATTTTTTATTTTATGAATCCCTTATTGTCATTATTGTTGTTGTTGTTGTTGTTGTTGTTATTATTGTTATTATTGTTGTTAAGTGAAAGTGGGAAAAGTTTGAGATTGAAATAAATGTTTTGGATTGGTGGTTCGGTTGGAGATGACTGAATTGACAAAACAGACAAGCAAACGGACATGAGGAGACTATTATCTGCTTCGACCGGAGATGACCTAATAGATTCACTAATTTTTACATGAATTTAGACCTACAATATTAATATATATAATTTCACTAGGTGATCAGATATACGTTCATATATATCAAATAATCCCGCATCCCTAAGTTTGCATGTGATTAGGATCAGATAACAATTATTCGGGTACTTTGCTTAATTTGTTCAATGTTAATGTGATTTCATCAATATCATTATCAATTTTAAGTCCATACATATAAGAACTTAATTTTCTAACTATGTTTCTAAAATAAAAGAACTCATTTCATAATAAGAAAAAGTAAGCCTGCGGTTAAACCAAAAAAAAAAAAAAAAAAGAAAGGTACATTTGAACCCGAAAAAAAGAAACATTAGTTTGCATACACATTTTATTACGTACGGGAATAATAGTTTGCATGTCAATGAAGAAAGAAAAAATCAATTCATAATAGAAGCTTCCAGCAGATTCTCATCTACTCGATCGCTACGAAATATTTGCACCTAGCTAATTGATTACTCCACTATTAAAATTGAATAAATGCAATTTCCACTTACATAAATTTGGTATAATTAATTAATTAATTTATTTATATTTCTTTCTAGCTCCTGATGATTGGATAATAAGACTATGGAATTACATGCATGAGTGGCCTTTAAGAACCTCCAATGGCTGCATGCCATGAAAACCTTTGATTTATCTGAAAAGTTTAATTCTTCAAATAGTGATGTCTTTTCATCAAAAATTAAAGGTAGCTAATTCGTGCATTAATTATTTTTCTACTTTTGTTTTTAAGATGTGTATGTTATATAGTTTAATTTTTTTTTTCCCAGTTAGCTCGTCTAACCGTCGACGGTCACGGTCATGAATTTTGTACTTAACCAACTTATGTAGAAGTATAATAGAATTTATATGTGGAAATCCATATCATGTTTCCGTATGAAATGAAACAAATAGATATAATTACTTACAAACGTATATATAAATTATAATGAGAGGGACCGTTACGTTGAAACAAATTTCCACATTCCTATTTTCCATATGTTAATGGATATTGTTTGACGGGGAAAATGATTTTCAATTTCATACCTTTTGGATTCGGTGAAGAATCAATTTTACAGATGAATGGAAAAATTCAACGCGAAATTAAATATAAATTATATAACATTTACTTAGCTTGTTAATTATTATTATTATTTTAGAAAAGCTTGTTAATATTTTGTACCTTAGTCTTTTAGAAGGATTAGAAGACTTTGTACTCATCTTCTTATTCAAGCTAACCGGGACTGTTGTCCATGATATTTTTCGTTTATATTGTAATTTTAATTCATTTAATTGTTCTCATACGTTTAGAGAGAATATATAACTATGTTTGCTCATGTTTTAGGGTCATCTTACTCTTTTGGGCATATGCTTCAGTCTTCATGGTCTAATTCCCTTAACAAAACTAAAAGAACTATCACTTTTGTAACATATGTCAAGAATTAATTGATATGTTTTTGTCGAGTTTGATATGATAAAAGTGAAATATGTCAAGTTCTATGATTTGTGGTCGATTGATATTTTAGCCACTTGCAATTGCAAAGAGACTATGATCACCCGTGTTTTTAAAACTAGATTGAGTATAAAACTGATATTGTTATTGATTGGTTCAACAAATTGTTCAATTGCATTCGAAGTTATAAAGATGGATCCAACTTAGACCGGATCTATTCAGAATCGATAATTTGTCTAATATTAAAGATTCATCGTCGGTCCGTTAAGGATCCACTCTTAGTGTATCCTAGATTCATATTGGATCCACAAAACACAATTTGATCCAATTAGATTGAACTTTAATTAGAAGCCCAATAGATCCATGGATCTAGTAAATGTTCAATAAACCGTATGGATATATATTCACAAACAAGAAAAATAGATATATAAGAAGAAGATAAATGCACAAAAAATTTGTAGTATTTGTTGACATCAAATTGAACCTTGCAAGTCTCAAACTCTTTGATCAAAACACATCAATTATTGGAGAAAAGCTCTTATAGATTATAATCCCCAATTATTAATCATCCACTCTTATCAGCATTAATGGAGGTTCCAAACTTGTCATCAGCAATTCTTTGTCTTCAATGTAAAAACAAACTCCAAATTTTGGCTGCAAGTATTTATTTTCTTTTTAGGATTCATACCCAATTCAATTGAGTGGCGCAATCAAAACCCAATTAGTCAAATAAACAGAGCAATAATGGACAAATTCCAACCGGCCTTTAAATGGACTTTAGCTAACATGAAAAATTACCTACATTTTTCAAGAAATTAATTAATTAAAAGTTGAATTTTAGCAGTTATACTATTAATTTTCCTAGCTAAATCGATCGAAAAAAGAAACATGTCTTGTTGCGGCCGTGCGAGAGCGCGAATTGAATTTGAATGAATGTGAAAAGAATATAAAAAAAGATTCGAGATAAAGAGCTATATAGTGGATTTACGGTATGAGGTTACGTTTGTTTGTTTTTAAAATTCTAGAAAGAGCCCTGATGCATGCAATGCAAGGCAGAGAATTTAGGAGTATTTTATTGTGGCTTGTGGACAAAACAAACAGGGAAAGCATACGCAATTGCTTACGTCATTTTCCATTTTCTTTTTCTTTTTGGTGATCATTTTCCATTTTTATCATCGACGAATTAAAAGTGTTTGATTGTGATGTTTTTACCATTAGGGACCCTTTTTTTCTCCAAACTAGAAATGAGACAACATTTGGTCCGATCGGTTGAGTCTGATTCTGATTTTTTGTTTCTATCTCTCACGTAGCCATTATGTTGAGATCGACCCCTCACCCCTTTAATTACAAGATTTTTTTCATTACATTTAATTTGAGTGGAGAATTAGTAAGCTCAAATTATAACATACAGCTGGCTAAAAAAAGTGCAAACTGACAAATTCTTTTTCTTTTCAGGTAGAATTCATATAGCGACATATGATAATCTTCTACACCTAATTAATTCTTGTCAAAAATCAAATCAGACAAATTTCAAGATATAAATTGTCCCATGCCTAATTTTCAAACTGACTGACCAACAATGCAGAAGGGTTACTCCAGCGGTAAGGGTGGGGGTTCGAATCCCATTTGAACTTGGATGGAAGCATTTTTATGAGTCTGTCTAAGGGTTATTTGAGATGAAGACCACTTTATGCGCAGAGTGTACATCAGTATGGTGGGATCCAAGGCTTGATGGAGGCACATCCTGCGATTTACATCCTTCAGGGTTCTAGGGCAAGGATTCTGAGGATCCAAGATTAATCTAGTGTAAGTTTGGACACTTGAGTTATAAAAGAAAAGAAAAGAGAGAAAAAAAAAGAAAAAGAAAAAGAAAAAGAAAGAACTATTCATGCATTAAGATTATGAATAATTAATATGTAGATATCAAGTAATAATTGATACTCAATGCACAATATAATAAATTATCTGAGCTTCATATGAGTAAGCTAATGATTTAAAGTAGACCGAATGATACTAGGAAAATTTTGTTTAACATTAATTGTACACCATTGTAATATAATATCTGAGCTTCATATGAAAATTATCTGAGCTTCATATGTGTAAGCTAATGATTTAAAGTACACCATTGTAATATAATAATATAACTTGATAGCATGAATCTTTGATTTAAACTTAAATTAAGACAAATTAGAAGTAATTTTATCGACATTATATCATGATTTATTCAGTCGATGAAGTTTTTTATGCATTAATGGCAAAGCTGAAATCTCAAGATTTAGAGGTCATGAATTATGTTGTTAGGAGTAGTGTATATTATTCTGCTTATAATTAATTAGTTGAATATAAAAAAAAAATGCTAGCTGGTTAATTACCTCCCCCCCCCCCCCCCCCCGAGATTTTTTTTAATTTATTGTAGGATATGACTATGTATATAATATTATGGTCAATAGGTATGTTTAAACATGGCCTAAATCTATTAATTCACCGCACTTTTATGAATTACAATGTATTGTGTTTTTTTTCCTTCTTAGGTGTATTTTTTAAGTTTTGACAATTTAATATATTGTGTATTAGAGTTAAATTGGAGACAAGTAAAAAAATAAAAACCACAATAATAAGACACTTAATTTGTTTAGTTCCACAAAAATTAGGCTTGTTAATAACATAGAATATTAGTAGTACCTTACGAATTGTTTAATTACTTACATTGGGAAGAAAATTGTCAAGAAGTTGATATTAATTTTATATTAAATGAATTTTATGACTTGAAACAACGTTGTGTGCAACCTCGATATTAATCTTCTGTAAAATTTATTTGCATTCGGAATTCACTATAGTTTTTTTTTAAAATAAAATTATGTTTTTTTGGGCTTATACAAATTAAATAAAATAATTGCAACTCCATGATCCTAGATCCACCCTGTTTTTGTACAATGCTATGTTTAGAAGGAATTAAATGTTTGCTTAATTACTTATTGCACTATTGATTATTGATTATTGGGTAAATTATGAATACCCCTCGTGTAAGGTCTAATTACCAAAATTTCCCTCACATATTGGGTATTACAAAAATTCCTTTTAGGTTTGTCACCTTCTTACAATAAATCCCTTGTCCCTAAAATGTTTCAATTTTGCCCTTGAAAATTATTTGTAATGTTTATAATATGTTATAAATTTTGAAATTTGGATGTTAATTGTTATATCTTGTAAATTATAAAATAATAATATTATATTTACCACCAAAATAATTGATATAATTTATAATTTCCCATAAATTTCATTAAAATTTCAATTATAATACAATATAAACTTTAATAAATTGAAATATCTTATTTATAATACAATATAATTTATTAAATTTACTAATTTATAAAATAAATTCATTTAACTAATGTGTAAACAATTTTTTCATATTTATAAAATATATTATTAAATTAGTTTAATATTTTACAATTTAAATTGCTAATAAATATATAAATACCTTTTTTTTTTTGCAATATTTATTAAAACGTGTGGGTAATTATAAATTTTATCTATTGTTCTGGTAGTAAATATATAAATATCTCTTTTCTAATTTATGAGATATAATAATTAGCACCCAAGTTTTAAAATTTATAAGACATTATAAACAATACAAATAACACTCAAGGGCAAAATTGGAACATTTTAGGGACATGAGGTTGATTGTAAGAATGTGACAAACCTGAAGGGAATTTTTTTAATACCCAATACGTCAGGGTGATTTTTATAATTAGGCTTTACCTTAGGGGGTATTCGTAATTTACCCTTGATTATTTCATTTTTGTTGGCAATGATATAGGGGAAAAAGAAAAGGAAAAAAAACTACTTGTATGAATATATGTGTAACCCGCAAATTGGGATAGATGATAAACTTCATAATTCAAATTAATATTCAATTGTTGAGTATATATATATATCATCCGAAGATATGGCATATATATGCAAAAGTTTTGAGTATTAACATATATTTGTCTGGATTAGGATTAGTTGGCAATTTAATGACATCATGGTTTTGTGCTCCATCAATAATAACATATCATATAATAAATACTCTCATTTTAATTTAATTTTTATATATTCTATAATCAAAGATTTAATCACATTGGATCCATAGTAGTAGTTGTCATGTCTCTATTGTGCTCATTTGTTGAGATGTTATACAGGGTCGGGTCGGTCTACTCTTTTCGGGGTCTAGGACGAGGTTTAAAATTGAGGCGCTAAATTATAATAACAAAATTACTTCTCCTACTTATGAGAATGCAAAAGTTTTGAAGACTAATTTAATGTTCATATTCAGGTTTCTAGCTTAATACTTAATTATTTTCTTAGATGGATAAATTGATACACATATATATAATTTTTTTATTTCATTCGACAAAGTCAATCCTGAATAAATCTACTAATTTTAATTATGAAAAACATTCAATGAAATCAAGTGTTACCGACATAGTCAATATAATTCAGAAAAAATCAGAAACTTTTTATTAATATAACGTAACAGACCAGCACTATATACATAGTGAATATAATTCAGAAACTATATATTATAATAACGAGGAAAAATACTTTTGATATCAAATTTTAGCCCAAAAAATATATTTGGTATTAAGTTTTTTGAAAAAACACATTGCATATCATGATTCATACAATCTTGACACATTTAATTTTTCCGTCAATTTTCTGACGAAATTCAGCACGTGTCACTCATGTGCCTGTTAAATTGACAATGTGATGGAGAACATGCACGGGTTTTAAAGAACCACAATTGTCGACACGAACTGAACTCCGTCCGAAAATTGACGGGAAAAGAAAATATGTCAAGATGGTGTGAATCATGGTATAAAATGTATTTTTTAAAAAAAATTGGTGTCAAATATATTTTTTGGACTAAAATTTGATGTAAAAAGTGATTTCCCCCCTATTATAATAGATGTAAAATATATTTTAATTGTATACACGTATATAGAATTCAGCTAGCCATTTGTGGCAGTATTAGTTCAATATCAAATAAATCAATCCCATAGACCTCATTTTCCATTTTTTTTTCTTTTTTTTTTCTTTTTTGAGAGGGAAGGAGACACGGACTATTAAATATCTTATTCTTTTTCCAATATTGTTTGATGCGGGTCATGAATTCATGTGGATCCTGAACTAGGTCCATCTCAAGATTTGATAATTTATATGTCTAAGTTTGCAAAATAGACAAAGACCACACATCGATGGTGTGTTGACCGAGTCTCCTCTAATACTTAAGTCAGCAAGATATTGTTGGAACTCAAGATAATTGCAAATTAGAGCTAGTGTAGATTATGAATTGTGCGCATTCGGATGATTAGATCATACATTTGGGGTGTTTATACATGTTTAGGGGATTTGATTTGTTAAGAATGTCCTTGATTTGTAGCCAAAGTTCATGCCCACGTTCCCTATAAAAGGTGGGGTATGGATGAATCTTCCCCTAATTTGGAGCCATCATGCAATGATTTGACCTCGTTGGGCGACTTCGTATAGTTAGGCATTGTTGAGGAGGTTTAGGCTCTTGTTCCTAATCATGGCGACCACCACACTCGGTGTGTTATTTAGGATGTTTTATGGTCCTTGTGCCATAATCAGCCCTAATCCATAACTATAGCGCGCACAAATCAAATTTGTAGCTTGTGATCGTCTTCTTAAGGCAAATTAGCCCATTGACATTCGGCATATATGTATTTCGATATGAATTTATTTCCTCTTGATGTTTTCCATTTTTTTTATTCGTATTATATCGTTAAATCAACATGGTATCATAATATCAACTAATAATATTGGCAAATTATGATATAATGCTTTTCATTTGGTACTAATTAATATTAGGCTGTAAAGTAGCAATTGCATAAGAGTACCATAACTATTAAATATTTGTGTGTAGCATGAAATGGCCTAAGTTTAATTTTTAACTACCTAATTGAAACGTGTAGAGAGAATTCACCAAAAAAATTAGAATTACCAATTAGTAGCATGATCCAGTGTAGAAGGAATAGAACTCTATCAATATTGATCCTAATCCTAAATTAGGGGTGACCTAATTTTGGCATTAATAGCACATTTGGGGATAATGAAATTAATTTGGGGATTGATATACATCAGCATCATCCGAACCACCATCCACCACTAGAGACAATAATATGGAGACAAGAAGAGGCATGAAATTGACTTTCAATTGCTTGTGACTCATTTCCAACTATGACGAGCTCTATTTCTTGGCTTTTTCTTAAACCCAAAAATGGACGTGTGATAAAACAAATTGAATATGCAAAATGAGTATTTGTATTTATTCTTTTCATCCGACCAAAAATAAATTAATCCACATTGGTAGAACGCATGTAATCATCCTAACTTGTTTGAAATTTCGATCAAATTCTGCACAAAATACTGTAATATGTTGGAACAAACAAATTAATCACGAGAACAATTCATTTACTCGATTTAACTGTTGGTCGACTTACTGTATAATGATAGGATCATAGGACCAACCACATTTATTGAAGTTACTGATTTAGTTTCTTTCTTTAACTTTTTTTTTTCTAGTAGTTGCGTAAAAAAAAAAAAAAAAGAATTTACTACAAGACTACACGCAACTACTAGAAAAAGAAAGTTAAAGAAAGAAACTAAATCAGTAACTTCAATAACATTCAATAATTATCAAGGGTCCTATATATGACTAAATAATCCTCCATGTCGGAGATTATATGTTATAGGCACTCTTACAATTCATGTTTCACTCGGGGTGATCAGAAGATTAAAATAAATCACAATCTGAATCCATCTTTTAACTGCACCAATGAAAGCCCTCTAATTGCCTCAAAACTCAAATGGCACGTCCAAGCATTATTTTGGACGCACTTCTTTTCGAGTTTACTTCGAATGCTAGTCAATTTAACTTAAATTCTCGAAGTGTTTTAACCAATGTTTTCAGAACCGGACCGGACAGTGAATCGGTGAGCCAATTGGTCGCTGATTGGACCGGATGATGCATAGTAATATAATTTATAAATTTTTGTACTAAAAATTCAACAAAAATAATTTAGCTCAAATGGTAAGGAAGCTATGTTTTATGTAAAAAGTTAAGTATTCAAATTCCATACTTCACAAGAATTTTAGTTTCTTTTTAACATTTGAAAATTTTTTTTTAAAAAAAAAAAAAAAAAAAAAAAAAAAAGGAAATTCAGAATCAGGTTGAACTGGTCCAAATCGGTTCACCGATTACCGATTTGGACCGGTTCAATCTGGTTCGGTCTGATTTTTGAGTCCGACAATTTTAGGGGATAAATCGGACCGGATCAACTTTCGATTCGCAGTCGAACCGGTCGGACCGGTCTATCGGTTTTAAATGAAGCCTCATGATAAACTCATGTGTGTAACGAAAATAAAAACCTATAAGAGTATAATTATATTGATTAATGAATCGAGATTGAACCAGGAAACCAAGATCGAGAACAAATACTTCATCTGTTCGAAAATATGTTTGTTCGAGTCTTTAATCAAACCAACTTGTGTGTGTTCTCATCACAATAAATTGTGTTATCTTGAGTCCGTCCACCACGGTTGAATTTGCCCAGTCTGTTTTTTCCATGATTACATTCTTTTTTTTGATAATTTCCATGATTACATTCATGTGCATGATATGTGTGTAAGTACTCATACATACATGAAAGATATACAATCACATGCATGATGTATGTGATTCATCATGACACACACATGTCAACTACATACATAATATCTCCTTTCATTTTTCATTTTTCATTTCTTTGTTTACTATGTCATTTCTTTTAATTTAGTTTTGGGTTAAAATTCCCAATACTCATGAGTAAGATCTAAAAAATTACTCTCCCGTATTGAGTATTACAAAAATTTCTATTATGTATATTGCTTTCTTACAATTAACTCATTATCCATATTTTTCAATTTTACCTTTGGCTATTATTTGTAATGTTGTAATATCTTATAAATATTAAATATTGCTTGTTAATTGTTATGCCTTCTAAATTATAAAAGTGATAATTATAGTATTCACTACCAAAATAATTGATAAAATTATACTTGCCCATAACTTTTAATAAGTACTACCAAAAGAAAAGGTATTTACATATTTATTAACAATTTAAATCGTGTAACAATAAATCAAATAGAATTTTAATAAAAATATTTTATAAATATGAACAAATTGTTTACACATTTAATTAAATAAATTTATCTAAATTAGTAAATTTAAAAAGTTTTATAATGTATTATAAATCAAATAATTTTGATTTAAATTTTTTTATATTGTATTAAAAATTCAATGATTATTAATCCAATAAAAATACTATTTATTTAATTAGTGAAAATATAATTTTATATTTATAAATTTTATCATTAAAATTTTATTTAATTTGTTATCATAGAGATTAAATTGATTATAAATATGTCAAAAATTGCCATCTTATATTGAAATTTATGTGAAATTATAAATTATATCAATTTTTTTATAGTAAATATATGATTATTATTTTTATAATTTATAAGATATAATAATTAATATCCAAATTTTAAAATTTATAAGATATTATAAACATTATAAATAACCTCGAATGACATAATTAAAATAATTTCGAGACAATAGGTTAATTGTAAGGAGGTGATAAAATTGAGAAGAATTTTTATGATACCCAATACATTAGGGAATTTTTATAATTAAACTTATACAGGATATTTATAATTTACCCATAGTTTTAAATGGATTGTAGTGTGAATTGGTTTGGGATTCGAGAATCTGCTAGAATAAATACTCAATTCAGAGTACCCAAAAAAAAAAAAAAAATTGGAGCCCAGTACAAGACTACCGGGTCCACTCCACGTCATCCAGACTTGGCGCTAAGTTGGATTTAGATAGGGACGCTTTTCGTGGCACCGTTTGTTGTCTCACACTTGGACATTTCCAAAATAAATTTCAATTCTTTTTCAATATATAATAAAATAAATTTCTACTTTATTATGCCTCCGTACTATTGATTGGTAGTTTTAATATTCTTTTCCTTTTAATTTGAATTTCTTTGTTTTTAGTAATTTTGACCCCAACCCAACCCCAGGTAGTGGTAATTGGATTTTTGTTATTTAGATAGATAGTTTTCTTTCCAGATAATTTTGCTTGTTTATAGATTGTTTTTTTTCGTACTTTGTTGGGAATTTCTAAAACGAGCTTTCATAGGACAAGAATGCATACGAGAGCACATATTTTAATCATGAAAAAAATCAAAATTAAATCTGAATCACACAAAAAATATCAAAATATCCAATAATAACAAAGCAATTAAACATTTGAAAAAAGCACATATTCTAACTTCTCTATTATTTGTCGTTTCTTCTCTCAAAATTTCTCTTCATCTCAAGAACTCCAACCTTATCTTCACCTTCTTTATGTTCTACCTTTCTATTTGTTCATTAGGTCCAATTCACGTTACAACTGAGCCCCACTTATTTGAAATTTCCATATCTCCAAATGAACAAACAAACAATTAAAGTATGTCTAATTTATTTTGTAAATCTACATATTTTTATTCAAATTTCATGAAAATATTTTATTTGTGGGGGAGATTGAAAAGGGGGGTTGTTAATTTTCTTGAAAATTGCATCTTCGTCCTTAAATTCTATATATTTGTTTAATTGAGTGGTTGGGTTCTATATTTTATGATTTAATTCAATGTAGTTCCTCGTAACTTAAATATCATAATTTTTAACCCTTCAAATAATTAGAATTATCAAGTAATAATTACATGCAAAACCATTCCTTAATTAAATTTTCGTTTACTAAATATAAATAATATGAACTACATTTGATTGGTTAACATATTTTAAATTATTGATTAAAAATATAGTGAAAGTGAATTTTATTAGTCTTTCTAATTCACATAATTTGATATGTAATATACGTAAAATAAAGAAGTATAAATTTTGAAATATGACAAAACAGGGTATAATTGTCTTTTTACACTTAGGTAATTTTAAATTAATCTAAAATGGAACAGTTGTCGATAAGTAAAAAGGTATATCACATACTCCTCATTTGATGAAATCTCATTTTGGACAAACCCTACTTTGTTATGCTATATCTAAGTAAAATTTCTAAAGCTTCTGATATAATGGCGTAATAATCATACTCGACAAAGAATTTTGATAAAATAATATTAATTCTAAGGTGGTGTAAATGTCACGATCTTTTTGACTATATTATTAAACATGTCAAATCATGATATAAAAATAGATAAATAGTTGTTATGTAGAAGAAAGACATGATTTATTTATTTGAAGGTGTAATATATTAATAATCTTTATGCTGTTTGAGGGAGCACAATGGGTACAAGAAAACAATGAGCTCTGCTAACTGTAGTTAAAGTAACACCAGAAATGAGGACATATTAAATTATATTACGAAAATTTGATTGGTCTAATGAATGGGACTAAATATTACTCAAAATAACAAACCAAGTTCCAATTTTTGTTGGGAAAAATTCCCATTTAATGTGTCTGACGCGCTTGGAAAATTAAAAAAATAAAATAATAATTAAGATTATACTGTAAGATTTGAATTCTAAATTGTTAAAAAGAAGAGGGGGTTTCGTTTTATGGGCAATTGTTCTTCTAGGGAGGCTAAAAGTCAAAATAATAGTACTACCTTTGGTTGCCTCCAAAAGACTGCCATGATAAATAGTACTATCTATATATATATATATATATATATATATATATATGTGTATATTTTAGTTGAAAAACTTTACTTGAACACAATCTCTATTCTTAAGAAATTTTATTTCTTTATTTGTTTAAAGGTTAGAATTTGTGGGCTTTGAAACATGGGAACACACGAATGCTTGTTGTTGAAGAATCTTCACCCTTTTTTGACTTTGCCTACATTTTTTGGATAAGATTGATCACCAGTCTAGTCTAATCCTCGTGTTTCAAATGTATGGTGCACCATATTTTTATTATACTACTATTATTGTACAAGTCAAACATTTACCATTTCATTGTTCAATATTATTGACTTTGAAAATTTTAGTTAGAAACCCCAGTCCGAAAAATAGAAAAATAACAAGGGCTTGCTGAATTGGACTCTAATTATCTGGGCCTCTTCTTCTTGGGGCACATGGCCCAAAAGTAAATATCTAAGCTGGAGTTAGAATTGGTTGGTTGCATCAGTAGGGCTGGTAAAGGGCCAACTCTTGATCCGAATATTGATTCGAATTATTAAGATATTTGCTCAATTAGCGATCCAAGGACCTGATGCGATTCATAAGAGTCGGAATTTAAAATACATAGGCCGAATATAAATTCATTCGATAATAAAAATCTAAATCCAATAATAAATAAGTAATATATATTTAATCATTATTTTATATAAGTATTATTTTCAAATCTAAATTCTCAATTAACATGATGGAATAATTCTAACGTGTTATCATCACTCTTGGAACGAGATCTGAAAAAGGTCTGAGCTCGTGGGTTTAGTTGAATGAATATATATTGCACTTGAAGGAACTTTCTATCAAAATCGAACTAGAATCCAAGAATGTGGTGGATCTGAATTGGGATACTACAAGATCCAGATCTGAGACTGAAAATCCGTGTAAAATAAATGGATATGGATCCAGAACCAGATTGATCTGGCCAGAATCCAACAGCACCCCTTCCTTATTATGAGCTGAATTTATGTTAGCTACTTTAGGCCTGTCAAAGGTCGGGTTTGGGTTAGGTCGGGCTCGGGTCCAGCTATATACTTATAAACGGGTCCGCAGTGGGTCTGGGTCCAGGTCTAAAAATTTATTTTAAAGTATGTTTTGATTGGGTCTGGGTCGGGTCCGGGTCCGGACCCGACCTTTGACAGGCCTACCAGAGAGTGTTATTTTAGAGCGAGATTGAGAAATGAAAGAAATCGTGTCTGTGAGAGTGGGATTGTGTATTTTTAGAGTGAGAGAAAAGAAATCGTGTATTAGGGGGGAAAAAGAAAAAGTTTCAGGTCTGGGTCTGGATCTAGATCAGGTCCAGGTCTGGACCCGACCTGGACCCGATCGTTTTGGAAAAAAGTCCAGGTCGGGTCCGGGTCAGGCCTAAGCTACTTAGGTGCTAATACATCATTACTTCCTAAACATATTGGTTTCAGATGCTAGGTTGCAATGGATTCAATACAATTTACTATACTATTTGAAAAATGCACGCGTTATAAGCAGTTTTTTTTAAGCTAGAGTAGAAAACTGAACACTGATTCAGTCCCTTGTACTGGATGGCCAAATTATTTTTCCACATCTTTACTAAGTTGTGAAAGTGTGTATATAGGCCATAGTTGATTTTATTAGATTAGCTACTGTGATCTCAGAAATGCTATATAGGTCAAAAATTCATGCCCTTTGTCTCCAGAAACAGCAATTGGAGAATTGTTCAGACTCAAGTCTGCAATTCTGTGATTTTGGGTGGATCGACCCATACCCTACCAAACCCGTTCAAATGTCACCCTTAATAGCACCCAACAAATCCACAAGAACCTAAAATGCTATGGCAAATTTGTGTTTAGTATAAAATACATAGAGATGTATTCAAGAAGAACAGTTTGTTTTCGGACAATTCCAGAGGTAGGAACAGTATGAAGAAAATTAACTTATGAATCTCAACATCCATCCACAGATACACATGAAAATTCTTACAGCTTTAATTATATTCATTTTTTTTTTTTTTCATTTTTTATTGATAAAAGGTTTACTTGCCTGCAAAGTCCAGAGAGGAGAACTCATGCTACAGGAGGAAGAATCTAAGGGAAGTAGACAGGCCAATTGAAGTAATACGAGTCTCGTATTTCTTTGGGCATTTGATTCCACTGTCACAAAATGGAAAAATAAATTATCAAATTGTAGAAGCAATGGTATAGTTTCACGACATGAAACAGCACAAGGCGCATGTCTATGTTACAGAAGTACCTTAAATTCGTATGGCTGGTTCTTCTGAAGTGCTTTCTTCCAGTGATAATGCTCAAATAGCATTGCTTTATCATGCCAACTGCATCATAAATCACAGAGAAAAAGATTTTACGGATTTGTTAACACAGAAAGCCACAAGATAGTCCTCGAGCTACAAAAACTGTGTGACAAATTTACGTGTTCATTCCAAGTGTAAAGGAAAGAACTAAAAGTGCCAACTCTGAGGAATTACTACAACAGAATGCAACTCAGGAAACATAGATAAATTGAAATAAATCTTTCACACTCAAGCGCCTAGACTCGAGAGCAATATATAATCAATCAGAAAAAAGAGCACAGTCAGTCCAATTGGAAATGAAGTGCCACTTCCCTCCCAAAGACATGCAAGGAAAAAAGGCTCTTTCGTCTGTCATAATTTCAGATGTATGTTACTCATATTTAATAAGGCATTTTGCACAACATTTCCCGGAATAAGGAAAAATCACCATTAACAGGCGTCTAGCTGTTAGAATGGCTCGCAGGACGCAAAGTCTCAGTTGGGACTGTCCAAAATGGGTAAACAAATTACTTCTGAGTTAAATGGGTTGTGCTGACAAGAATAAAATGTGAGCATGCTTCAGAGATATAATCAAGCTTAGTAAGTAAGACTAAGGCTATGTTTGGTTCTTGTATTGTAGTTAGTAAAACGCTAGGGAAAATATTTCCTTGCATTAAATGGTAGAACACTGAGCTCCGTTTCTTGTTCATTGTCATTTTACTCACTGAAATCGAAGAACCAAAAATAGCCTCAAAGTTGTCAACGCAGGAATGCTACATATACTGAAAGGAAGCATGAAAAGTAAATGGTTTAGTGAAGACTTAACATTTCAAACAAATCTTCTTCATCTAAATTTTTGTTACATGTTTCTAGTGCTACAACAACAATATAACGAAGATACCTTAATATGGATCAACGTTCCTCATTTGGCTGCTTTTTTTTTTTGTTCTTCTTTTCAAATTCATGGTGTGGTGATAGAAAAAGGGGCAGTGATGTCCCGTATTCACGTCACACCTTTTTCTTCCATTAAATTTTCACCATCAATTAAAACCGATGTAACTAAGTGGACCTACTGATCATATATCAATTACCCCAGTAAATTATAATCTATATGAACATAGAATAAACAAAATATTTGTATTTCGTCCAAGAAACCATTCCTTTTCGACCAATTTGCGCATAACTCATCTGTGAAGCAAAACAATAATGATCACCTTTTACACTAAAGTTGATTACAAGAGCACTTCTTCAGGAAGTTGGCACATTTAATATCAAGAGATGTAAAAGTGATGTAACAGGTGGACCTACTTATCATATTTAAACTACCCCATATATTTCTTATTTATGTGAACATAGACATAGCATAAACAAAATGAGTGTATCTCGTCCAATAAGCCATTCCTTTATGATCAATGTCCGCGCGTGCGCGACTGGACAAAGAACATATCTCAGTGATGAAGCAAGATAATAATGATCAACTTTTGTACTAAAATTCACCTAAAGCCTCTCGCAGTCAACTCAGGAAGTTGGCACATTTAAAATATTCAGATAGTAAAACAACAATTTAATATATATCTTAAGAAAGGAGAAAACACAGAAACATTTAATCAAACATCTAAAATACAAAAGAGATTAGAGAGTAATAAGGGTTTGATGCAGGGTTAATTAATATATATACTTGAATTGGTTGGAGAGTTGCCACATGTAAGGGTTTATCCAGGTGAGGGCGGAGAAGGTGGCCGATCCGATCCATATGTTCATGAACCTGTCCGGGTCAGCATGTGGAACACCCGGGTCGCCCCGATAAGCGTTGCCAAAGTATTTCTCCATGCTCGATTCACTTTTCTCTTATATTCCTCCGCAGTGTACGGTGTGTGGATATCTTATCCGGTTTCACCTTTATGTTTTAGTTAACCATAAGGCAAAATTGCAAAAATGGTCACAAACTAATCACTGATCTTGGATTTTCGTCCCAAATTATTCAACTTGGTGAATTTTTTCCCGTAATTTAATATTTTTTTGGAGTATCGTTACACCGTTAATTATAAGACGAAAATTGCGTATTTGCCGTTAAATTATCACATGGATGCTTACGTGTCATGACGTGGTAAATTTTAACATGAATAATTATATAATATTGCAGAATTAGTTCCAAACTAATTACAAGATTGAACCGTCATTTTCATTAAATTAGAAATTTAATATTGGGACTAAAATCATACAAAATGGTAAATTATGGGATGAAATTCGGCGAGTTGATAAAGTTTAGGACGAATAATCAAAATTAATAATTAGTTTGGGACGATATTTCAAACATATATTAAATTGCGGGACGAAATTCGATGAGGTAATATAGTTTAGAACGAAAATCTTAAATCACTAATTAATTTGGGACATTTTGTGTAATTTTACCTAACCATAAATAAGAGTTGTCTAATTGAAAAAACCCCACTTCTATTTTTATTAGCATAAATATCCATTTGTTCTTTTTATTAACAAAATATTCCTATTTATATCCTGCACATATCTTTTATCACGGATTTACTAATAATTCAGTCAAATCGGAACCACCACCACCACCGCTTCCCTCCTCCACCACCATTTCCACTTCCAGAATCATATCCACCACCTTTTCCTATCCCAAAGCCCCTAAAAATATAATGCTATAAAGGAGCAAAATAAAGAAAAGTATGCTACTTCTGTGTTCTGTCATATATGAATTTAAAATTACTATTTTCGGAAAATCCGATCCCGAAAATCCAATATTTATCAAGAAAATGAAATAGCGGGACAAAATCAATTCATACAGAATTCGGTAGTAAAAATCAAAACCCGAATCCCAAAAATCCCGTCCCAATCCCATTCCTAAATTGTGTAATTTTATATAATTGTTTATGCTAAAATTTCCTGCGTCATCATATGTAAGCATCCATGTGACAAATGGAACGATATTCCAAAAGAATATAAAAAAATAAAACCTTGCATCCTTTTTTAAAAGAAAAAAAAAAGAAGAAATGAAAATAACATTTGGTTCTAATCCTTGGAGAAGAATTTGATAATTGCATTAAGGTACTTAGTTTGGTTCAGCCTTAGTCCTTTATTTTTAAAACCACATTATTTTTATCTCCTTGTTACAATAAGGCCACCATTGCATTTCATTTTCGTCTTTTTGTTGAAAACGTAAAAAATAATCTATTTGAATTAATTGAAATAAAAATAATGTGTAGTTTCAAAATTATATTTTCTGTCTTGAATATTTTTTTCTTAACTTAATAATTTCATCATAATTTATATTTGTGTTTTCAAAAGATTTTCAATTTTTTTAAAATATATACTTGACGGAGAGACATATATACATTATAATTTATTTTGTTTTATAAAACACGGAATAATTTTGAAAAAACTCAAACAATTTAAATAGTGCCATAGTATGTGACTATGTGTACGAATTAGCTTTAGGATTGTTACTTATTTGTAATAAAGAAGCATTTAATAAATTGATATTGAGATTAAATGTTCCACATTGGTTGAAAACAATAGTTAAGTCCACCTTATAAGGCAATGGACAATCCTCACCTTACAAGCTAACTTTTGAGGTTGAGTTAGGATCTAATTTTAGATACAAATTATGATGTTCATTAAGGACCCGTTTGTTGATGGAAATAAAATCTGATTCTGGATATTTGATTTCTGATAATCTGATTTCCAAAAATATGATTTCATTATAGTGTTTGGATACTACAGGGAATTTTATCAAGGAAATACTATTGATAAAGGGTCATCAAAATGGAGAGGAGCTGATATTCTTGTTTTCAGTACTGCTCATTGGTGGAGTCATCACAAAGCTAAGGTCGGGTGAGCCTTTTCACATGTTTTTTGTTTATAAATGCGACCAAATGAAATGTGCAAACAGAGTAATCTCTAACAAATTCAATGTTTATATAACATTTACAGGTAAGTGTAAATTGTAATTGAACTAAATCTTGTAGAATTACTTACTACCCACAACAAACAGAAGTATTCCCAAGTCAATATAAGAGTTTTGAGAGCTTTAAAAAGATAAGAGAATTAAGTCTAGAATTTAAAATAATGAACTTGTTGTATTTTGCATGAAGGTGATATTTATTGGGACGACAAGAAGTTGAAAAATCTTATTGCCCGGGTAAATTATCATAATTAACTTTGTGCAGCATGAAGTTATCATTTCAGAAGTAAATTATTGCCCTTCAAGCAAAAAATAAAAAAAAGTGTGGTGATTTTTATCTTATCTCCATTTTTTGTGATTAATCTAACAGGATCAATTAGTACCAAGAAAAGGACCAAGTCCATCCTCAACTCGATGTTACAAAGGCCTTCCAAAGAGCTTTATCGACATGGGCATCATGGGTCGATAAGTACATAAATCCACACAAAATCCGCATATTTTTTAGAAGTTCTGCACCTTCTCATTTCGGTCCTGTTCGTTTTGACAGATTGTAATTGGCCCAAATTAGATATTGGGGTCACTAAACAATCTGGGCCCAAATTATTCAATGGCAATTTTTCGTAATTATTGCAAACTTTACGGGCATTTTTGTCTCAAATTTTGTCAATCTGACCCAATTATTTAATTTCTGGCCCAACCCTCCAACTCGAATCGGACTAATAATGACGGCTGGCCCATATTTTCCCCGATAACTACGGGCTGCCCACAAAATAATCGGCCCATCCGAACATATAATTATACAAAATAGTTTGGGCCGATTTTAGGAATTGTGGGCTAATTGGTCAAAACGAACATGGCCTTCAGGTTTCTTTTTATGAAGTATTAAGTAGTCTCAAGAGCTTAAACGTGTGTTGGGTTCTTGAATTTCAGCGAGTACAATGATAAGAGAAATAAAAATGAAGCTCAGTACGTGTTGGACCATGGAAAACATTATACTTAAGAGTTTTACTCTCTAAAATTAAAGAACAAAACATTGCTACAATTTTTGTATAGTTAAGAAGATTAAGTATAATTCTTGAACGGTGGAGGTCTATGGAACAATGGCGGGCATTGCAAAGAAGCTATGAACCAATTAACAAGACTATTTTTATTTCTAAGTATCCAGAAAAGAATTTGAATATGGAGGAGATAATACGGCAGTCAGGGGCAGACCTAGACTACTTTCGTTGGGGGGGCCAAAGATTTTGCGGATTACAAAAAATATGCGGTTTAAATAGAATTAAATGAGAAAAAAGTGCAATATCGAGTCAAAACTCAATATGCCTCAAATTTTTGGACTGGGGTCATGAATCTTTGGACTGGGGTGCTGAATCTTTGACAAAGAACAAAAAGACGAGTTTAAATGACTAAAAAACAGGTGAAATATCAAAGTCAGAGAAGAAAATAATTGATATTATTCATTAGCTCAAATGGTTGTTTTAGAATAATAGTTACGTAGACATGTTGTTTTGTATTAGAAATACTTAGTTATTATAGTTCATTTTTTATTTTCAAGTGTTGTTTTTTATATTTATGATAACAACTTTAAATTTGTGGGAACAACATAGTAATAATGAAAGCGATTTAATCAAATAAATTAGGTGGTATGTATTTAGACCTTAATATGATTAAAAATGATGATATGATTCAACTAACATAAGAAACTAGTTAATCACGTGCTTTCTAATTTGATTAAAGAAATTAGTTAATCACGTGCAAAACACGTGCACTTTTCTAATTTGATTAAAAGAAATTAGTTAATCACGTGCAAAGCACGTGCACTTTTCTAGTTATACTAAATATTCAATTGTTAGTTTTATGTTAGTTAATTGAAATGTATTTCTTGATTATTATAGTATATCAAAATTGCAAATATGAAATTAATTTATGAATGTCTATAATACTCCTATATGGTTTTGATTTTTATTAGGTGGAAATCATATACTATAGGTAAGAACAGTGGACATTATCTTGTACTTATTTCAAACTGAAATATATTATTTTAGTTACTACAGATACACATATTAACAGTACTAATATTCCTAATAATCATCTACGCTACAATCGTCACTACTCGAAATTGAAATCATCTTATTTGAAAGGTCGAATATAAGTCTGAAGTACTGCTGCATCAGAGCTCCCATGATGCTAATCTGAATCCTAAGGCCTCTGAAGGTAAAAATGCTAAACAGAAAGTATCTAAACTAACTTGTTGAAACATATTATCTACCTCAAGGTACATATAACCACCATTCTCGAAATTAAGTTTCACATATGGTGACACATTCAAATTGTAGTTCAAATTCCCATGATAGCAAAGCCTGTAATAAGTGTATATATATATTACCTTTCCATTCGACTGAAGCGCTTCGCTGTAAAACAGGATCAAGCAGGTTATTCATTGCTTCCACCAACTTATCTAGGGCCACTCGGGGAAGAAAGCTGAGAGTCGAGGCGGAATCTATCAGCATTCCACCGGTGTAATTATCCGAGTTTCTTCTGAAGATTTTTGGATCAATTGCTAATGTAGTAGGTGGTGATGTTGAAGAACCAAATTCGATGGAAAATACATGTACATAAAATTTATCATCAATGATCAACGGAGTTATGTGATCATGTAGTATTAGACCACCTATACTTAGTGTGTTCAATGAACCCCTACATCACTGATGTTGCCAATGCAATATGCGAACATTGTAGAATCGAGTTATGATACTAGGGAAACTTTAATTTGTTCGCACTTTGGCCCAAAATCCCATTTACAAACAAGCTTGTCCTTGCCGTACAACCAAAGACAATATTTTCGGCGGATGATTGTGAAATGTTTAAGAAAAATGTCTCTACGGCAAGATGTCCCGAGTTCTTATTACCATTGATAAACCTTTGTTCGTAGTTACACATATATTTTTCACCGCACCATGTCCGAACAGCGTCAAGTCCAGCACAAAATAGAGAATCTAGGCAGCTTTCGTTTTTGTAAGATGAAGACTCTTTTGAATCAGGGATATGGTGCATTTAGCTATATGGATCACAATTTATCCACAACAAACTACTCACTGTATCCATGTATAAGTGTTGTCTAACTCTCTTTTCCCCAACTTCCAGATAAGCAGTAAAACCGCAGTTTCCTTTTGTTCCAACATTTGCATCGAATGAAGTTGGAAGAAACGAAGAGCTTTCTTTCATATAGAAAGCTTTTGTGATCTCTAGATCTTTTTTGACAATATCTTCTATTGTCATTGTTGGATCATAGAATGGAGAATGAATGGAAGTATGGTGTATAAGCCGTGTGACTATAATATCAGACGGATTTTTTGTTGATATCACCACCTTAACAAAACAAATATGCAGAAGGATGGTTATGGTAAATTTTGTTAAGGGACAAAATTAAAAACTAGTGGAGCTTTGATTATATGATATGAATGTTGCAAGGTATGATGTTTTGTGTAACTAGAATGGTGCACGTGATTTGCACGTGACTAATTTATTTTAATCAAATTAGAAAAGTGTCCGTGCTATGCACGTGATTAACTAATTTATTTTAATCAAATTAGAAAAGTGCACGTGCTTTGCACGTGAAGCACGTGATTAACTAATTTCTTATGTTAGTTGATTCATATCATCATTTTTAATCATACTATGGTCTAAATGACATACCACATAATTTCTTTGATTAAATCGCTTTAATTATTACTATGTTGTTCCCAAAAATTTTAAATTGTTATCATAAATATCTAAAATCAACCCTTGAAAATAAAAAATGAACTATAATTACTAAGTATTTCTAATGCAAAACTACATGTCTACATAACTATTATTCTAAAACAACCATTTGAGCTAATGAATAATACCAATTCATTTCTTCTTTAACCACTTTGTATTATTTTAATCCGTTCTTTCACCAATTTCACCGTTTTTTGTGGTTTATTACTTTCGTTAATCAATTCACTCATTTTCTTCGGTTTAACCAAATTTAAGTCGATTTTACTTATTATTTTGCTGATTTATCCTATTTTCTCGACTATTTCACCTTTTTTTTTTGTCATTTTAACTCGTCTTTTTGTTCTTGTTCTTGGTCAATTTGATCAGTTTTTTGTTATCATGTGATTAGTCGATTTCATTCAATATTGTACCGTTTCTTCATTGTTTTATCAATTTTATCATTTTTTGTTGCTTAATTCCTTTTTATTCGATCTAACCCATTTTTTCATTTTTATCTTATATTTTTCAATCGAATTTTACCCATTAGCACCACTTTTAATCATTTATATGTTTTGATTTATTTTAACTTAATCTAATTATAAGTTTTTTTTGTTAACTAAGCAGTACTTTATTATATTTATATAGCACGATAGTGGTTTTCTTAAGGTTCTTTAATAATTGATCATTTCTTAAGATCTAATGTATTATCGATTGCACCCGCTTTTACACTGAGTTTACTATTTTTTTTTTTGTTATTTTAACATGTTCTTTGACCAATTTCACCCGTTTTTGTGTTTTATCCCATTTGTTAATTAATTTATCCATTCTATCCGATTTAACCCAATTTTAGTAGATTTTACCTATTATTATTTTGATTCAACCAATTTTCTCACCTATTTCAGCTTTTTTGCATGACTAACTAATTTATTATGTTAATTGTATCATATAATAATTTTTCATCATATTATGTTCTTATTGTCGTATAACATAATTTTTTTGACTAAATCACTTTAATTATTACTATGTTGTTCCCAAGAATTTAAAGTTATTATCATAAATACCTAAAGGATGAAATACATTTTTCCCCCTTAAAGTATGAAAGTGGTATCACTTGTAACACTTACCCCCATATGTTATAATTTTTTATTCAAAAAATACCGATACCCCTTTCATATATAATTTTTTTTATTACTTTATCAAAATAAAATTGCATCTTTATTAATTATGAATACATTCATCCACCAAACTACATTATGTTTTATTTTCTTCATTTCTTTATTACCTTTCCTTTTTCGATCTCAATTTTTTTTCTTCATTTTCATCTCATTCTTTTATAACCTAAGGAAACAAAATAAATGAAGAAATTGAAACATAATATTGTTTGATAGAAGGATGGATGAATTCATAATTAATAAAGATTTTGTTTTTTGATAAATGAATGAAGAAATTAACACATAATATTATTTGGTTGCGAAAAATAATTTGAAGGATATGTAATCAACATTTTGAACAATAATTCGTACAGAATATAAATGAGATAATTATCACACAAAAAAAAAACTCAGAAAAATATAAAAAAAATTGAGATAAAAATTGAAACATAAAATAAAGAAAACAAATTGAAACAGAAATAAAGAAAAAAGTGAGATGAAAATATTAAAGAGAAATTTGAGACCATAAAACCGAAGGAAACAAAAAAAATGAAGAAATTAAAACATAATATTGTTTGGTGGATGAATGGATCAATAATTAATAAAGAGACAAATTTATTTTAATAAAGAAATTTATTCATTATGTAAGGGACGGGGGTATTTTTGGAATAATAACTATAAAACTATAACAGATGGGGGTAAGTGTTACAATTGATACTTTAGAGGGGGGGTAACTGATACCACCCTCATACTTTAAGGGGGGAAACTGTATTTCACATTTACCTAATTAAAGGCTAAAACCAAAACTTGAACATAAAAAATGAACTATAATTATTAAGTATTTATAATATAAAACTACATGTCTACATAATTATTATTCTAAGACAACCATTTGAACTAATGAATAATATCAATTATTTTCTTCCTTGACCTTTATATTTTCATCTAAATCTTTAACCAGTTTTACCGGTTATACCTATTTTTTTATGAGTTCATTCATTTTCAATCACATGCCTAATCCATTTTTTAAACTAATCTAACCTGGTTTTATCAATTTTCCTCAATTTTGTCGAGTAAACTTGCTTTTACAGTAAGTTTATCTTCTTTTTTTTTTTGTTATTTTAACATTTTCTTTCATCGATTTCATCTGCTTTTACATTGAGTTTACCATTTAGTTTTTGTTATACCATTTTTAGTCAATATCATTCATTTTTACCATTTACCCGTTTTTTCCCGGCTTACCCCTTTGTTTTATCAATCGCACCATTTTTTTATTTAACTCGTTTTTCTTCTATCTAACTCATTTTTTCATTGATTTTACCATTTTTTTAATCATATATATTTTTAATAGAATTGTACAAATTTTCACCAATTTTAACCATTCTATGTTTTGATTATACGTTTTTCAGTTAACTAAATAATATTTTGTATTCCTATAGCCCGAAGGTGGCCTTTTATTTTTAGGTTCTTTAATAAGTTATAATTTTTTACAAACTTACAAAAGAAATATCGATTTTACCTGCTTTTACATTGAATTTATCATTTCTTTTTTGTTATTTTAACCCGTTCGTTCACAATTTTTTTATGGTTTGTCCAGTTTATTAATTGATCCATCCATTCTCAAGTTAACCCATTTGTTGATTTTCACATTTGTTAATCAGTTCACTCATTCTCCCTTGTTTAACCCAATTTTATTCCGATTTTACATATTCTTTTGCCTATTTAACATATTTTCTAACATATTTCACCTTTTTTTTTGTTTTGCCAATTAACTCATTTTTTTTTATTTTTTTATTTTATCGATTTGATCCATTTTTTTGTTATCCCGTGTTTAGCAAATGTTCAATTTTTTTTATCGGTTTTACCCCTTTTTTTGCTGGTTAACCATGATTTTTTATCAATTCACCATTTTTTTTGTATCGATGTGATCCATTATTTTGTTATCTCGTGTTTAGCCGATGTCATTCAATTTTTTTTACCGGTTGTTAACCTTGTTTTTTTTTTTTTTTTTTTTTTTTTTTTTTTTTTTTTTTTTTTATCAATTCACCATTTTTTTTTGCTTTAACTCGCATTTCTTTCTATGTGATCCATTTTTCCATTGATTTTATTATTTTTTATCATATTTTTTTTTATCGAATTGTTGATTTTAACAATTTCTATCTTTTGGCTTTTTTGGGCTTAAACCAATTATACATTTTTAGTTAACTAAATATTACCTTTTTTATTCATGTAGCATGAATGTGACATAATTTATTTTCAGTCTCTTTAATATTTTTGAGGTTCCTTAATAAGTAATAACTTTTAAGAACTTTTCAAAGAAATTTTTGAAGAAATATAAAATAATTTATTTTTCTGTTAACATTAATGTTTTAATGAGTTGTAAAACTTTAAAATATAATTATAAGGTTGATGTAGGATAGACTTGTCTACTTATACTTAGGATTTTTTCTTTTTATCTTTTTGCCATAAAATTAAATATCTCAATATAATTTAAATAGGGGTATATTAGTCTTCACAAAAAGGGAAGAAATTTATTTAGGCCAACTCGTACTTTTATATGTATATAGAATAGATATAGATATATGTTTGATCGAATTGTTGATTTTAAATATAGAATAATTTATTTTCCTGTTATCATTAATGTTTTAATGAGTTGCAAAACTTTAAAAGATAATTATAAGGTTGATGTAAGATAGACTTCTTGTCTACTTATACTTCTAGGATTTTTTCCTTTTACCTTTTTGCCATAAAATTAAATATCACAATATAATTTAAATAGGGGTACTAGTCTTCACAAAAAGGGAAGAAATTTCTTTAGGCCAACTCGTACTTTTATATGTATATAGATATAGATATATTTTTGATCGAAATGTTGATTTTAACAATTTCTATCTTTTGACTTTTTTGGGCTTAAGCCAATTATACATTTTTTATTTAACTAAATATTACCTTTTTTTATTCATGTAGTATGAATATGACATAATTTTTTTAGAGTCTCTTTAATATTTTTGAGGTTCCTTAATAAGTAATAACTTTTAAGAACTTTTCAAAGAAATTTTTGAAGAAATATAGAATAATTTATTTTCCTGTTATCATTAATGTTTTAACGAGTTGTAAAACTTTAAAAGATAATTATAAGGTTGATGTAGGATATACTTCTTGTCTACTTATACTTCTACGATTTTTTTCTTTTACCTTTTTGCCATAAAATTAAATATCACAATATAATTTAAATAGGGGTATATTAGTCTTCACAAAAAAGGGAAAAAATTTCCTTAGGCCAACTCGTACTTTTATATGTATATATATATATATATATGTATATATAAAAAAAATAATATAGATTGGTGCTATGAATAAGAGCAAAACTTAAAAATTTCCTAAAACGCCCCTCAATAATTATGCTCATTATGTACACAGTCAATTAGCCTAATTAACTATGTTATTTTTTTTCAATTGTTTAGATTACAGAAATATATATATAACAAATTAAAACCTTATCGTAAACTGGTATATATGAAGTAGTAACCATTTGGAGCACATTGTGTCCGGTCCTTAACCAAACCGTGGGGGTTAATATGGAAGTAGTTTGGCTGGGTTTGGTCTCGGTTTGGTCTCAATAATTGATTTCAGAGGTTCCGTCGAAACCTTTGAAACTCGATTTGGATAATGGTTTCAATGGAATATTGAGATGGTAAAATATTATTAAATAATAGTTAGTGGATTTTGAAACTTTGAGATATGACTTGGATTGAGGTTTGATTGTTGGGGTTTGGAGAAGACAAGTAGGTGGTAAATGTCAAATCATAACTTTATGTGTAAAAAATAGATGACAGATGTCAAATCAATGCCTTTATAGGTTTCAAGTAGGATTGTGTAGGTTTCGATTTGTCTGAAACTTGGAGTTTCGCCTGAGACCTCTTTAAACTCTTTACTTGATGGAGTTTGACTCGATTTGAGTGAAACCAAACCTAGGCAAACTAGATGCATATACGACCCCAAAGTCCGAAGCTCAACCTACGTACATTCTCAAAAGAATCAGTGTCAATTAATGGTTTTCTTTTTTTCCAATTTTTGGGAAATATATTATGTGCATGGGAATCGGAGGGCGGGATATGCTCATATATATATGGTGGTTATTGACTTATTCTCCAGCCAAACCAAACAAGCAATTTTATCGAATGGTTAAAAACTTCTTTGGTTTAATTTCACGGGCTTTTTTCTATTTTCAATTGTCATAAAGGCTAAAAAGATTAATTGTGTATATAACCTGTTTTTTGAGCTATTAATCGGTTCTCAACAATATTAATAAATTAATGTACTTAAATAATTCTATGAGTATTATAATTAATTTTTAACTTAATAATAAAATAATTATAGTTAATTTTAAATTAGTAATAAAATGTTAATAAGATAAAGGAGATGCATTTCCATAGTCTTCCAATAAATTAATTCTTAAGATTTTTGTTACTAATTTAGCAAAAGAACTAGCATTACATTGCGAAAAAAATATGTGCCGATTGAAAGTCTAGTTTGAAACTAGCAACCCCTAATTAGGACCTCCTAGATGTTGCAATCTGACTGGTCTGAAGGTTAGGTTGAAAATCAAATAAAGCTATTCGATACTTGAATTGAATTCGTTTGATTAAAGCTCGTTTGAACTCGCTTTGTTAAACTATTTGTTTGATAAGTTTTGAAAAGTTCGACTCGATAAGATAGATAAGATAAATATTAAAAAAATACATATAAAATAACAAGTTACTCGATACTCGGCTCGAGCTAGTTCGATAAAAGTTCGTTTAATTTGAGCTTGGTTTGATAAGAAATCAAACAAAACTAATCAAACACAAATTTTTTATAAAGATTACACTTACTTTTATAAAATTGCAAAGCGTCCACAAATTTCTTTTTACTAGCCGTAAATGAACTTTCTCTTTTGATTCAAATTGATTTATTTTATTGTCATCATCAATATTTTATTGTAATAGATGTGACAAAGATCTAGTGCGAACCATATAATCGTACTCAAGTGATTTGCTTCAATTGTCAGGACGTGGCCGATGCAATTATTAGATACTCATACTTTCTATGTTTTGAAGAAGAAAAAATGATGTTTTGTGTCTTCCTTTTAATTTTTTTAACATTCCTTCATGTTGATTTTTTATGAATATCTAAACAAAATTAAAATTTTATGTGTGGTAGCATGGGGATTATACTAATATAAACTATATGAGGAATGCATATTTTCCTTATTCTGAGGACTAAGTAATCAGTTCTGGGTATTTTAGGAAATTTTAGTTGGTAAATGTCTTATAGAGTATGTAAATGTCATTCTTTATTGCATCTATTACTAGTTACTACTGTTAGTTGCAAATTTAAACGGGCTTAAAGCTAAATTATAAGAATCTGTAAAATTACAGACGACTGTAAAAACTTTATGTTTCCAATGCCACATTAAGAAAATGATTTGATTTCTTTCAAGAATTTGTAAAATTACAAATGAGTTTTTCTCTACCAAAACGTTTAAATTTCAAACAGACCAAAATAATATTCTCACTAATTTTGTTCTAGTCTTCTTCACCTAACTCATTAGCACGTCTCATTACAGCCTGAAATCTGTCCTCTGTTTTCATCTATAAATAGTTTCATAATTAATTGGGGGGAAATTGCAAAAATCGTCCCAAATTAATCACTGATTTTGAATTTTCGTCCAAACTATTCAACTTAGCGAATTTCGTCCCGTAATTTAATACTTTTTTGGAATATCATCCCACTGTTAATTATAAGACGGAAATTGCGCATTTGCCGTTAAATTATCACATGGCTACTTATGTGTCATGACGTGGTAAATTTTAACATGAATAATAATATAATATTGTAGAATTCGTCCCAAACTAATTACAAAATTGAACCGTCATTTCTATTAAATTAGAAATTTAATATTTGGACTAAATTCATACAAAATGGTAAATTATGGGACGAAATTCGATGAGTTGATATAGTTTGGGACGAAAAAACAAAATTAATAATTAGTTTGGGACGATATTTCAAACAATTATTAACTTGCGGGACGAAATTCGGTGAGGTAAAATAATTTGAGATGAAAATTCAAAATCACTAATTAATTTAAGACGTTTTCTGTAATTTTACCTTAATTTGGGATAGGTCCCCCTGGGGTGGTGGGCTTAATTAATTTCTATAATTTCCCCCCAACAACAAAAAAAGAAAAAAGTGAATAGTCTCATAATTTGCTCACAAGTCAACAAAACATAGAAAAACCAAAATTCTCTACCAAACTCTGGGAAAAAAGCTAGCTGCCCCACATCACAATATTTTAGTTGAGGACCGAATTCAACTTAATCAACAATTATCTAATTGCCACAATCTCCACAATCTCATATCAAAAAATGGTTCATTTGGTATTAGGTTATATCATGCACTAATATAGGCTAATATGGATTAGTTAATTCTAGTGAATATGGATTCGGTAATGTCCCTTATCTCTTCTCTATCTCTATCTCTGTCTCTATCTCTATTTTTTATTATTTATTTATATTTATTTTTATTTTATTATAAAAGCATGAATATTTCTTAACTTTTTTGTGAGGACTATAATACCCCTATGTGATTTTTAATAAGTTAAACTTAAGAAGTATAATTAGATTAGGAATCATAAGTATATTTAGATTAGGAGACATAAAGAATTAAAAGACTAAACATAAATACAATTTTAACTAAAATGTTATGTTATTTTAGTTTGTTACGACCCTACAATGTCCTCATATCATTGGTCATAGGTGACATTTGAAAAAACATGATAGATAATTTGGATATTCAACAATTTAATGGGGTTACTTTAATTAGTTTGCCACGACCTTTCTTCCAAATAAGAAGAACAAATTAGTTTTCAGGAATTGAAGAATAGAAATAAAAAAATATAAAAAAAAGGGATTATTCTTATGTAAAAATATAAAATATTTAAACTCCTTAAAGGAAATGAAGTCTAATCAATACAAGTTATAAAGGAGAGAACTATATATATTCAATAGCATAAAATTAAGAAAAATAAATTTGTTTGGTGAAAGTTCTAGAACAATATCAGTTTGTGCTTCAAGTTGTCAGTGAACTTTCAAGCTTGCACTTAATTAGAAAAGGTTATGCGTCAATTCAATTCATTGACTACAAAATTAGGTAACATAAATAGATTTATTGATTATTTAAAACTGAATTTTTATTTTCTTTCATATAAAATAGTATAATGACATTGGATGTATTAAGTTAGTGAAAATATGCTAACTTAAATAGTACATAGATGGATGAATATATTGAGAAAGTTAAGAAGCCTAAAAAAATGAGTGACAAAATCAAACCGTGCAATGAACAATGTTACATATTATAACCCAAAAATAAAAAATCAGAAAATAATTAATTGGACACACGCGACGGGTTTGCATTTTTCTAGTAACAATAAATTTACACATTACCTATTATAATATATTTTTAAATATAATAAATTCTTCTCAAATCTCTGAAAATTAAAATTGACACACATTCTACAAAAATTAATCACAAACTAAAATCTTTCTCAGTTTACAGTTAATAAATGGTTGTTATTGATACAACACTTTCTTCACCATTTTATTGTAGAGCACCATGATCGATTTAATACAGAGCATGAATTGCACATTTAAGTTTTCTTGGCAAGTGCCCAGAAAAATTCAATCGAAAGCCTGCGGCTATATATAAAGGATTAGGAAAGATGATGGGTAGGAAAAAAAATTACCACTAACTTCAATTTATCCAAATTTACTAGATTTCAATGAAATCCTCTTCCTTCAGATAGAGCGACGGTGGATGAAAAATGAAAAAAGGGGAAATTGTTTTTTTGGTACCATAAGATAGGCTGACTTGCACTTTTGGTACCATTGGATACGAATATGCAAATTTAGTACCATAGGATATGTTTTCATTGCAATTTTGGTACCAAACCCAATTTTTCTACAAAGTTAATGACAATTTACCCCTTTTAAATGCATAATGTTCAATTAAGGTATTTTTGGATTAAGTAGTAGAAATTTACCCCCTTTTTGGATTAACTTTATTCTCGTCTAGTTGTCACTTTATAATAGCATAGAAAATTTATCGAATTTGTTATTAAAAAAAATCTCACCCCCCGAACCAAAACTCCCTAGTTTTGCCCATATGTCAACAATGGCGTTATCACCAATGAAAACCATAGGATATGTTTTCATTGCAATTTTGGTACCAAACCCAATTTTTCTACAAAGTTAATGACAATTTACCCCTTTTAAATGCATAATGTTCAATTAAGGTATTTTTGGATTAAGTAGTAGAAATTTACCCCCTTTTTGGATTAACTTTATTCTCGTCTAGTTGTCACTTTATAATAGCATAGAAAATTTATCGAATTTGTTATTAAAAAAAATCTCACCCCCGAACCAAAACTCCCTAGTTTTGCCCATATGTCAACAATGTCGTTATCACCAATAGGTGATAGGTATAGTGGAAAGAACTAGGCACTACAAAGTAGCCAACTGAAGTTCGAATATTTGTTGGGAGAGGTTCTCACTTAATGTGTCTAACTCTATCATTGACTCTATTTCAAAAACAATAATTAATAAAAAGGTCATCCCAACAATAAGTAGACAAAGAAAAAAGGAAAAATAAAAGTTGAGCGCTAAAATTGACTCTATTTCACTAAGTTAAACCAACTTCTTCTGAAATTGGAATTTGTGTCCTTATACTTTACTAATTAATAAGATACTTTTCATATGACCAAAATGCAATAATTCTCATAATTCATATGACCATATTAATGTGTACCAGCTTATATGTTGATCCATATAATCATAAATAAAATCAAGAGAGAAAAAAAAAATTAGAACATTTAACTGATTTTGATCCAGCTTATATGTTGATCCATATAATCATAATCCCTTTCGAGGCGCGTCGGGCACATAATGTGGGAACCTTTCCCAACAGGGATTCGAACCTGAGTCCGCTATTTTGTAGTGACTAGTCCCTTCCACTAGACCAATCACCTGTTGGTTCAGAGGTAAACTATTGCCCTTCAAGCACAAACAAAAAAAAAAGGTGTGGTGATTTTTATCTTATCTCAATTTTTTGTGATTAATCTAACAGGATCAATTACTACGTACCAAGAAAAGGACCAAGTCCATCCTCAACTCGATGTTACATAGGCCTTCCAAAGAGCTTTATCGACATGGGCATCATATATGGGTCGATAAGTATATTAATCCACACAAAACCCACATATTTTTTAGAAGTTCTGCACTTTCTCATTTCAGGTTTCTTTTTTTATGAAGTGTTAATTAGTCTCAAGAGCTTAAACGTGTGTTGGGTTCTTGAATTTCAGCGAGTACAATGATAAGAAAAATAAAAATGAAGCTCAGTATGTGTTGGACCAATTAACAAGACTACTTTTATTTCTGAGTATCCAGAAAAGAATTTGATTATGGAGGAGATAATACGGCAGATGAAGAAAATTTTGAAAATTGTTAATCTGCACCTAATTATGAAATTTTTACTTTGTATCACTTTTACTATAAGGTGGAAAGCTAGAATATACACAGTGAATATTACCTTGCATTTATTCAATATTAATTAAAAATTTCACAATCAACATATTTATACTAAATAATCAATTGTTAGTTTTATGTTAGTTAATTGAAATGTATTTCTTGATTTTTATAGTATATCAAAATTGCAAATATGAAATTAATTTATGAATGTCTATAATATATCGTTTTGATTTTATTAGATGGGAATCATATATTATATATAAGAACAGACATTATCTTTTAATTATTTCAAACTGAAATATATTATTTTAGTTACTACACGTACAACATAGTAACACTATTAATTTTCCTACTATACATCTAGGCTACAATCGTCAGTACTCAAAATTGAAATCAAATTCAATGAAAGGTCAAATGTAAATTTGAAATACTGCTGCATTAGAGCTCCCATGATGCTAAATTGGGCTCCTAAGGCCTCCGATGGCAAAATTGCTAAACAGAAAGTATCTGAATTAATCTGCTGGAATATATTTTCTACTCGAAGTATCATGGAAGTATTACCCATGGTTAAATTGCACCTCTGGGACGACAACGTTCCAACCATTGTTCAAATTCCCATGATAGCAAAGCCGGTAATAATTGAATGTATTACCTTTCCATTCTATTGAAGCGTTTCGCTGTAAAACAGGATCAAGCAGGTTGCTCATTACTCCCACCAAATTATCTAGGGCCACTCGGGGAAGAAAGCTGATAGTTGAGGCGGAATCTATCAGCATTCCACCGGTGTAATTATTCGAGTTTCTTTTAAAGATATTTGGATCAATTGTTAAGCATATATGTGGTGACATTGAAGAACCAAATTCGATGGATAATAAATTTACATAAAATTTATCATCAATGATCAGCGGAGTTCCTTTATCAATTGGTAATAGATTACCTATACTTAGTGTGTTCAATGAACCACCACTGATGTTGCCAATGCAATATGCGAACATTTCAGAATCGAGTTGTGATACTAGGGAAACTTTGTTCGGACCAAGGCCCAAAATCCCATTTACAAACAAGGTTGTCCTTGCCGTACAACCAAAGACAATATTTTCGGCTGATGTTTCTGAAATGTTGAAGAAAAACGTTTCTACGGCAAGATGTCCCGAGTTTTTATTACCATCGATAAACCTTTGTTCGTAGTTACACATATTTTTCACTGCACCATGTCCGAACAGCGCCAAGTCCAGCACAAAATGAAGAGTCCAGGCAGTTTTCGTTTTTGTAAGATGAAGACTCTTTTGGATCATATATGGGAATTGGTGCCTTATAGAAATATGGATCACAATTTATCCACAACAAACTACTCCCTGTATCCATGTATAAGTATTGTTTAACTCTCTTTTCCCCAACTTCTAGATAAGCAGTAAAACCGTGGTTTCCTTTTGTTCCAACATCTGTATCGAATGAAGAAGTTGGATGAAACGAAGAGCTTTCTTTCATATAGAGAGCTTTTGTGATCTCTAGATCTTTTTTGACAATATCTTCAATTGTCATTGTTGGATCATAGAATGGAGAATGAATGGAAGTATGGTGTATAAGCCGTGTGACCATAACATTAGACGGACTTTTTGTTTTTATCACCACCTTAACAAAACAAATATGCAGAAGGATGGTTATGGTAAATTTTGTTAAGGGACATAATTAAAAACTTTTATAAGAAAAAATATATTATATTTATTAATTATTTTGAAAATGTATTTATTTATGCAATGAATTAATGTACGTATTGAAAAGAAAAGATTATAAAACTTGGTGATGTGTTGTGTTGACAAATAATTTAGGGAGTTTTTTAACTATAACACAGAGCTATCTATCGATCATATGAATCTTGTGGTATGAAACAATAGAATTTATGATGAAATGTTGGGAGAGAGACAAATCATTTTATCTATATATGAAATAAAGAGGGCGGATCCATGCACGTACCTCTTCAGAACCAACTTTAATCAACCGAAAATTTATATCTTCATTGGCGTTACAACCAGTGTGATCAACAACAACAGGGGCCTAAGAAAGAAAATTGAAAATTTAGAACATGTACAACAGATAAATGCAAGCTATGATATGATGTACGTACAACTCCAAAGTCATCTGAAAATCAAAATAACAAATTGTTGATTTGAAAATTAATTATTTCTAAGAAGTAACAAAAAACTCAACTTGTTCTGGGGTACATAACCATCCCTTTGGCCCCTTGATCTTAATCAGAAAAGAACCCTGTGATGAAGATATAAGATTTCACTATCATTGTACGTCATCCTAAGTCATTTATGTAAATTACAGAAATATATATAACAAAAACCTTAATACCTTATCGTAAACTGGTATGAAGTAGTGACCATTTGGAGCACATTGTGTCCGGCTCTTAACCAAACCATCCAAAGTCCGAAGCTCAACCTACGTACATTCTCAAAAGAATCAGCTAGCTAGCTAGCAACTCCATAAATAACAATTAATATCCCCTAAATAAATTAATAAAATTAATAGTGAAGAAGGTCTCGTACAGTGATGTGAGAGTAATCGAATTTCGCGTGAAGTGACTTTCTTGACTTTATCGAAGTAGCTGAGCTCGCCTACACAAATTCCACTCCCAGATTAAATAAGTCAAAAGATCATTAGAAAAACAAATAATGAAAAGAGATAGAATAACACCTCAACGAATCCACCGCATCCTTTAATAGAATCAGCTGTCGATAGTGGAGAAACATAGAGGAGTAGAGTTACGACAAGGAAATAATAACATGCGGAAGAAATCATTTTCATTTAGTTTCTGCTAGTGTCAGGGTTTATGGTTTTTTTTTTTTTTTTTTTCCAATTTTTTGGATGTATTATGTGGGGACTGGGGAGGGCGGGATATGGTCATATATATAGATGGTGGTTTCACTTGAAGATTATTGACTTATTGTCCAGCCAAACCAAACAACCAATTGTATTACTTTGACTTCTACCAAACTTGATATGGTTAAGAATTATAGTTAATAATTAATTGAGTAACAGATTACAGTAGTAACAAATACTCTTTATATGTGCGAGACATTAATTATACAGAAATTAATGCATTGATATCAGAAAATTCCTCTATTCCTTATGTCTTCTCTAGAGTGTGTAAATACTACTATCATTCTTTATTGCATCTATTACTACTGTTAGTTGCAAATTAAATCGGAGGTTACATTTAAAGCTAAATTTTAAGAATCTGTAAAATTACAGACGACTTTAAAAAATGATTTGATTTCTTTCAAGAATTTGTAAAATTACAATTGAGTTTTCCTCTACCAAAACGTTTAAATTTCAAACAGACCAAAATAATATTCTTACTAATTTTGTTATCATCTTCTTCACCTAACTCATTAATTAGCAGGTCTCATTAAAGCCTGAAATCTGTCCTCTGTTTTCATACTATAAATAGTTTCATAATTAATTTGGGATGGGTGATGGACTTAATTAAGGTTTGTTTGTCACCATGATTTGATACAGAGCATGATATGCCCATTTAAGTTTTCTTGGCACGTGCCAAGAAAAATTCAATCGAAAGCCTGCGGCTATATATAAAGGATTAGGACAAAATTATGGGTAGGAAAAAAATTTACCAAAAACTTCAATTTTTCCGAATTTACCAGATTTCAATGTAATCCTCTTCCTTCGGATAGAGCGACGGTGGATGAAAAATGAAAAAATGAAAAATAATTAAGGTATTTTGGATTAAGTAGTAGAAATTTATTAATCTATTCCTAAAACTCAATTTAATCTAATATAATTCAATGCATTTTAAATATGATCACCAATCCGTCTTTAATTTAATCTACCTTAATTCTATCACCTTACCAAACGACCCCTATGTTTTATTATACTTATTTGTGTTATCTAATTATCATAAACACATGTCAAATGCATTATATACACTTGTACGTCCCATAAATATTTGTAACTGGTCAGTCCTAATCTTATCGGGACTTCTAAGGTAACGTCACGTAATGTGACATCAATTTAATTTAAGGCATTGAATCATAAATATGTAATCACAATCGCATAAATTTTATAATATAGAATAAAATTAAACTTAGTTAATTATGAATTACCTGTGAAAACTATAAAGTATTTTATATTCTTTAATATTCCAAAGTTAACTACCTTAAATATTTCTATTTTCCTTCTTTTCTTTTTTCTACCCAAATTAATATCAAGTTATCATAAAGATTATAGTATGTTTTCGCATTGTATGGTACATATTCCTATATAATAGTATAACAGCACCAATGTGTATAATTATTTACATTACATAGTATTGACTTCACATACTTAGTACGGTATCATATTAATAGTAATTAGTCATATTATATAGTATTACCATCAGTACTAACCAATTTACGAATAATTATTCACATTACATGGTATATGTTTCACAAGTAATAGTATAGACTCACGTAGCATAGTATTGATGTCAATTGATGTCCAATTCTAAAATCGGCTCGAAAATTGGCCCGAATGTGTGGAATTTTGGGCCAATTTCGGAATTGGGCCTCAATTGACACAAAAATTGCTACCACTATTGAAGTTGTGACACAAAATGTGTTAGCCCAAAAAAACACGCTGTAAAGACACCAACGAACTCTAGTTGTTCCACAAAAAATGCAATAATCCCGATCAAGTACTATGATTGTATGATTGGTGTCTCTATAGCTAGATCATAACTCATTTTCTAAAATATAAATGCACCAAACATGGGTGCATAAGAAATCCCATCATAATCACTAACATAATCAAAATTAAATTTGGGCATCGAATAAATTTAAAATGTTCGATGACGACAGGGTAATGGAACTCGAATTTTAGATTTCTTTTATTCTCAAAAAATTCATTGGTTGAAACTCTCTTCATTTGGAAAATATATTCTATAGTTACATTATATTTGTCCTTATATAATTAATACCAAATTTATAAAAGGAATAAGACTATATGTATGACTATTAGAATGCAAATATAGTGTATAAAATGGATGTTTTACCAATTTATATTTTTTAAAATTTAAAAATATCAAGGAGACAATGAATGACAATACTATTTTAAAAATCACACAACGGTAAAATGTACATTAACATGTTTAGCTTAAAAAAAATACTGTAGATTGATCTCTTCAATTTCATTTTGATAACCCAAATACATCCGATTTATACTTAATGTAATCTACTACTACACAGCTTGAAGTATGAACTAAAAACACCCACAAAACAAAAGCATGATCTTAAATCGACTTCATCTATTAATGCTAATGCACATGAATTATGCAAATTAATACTACCAGAATCACGAGCAATTGGCACTTTGTACATATCCTCTTCAATCCTATAGCTTAATGGACCCACCAGAATTTACGGTTGTCTCTCTAAGTCGACCCCAGACTCAAATCTCTGTGCAATAGAATGCGAGGCAGCTCGTAGCTGAACAAGGTGCTTACCTTTGGGTAAGTCGTCCACCTGAAAGAAGTTGGAAATTGGCAATGGGAATATGGACTCAACCTTTGATGGGTCGTTAGCCTCCTCTATATTTTTTCCTTCAACAAGGCCACTTAAAATGGTCAGCTCTGGCTGCTCATATACCACAAAATCTAACTCCTTCATATCTTCGTAACCAACCTATATGATGTGTTATCAGGAAAATATAATTTACAGGTTATACAGAAAAAATAAAACAAAAATAATAAAAATAAATTTGTAAAATGAAGTATATGGTGGCAAAATTGTAGCTTCAGTAACTGTATAGGAGCCTCTGCACTTTCCCTCCGGCTTTACAAAGGTTGCACTCTCGGTCTCAATTTTTGAAAGAAAAAATGACCAAAATGCTCGGAAAGAGAGCAATAGGAACAAATGTGCAAACATGTTAGAAAATTGGATCTGAATTGTACAATTCAGTAGGACCAAAAAGTGTTGAGACTATAGGACAAAGTGCAATTCTGCCTTATACAGTTATATCCAGTTCCAATTTTGAGATGTCGATGAACAAGTAAAACTAACCTTAACAGTCAACAAATCTGGTGATGCACGCTCGACTAGTGAGCTATCAAGTTCACTCTTTCTTGCTATTTTTATTACATAGTCTGTGTTGGGTTGGAGTCCTCTCAGCCGGTAACTTCCAGAGGAATCTGTGACAGTTTCTTCATAGAAGCCATTTGACTCTGCCCGAGCTTCTACTGAAACACCTTCTTTTGGCTGACCAGAAAACAGAGTTACTTTACCCAAGGCACTGCAAACAGAATAGATGGTATCAAGGTTTATTAAATTTATAGGATTCCATTTGGAGAATTAGAAGTGGGATTAAGTTATATGGTTTCAAGGTTTATTCCAGAATAGCTTTACTCAAATTTTCCCTGGCCTTCTAAGTTTGACATAATCAAATTGTTCGAATATTTTTGAGATATTGGCAAGTCACTTTAAAAAGGGAGAACAATATCGAGAATTTACTGTAATACATACAAAGTTCAATAGGATATTGTAGGTTGCATCTTGCACGGATAGAGTTGATCCATATTTAGGCCACTGAGGCATCACAAGCTGGACGGATTTCATGATTACATTATGCAACATAACGACTAATGACCCCATGTGATGCCAAAACAGAAAACAAATATATATATCTCAAGTCTCAACAACTATGTCACACATAAGATTCTTGAGGTAAATTCAATTCCTTATATGATTATAAAATGCTGAAGCACGAGCACTTACTCTCATATAGAGAGAAACTTTCCAAAAGAAAATTTATCCAGTACTATGACAGAACCGAGAACATCTTACATGATACATGCAAAAGCTATCAAGAGGAACATATCACTGCTGGAAAGGTATGTTAGTATTATGCATATATGATGATCAAGAACTTCCAGGTTATAAATCGTTTATCCTAGGTCTACATAAAAACAGAAGTGCATTAGGAATAAGTTTGATAAAGTTTATGACATCGATAATGAAAGTAATTTAGAGTACCTAAAAGCAATTCTAGTAGCATGAAATGCAACTTTTTTAGATTCCCCAGAGCCAAGGTAAATTGCCTCTGCAGGAGGAGAGAAAGCATATTCCTGTAAGTACGAAAAATGCCAGCCCATTATATAATGCCATAACCTAAACTCCGTAAACAATTATGCACTATATTTTGGTGAATCATGAATGTGAGAACTTACCAAGTTACATCACGAGGTCCAACATATACTAATATCAGGAAGAAAAAAGAAAAAGAATTAAAAGAACCATCTACCTTCAACAAAGGTCGGAGATAAAAACTTCCTGGAATTAAGCTATCAAATACGAAAGTTCCACTAACACCAGTTACAGACTTGTTCCTATATCCATCTTCACCACTTAATGACAAGAGAACAGAAGGAGAAGGCTCGTTGCTATCTTCTCCAAAATACAGTCTCACTAATATTTGACCATGCTTCTGACATGAGAAGGAATACGGCCCAACTTGTTTTACATAATAACCAGGCTGCATGAAAAGAAAGGCTCAGTTATATGCTTGTCGGCTTCAATCAATTTTTGGTAAGTTTCACTTCTCTCAGACATGGCACTTCCATGTGTTTATTTTTTCTGGATAAGCTCATTTTCACGTGAAGATGTTTTTAACTAAAAAAATCAATTCTTCAATGCATATTAACAGATATTGACCTAAGTTTTCTAAGTTAGTTCGGGGAAAGCACAGTAACAAATGTATGACAAAAGGATATATAAACTAAAATAATCTGATTGGTCTACCAAAACACCGAATTAAGCAAGGCAGCAAGTCCTAACCATAAATTGTTTTCCAAACTGCATTAAGGTCAATCTTTGTAAAAATATCACTTTCAAACCCACAGACAAAGGCAAGTTCCCTGAATCATACATGCATATTTTCTGCTAAACATTTGGTGACTACATCCCTCAGCTTTGTTGCCAAGTTGATTTATCAAGCTCCTAACTGATGGAAAAGTACCAAGGTAGATAGAAAAGAAATTGCTTATCAGTAGGGAGACATTAGGAGGGAGAGAGGGGGGTGTGTGTGTATGTGTGTGAGAGAGAGAGAGAGAGAGATAGCTTTCAATAGGAAAAGAGTAACAGAACATATAAAAAAACCAAATGAGTTAGATCATCCCTGGGACAGAAATAACATGGCTCACAAGTTAGATCAGGTAAGAACCAAGAATTTGCCTAGAACCCGGATTCTGAAAGCCTTTAAACAGAAAGAAAATGAGCTAAAACATTTTTGCAGAAAGTCTAAGCCTACTCTATTATCATAATTAAAAATCATGGTCAGTAAAAGGTATCCTTTAAATTAATTGACTAAAACGATGCAGCCAGTTTATCAAACTTAGTTTAGAGTACTGTATGTAAACAGGCTGTTGACCAACTTTATATGCGAAAATTCCATATATACATTTCTGAATTTCATGAAAATCTAGATAATACTTGAAAGTGTCAACAGAGCTTCCAAAGTTATGTCTACAGGAATAAAGGAGATCCATGTCACGACTAGGCCTCACAAGAAGCTGTATTATCTAAACAAAAAAATATATCACAGCAAATGTAATCTTAACTTTTTAAGCCGTAATTACAAACCTTTGATGCTTCTACGGTGTAACCAATATCATCATATAGAGGTCCAGCAAGAAATAAACCATCTGTTCCCGTGGTAGTTTCAAGTGCTACATCACCTTGCTTAAGTAGAGAGTTCTGGCTATCTTTCTCAGCCAAAACTCTTATGTGAACATGAGATAGAGGGGGCCATACTGATCCTTCAATGTATAATCCCAATCTACCAGAAAATGGAGCAATTAGAACTGGACGGCCCTTTTTTGCCACATAAACCTAATCAAACAAGATGAAAATCTCAAATAAACCAAGGTAACTCTCAAATAAGCCTAATCAAACAAGATGCAAAAATACAAGATTTAAGTGGAAGGTAAGTCTCAAAACCACGTACATGCTGTTGTCTTGGGTAAAATAAAATTTTCTTTCCCCCATCATTCCTGTGGCAGAAGTAAACCAAGGATGAGATGTAAATTTTCTTAAATGCAATACAGGAAGCAATAAACCATGAAATGGATAAATCACTTAGAAGCAATGTTTTTAAAACCGGACCGGAGAGCGAACCGGTAAGCCTACTGGTTAGTGGTTTTACTGGTCGAACCGGACGAACCGCTGGTCGAACCGCTAAAACCAGCGAATTAACCGGACCGGACCAGCTTCCAGTTCGCGGTCTAACCGGTCGGACCGGCCGGTCCGGTCCGGTTTTAATAACATTGCTTAGAAGTTAGTGGGAAAGGACATAGGCAACTTCTCAATATATCAAGTGTTATAAACTTATAATCTTATTGATACAACACTTGGAGGAAGAAAGAAAGCTCAAACTCAGGTTCCAGGTTAGGAAGGTAAGCTCTAAGTTGAGGCTGTTTAGCATCCCCAAATAGTGACTTTTGTGCTTTATATCACTTAACCATAGTAAGTCAAGATTGGTTCCTAGTCGCACTAGTTCTTGTTTTAACATATCTTTCCATTTTGAACAAGTTAAATGATTCAATAGCAATTGATACAAATTAATAACAAACATCCCTACACAGTCCATTTTCCGAAAACTACTTCAGTTGGCAATGAAATAGTTTGATGCATAGTCGACAAGGCTGTAAGCATTGAAAATTTAAACTTCTTAGAATGGAACAAGTACATCACATCTACGTTGTTGCATAAAGAAAGGATAGACCAAATTTTCTTGTAACTAGCATAGTAGCAGCATACAAATTCCAGATGCATAAATACTTGCAAGTCTGAGCAATTTTTACCAACAGGGATTAGAAATTAAAAAAGAGAAACGGAAGTTACATTAATAAATAAGATTGAATATAAAATCACCATTGGAAGTCAAAGATCACATTATCTTGCACAAATTTTTAAGAAAAGGTAAAATCGAATTCTGATTGAACCATAAGCGCAAAACACAACAAATTTACCTTGGGTCTCGAGGGACTAAGATAAGTTTTTCTCCAATCTTAACCCCAATGCAATATTCGTAGCGTGCTGGAGAGATAAGCTGGGCTCTGAGCAATTTTTGCCAACAGGGATTAGCAATTAAAAATGAGAAAAAATGAGACAGGAGTGACATTGATAAATAAGATTGAATATAAAACCACCATTGGAAGTCAAAGACTGCACAAATTTTCAGAAAACGCAAAATCGAATTCTGATCGAACCCAAAAAAAAAAAAAGCATACCTCTCACAGTAATATAAGCAAAAAAGAGATTGTCGATCCATTCCAGGATAGACAGGAAAGGCAACGGTGTCACCAATGACTGTGCCTTCACTGCCTAAAATGTCAAGTGTTATATCCTCAGGTAAATTCTTGTTTGATTCAACATTTATAATTATACGTCCTTTGCGAGGATATTTCTCGGGTAAAACAACAGGCTGCATCAACCAAAAACAATATGAATCATTAAGAAAGAGAAAAAATAAAATCACTATGATTTTAAGGCCAATATCCCCCTATCAATACCCCATCAAAAAAGAAACACTAGAAAGAGGGAGGGAGGCCTCATACCGATGGGTGATAACTATAATGTTCCACAAAAAAGAAAGAGTAACTACATGAGTCGACAAAGAGAAGCTCGTGATAACCACCAGACTCTATACAAATGTGTTGGGAACCTTTCTGCAAATTATAAATATATATAATAAAAGAGAATCCAACAGATTAATAGATTGAAGGAATTTGATAATCAAAGAATGACACTGACATTAATTGTCAAGTTCACAAGAGAACCGTTTGCTACTTTTAGGTAAGCATCCGCGTCATAGTTGGAAATCACCCTAACCAAAATGCCTTTTTGAATAAAAGCAATCCCTTCAACATCCTCTGCACCGACATCCACATTTACAAAGCTCTGCTCCCAGCACCATATATCTTCTCCTGAGTTAACATATGGGGAATAACTTTTGACCTAGAATTGAACAAATAATCATATAAACAAGAATTTCTATAGGTTGGGGATTAAAAAACGGAAGCTTTAGACTTCTGCACAGAATTATGTTTGCTAATTTTAGCATCAGAAATAACATAAAGAATTGACAGGAGGGATGACTCTGTGCAGAGGTGTATTGATGTCAGTCCCTGCAGCCTTGGATGGTAACAGTCGTGCCTTTTCAAGGAAGTGAAAGTAAACCCTTATATAAGTAAGCAGTAAGAGTGATTACGGAAACAAAGAAAAGAAATGAATCAAAGGCCCTGGTGTTCTGAACTTTCGTTTCTGCCAGCAAGCATTACCAGAAGTTCAGAACTGATAAGAAACGGTGGATGGAACATTGGGAAGTTGAATACACAGATACCACCCCGAGTTTTTATCATCATATGCAAGTGTTCTTTAAATTTACCAAAGAAACAGAATAAAAAGGCTAACGACAATACCTCAACCCTGTATTTGCCTGGCAGCACATTGGAAAAGAAGAATTCACTACTTTGATTGGTCAAATTGATTTTCCTTCTCTCTTCTTTACTTTTAGCATTCAATCTTACAAGCATAACCGAAACAGAAGACCCACATCTGCTTTTGCAGACTACTAAGCCACAGATATTGACTTGTGCCTATGTTTTTCAAAAAGAGAGACTAAAATTATTAGGTGGAGCAATTCTTAACATAAACTAACTAAAATGTCCAGGTGATTAATAAGACTAAAAAATAATAACAATTCTCCAACATATTAAAGCCAACATGATCTCATAAGTCACATGAATAAACTAACTAAAATGTCCAGGTGATTAATAAGACTAAAAAATAATAACAATTCTCCAACATATTAAAGCCAACATGATCTCATAAGTCACATGAATAAAGAGAAGCATTTAAGCTATATTATCAATATAAACATTACCTGATTGAATTTGATGCTTAGTAATGGTTTATTAACAATAACATTGATGTAAGCCGGAGAGAACAGAAGTTCTGGAGCACTCTCAGGAGTGGCTGCCAAAGCAGATATGCGATAGTCACCAGGTGGAACCTGAGGAACAAAAGAACATAAGGTACTCCAAAATGATCCAACTATTAGGTAAGAAACTTGAATTTAAAACTGAACAAATAAATAAATGCTGAAGCACAGAATGAAAGATCAATTGAAACCAGTAGTCCTGTTATGTAAACCGGAAAAAATATACCAGAAAACAACCTGCCGCAATTTTAAAGAATGTTTCCAGGCAGAAGCTTCACTAAAACTAACTATACCCTACTGTATTATGGACCCAGAACTAAAAACTTATAATTTATGAAGAAAAATATGGAATTTCACATATCACTATATCTTATTTTACATTAAGTCGTGAAATAGGCATTGTGGGGAAAACACATACGAAAATACATGAATGTGCAAGTGTGCAACTTCAACAATCTATTATCACGAGAACTTTCAATTCGATGTGCTCAAAGGTACAAATTTTGTGCATGCACATTAAAAAAACCTATTACATTACAAAAGTTTTATTAATAATACACAAAAATATAATGGCGGAGAGAGAGGAGCAAACAATTTAATCGATTCTTATCATTTTATAATAATTAATCAAGCAATCAGCATGTCAAACTATGTGGCTGCTTTAATTAGATACTGAATAAATTCACCTGAGCGACCACAGATCCACGAATATCGTAGCCAGATGCAAAGAAAATATCATCTACGACACCATTATCAAACCCCAACTCCACCTGCAAAATTATATATGAACTTAACACAAAGTTATCATATGAATCTTGTGGTGCATAAGATGACAGGAACCATCACATTAGCTGGAAAGGAAGAATTTATGATGAAATATTGGGAGAGACACAATTTTATCTATATATGAAATAAAGAGGGATCCATGTAATTACCTCTCCAGAACCCTTGATCTCGATATTTAAATCACTACGTGAAGCACGGATTTTATACTTCCCTGTACCCAAATTTATAGATATTAAGAAAATGGAAACTTAAGAATTGCTTGAGAACAGGAAGAAGTCAGTAAGAAAACTACTAACTGAAGCAACTCAAATTATGGGAAAACACATAATCCTTAGAGCTGTAATCATTCACAAGAATGTAATTTATGCATCTTTCATATATTCTGCAATGCACTGTGAAGAAATTGGATGGGAATTAGACCTGGAATGATGTTTTTGAATGAATAACTTCCTGATGTTGTTGACACTGAAGAGACAACATCTCCACTAGGAGACAAGAGTTCAACATTCACATCTGATGGGCCACCATTTTTATGTGAACAGCTACCCCCACCAACGGCTCCCACAACTCTTCCAGATAAGGTGAACCTACATAATAGTAACTTGATGAATCTAATGATACATAATAAGGTGGACACAGGCAGCTCAAATATTTTCTGTGAAATAAGAACTCAAAAACTTAAAAGTAACAGTACAAACCCTGTGAACCGGAAATTTATATCTTCATTGGCGTTACAACCAGTGTGATCAACAACAACAGGGGCCTAAGAAAGAAAATTCAAAATTTAGAACACAACAGATAGATGCAAGGATGTACAACTCCAAAGTCACTCACACATCTGAAAATCAATATGACAAATTGTTGATTTGAAAATTATTAGTAAGAACTAGCAAGAAACTCAACTTGTTCTGGGGTACATGACCATCCCTTTGGCCCCTTGATCTTAATCAGAAAAGAACCCTGTGATTGTGATGAAGATATAAGATTCCACTATCATTGTCATCCTAAGTCATTTATGTAAATTACAGAAATATAACAAAAACCTTATCGTAAACTGGTATGAAGTAGTAACCATTTGGAGCACATTGTGTCCGGTCCTTAACCAAACCATCCAAAGTCCAAAGCTCAACCTACATTCTCAAAAGAACCAGCAAGTCCATAAATAACAATATCCCCTAAATAAATTAATAAAATTAATAATGAAGAAGGTCTCGTACAGTGATGTGAGAGTAATCGAATTTCGCATCACTTGACTTTCTTGACTTTATCAAAGTTGAGCTCGCCTACACAAATTCCACTCCCAGATTAAATAAGTCAAAAGATCATTAGAAAAACAAATAAAGAAAAGAGATAGAATAACACCTCAACGGATCCACCGCATCCTTGAATAGAATCAGCTGCTGATAGTGGAGAAACATAGAGGAGTAGAGTTACGACAAGGAAATAATAACATGCGGAAGAAATCATTTTGATTTAGTTCGCGATCGGGAATCAAAAGATGTGTATTAACCCGTAATCAGGGTTTATGGTTTTCATTTTCCAATTTTTTTGGAAATGAGGGATGGCGGGATATGGTCTTATATACGTAATCAGTGAAGCCCATTTGAATCGGGTTCAACCCGTTTAAAGCTTTGAATTTATTTATGGAATTTGAAATAAATCTAAAAGAAGTGGCTGGCTGTTTCTATTGAAAAAAATTGTTTTAAACATGTACGAATGTCTTTGCAAGATAAAAATGCATAAATTTACAGATACTATATTATTTTATATCACAAAATAAGTTTTAAAAAAATTGCTTAGTTGTTAACTTTAATTATATAATGAAGTTATTGGAACATTTTACATTTTGAATTGATGTTTGGATTACATTTTGTTTTTAGTCCTGGGATTTGGGTGGAGGGGGGCTTTTAAAAATATTATAATTATTTTATTAATAATATATAATTTTATTTTTAATAAATATTCAATGAGGGATGATATTCGAAGGTGTAATATTTTATCTATGAGGTATGAAAACGTAAAAGACTTTAAATTCGAGGGACGATTAGTGTGATTTAGCCCTATGTTAAATAAGGTAATTTTCCTTTATTAGATATCCGTTGAGCAAGAGCAATATATATAAGATTAGATGGATTGTTCTTGCGGCTCAGAAATATAACTACTACTCAAAATTATGAGTCAAATTACTGATATTATTCACTGCAATTCGGTAAAATTATTCCCGCATAAATCATGTTTTCCTAGCAGAAAACAAATTGCATTCAAGAAAACGAAATTCCACGCCGCTCAATTTCCATCGCAAGGTACCTTTTTTTTATTTTTTTATTTATTTGCGCTTCACGGATATTTTTGTCTTCTTTATCCCTGCATTTTACCTAAAGCTACTTGATTCTATGATTCAATTTTTTACAGTTAGTTTGAAGCTGGTTAATCGTTCACTTGAGAGAGAGGTAAACACATTGGTTTTTTTTTTTTTTTTTTTTTTGAATTTTTCGTGTATCCCTGTTGTTTATGTATATGTTTGACATTTTTTTATTGGCTTCTAAATGTTATTTTTTTTTTACCATGTAGGATGCAGCTTGTGATAATAAAAACTTTATTGCATTTCCACATGTACAAACTCTTAGTAATTTTCCCAAGGAAGAGCTATATAGAAAAGTTGTCATGGTCAGATTCAACTCAGTTATACTTCAAGAAAATAATGAAAATCAATCAGAAGCAGCCAATTCATTTTCCACTATTAAGTATTTATATGAAGCAGGTGCTAAAGTAATTATGGTGGGTAGCTGGAGTGAGAATAATAACTTTACGCTTCCTTCAGGAGCATATCCTTCAACTGAATCTGTTGCAGGTGTGACAATTCTTTCTAGTAGTTTGTAGATCAACTACTTTCTACTTTACAATTCTCTGAAATTACATCTTATGTGCTCTTTACTGATGTTAAGTTCATGTTCCAGATTTTCTATCATCAATGCTAGAACTCAGAGTAGTTCCGGTGAAATTTGTCATCGGATATATGCATTCCAAAATGGAAGATAGTAAAGATTCTGACATATTCTTGATTGAGAATCTTTTCCATTTCAAGGAGGAAGTAGCCAACTGTTCAAAGTTTGCCAAAAAACTAGCTGCTGGCGTTGATATAATTGTTAATGATGCATTTTCTGAAACTCATAAGGTTCTTGCTTCGACTGTTGGCGTTGCTCGTTTTTGCTATGCCTACATTGCTGGATTCCACTTTGAAGATGAGCTATATAAGATGAAGAATATTGTCAACAGCCGTGAAAGGCCCTATATTGCTATTGTACTCATATAGTCTTTGCACCGATAAAATTTATTAGTATATTCAGTTTAAATATGTTCGGGAATCCTCTGTATCTTATTAAAGCTCTTCAATTATTTTGCAGATAGGCGGAGGTAAGCTTGTAGACAAGGCAAATGCGTTGCGGTTTCTAGTTTCTACATGTGATGGTTTAGTCTTTGTTGGAAGTATGGCCTTTCAAATAATGCATGCCCTAGGAATACCTGTTCCCTTGAAATGGGTAGAACTTGGTGCACTAAAAGAAGCTGCAAGTATAGTAGAGTCTGCAAAGTCAAGAAACATTCCGATTGTTCTTCCTAAAGATATTTGGTGCATAAAAGACCATGATCCAGAGCACATGGAGAAATTTTCTGTTGATTCTAATCTTGAAGGTAAAAACATGATGTCCCAACCTTCAGAATGTGTATACCATTATTCCTCTTGCACCAGAGAGGACATGCTTTCATGTGTTAGATCTGTGATTTACATAGTTATTATCTAGTCTGAAAAAGCTTCCAACTTAACTTTATTTTTTGTCTCAAATTTTCCTGATAATAGTTCGTGCTTTTTCTCATCACATTCTCGTGATTTCTTGTTCTCTCCTTGCAGGTTGGCAACCTGTTGACATTGGACCAAGATCGTTACAAGAAATGATATCAATACTTTCAAAGTGCAAGGTGCTTATCAACTTCTTATAAGTTATAATATGTTTAAGATGTTCTAGTATAAATCTTTTCCTGTATTTAGACTCTTATGCGTCAGGAGTAGGTAAATAACACATGTGGCTGATAGTCAAGCGTTGATATGGCGCCAAGTATGTGATGTATTTAGATAGAGACGAAATTGATTTGCTTTAACAAAGGGATCGAGCGAAAGACATAACTTTTTATTTTTGGATCCATAATTCTTAAGTAGCGTAGAAAAACAGCTATTCTGATTGCTCGTGGTTCCTTCTTGTAATTCATGATTTTTTGGTTATTTTACCATTCATTTGGTGCTTATAGGCATAACTGGCAACAAAGAACTGATTTTTTTTTTTTAATCTCTTTATGATAATATGAATAACTAGTTAGTTTCTATATGGTTAGAATCAGCAAGAGGGACAACTCAATTATCATACAATTCACACAATGCTTTATAGTTAATCATTTCTGGGTGAAAACTATCTATTTTTTTTTTATTTCTTCTCAGTTACTTTTGGAAATAGAAATCGACTATAATTGCCCAATCAAACATGTGGATTTTGTACTTCCTATTCTTTTGTCTTGACAATTTTTTTCAAGTTTTCCAGAAAATAATGTGGATTGGCGCATTGAAATTCAGCTCATCAAGACATGATAAATGTGGAACATTTAAACTGGTAGAAGCACTTTGTACTCTCAGCCAAAGCAGTTGCAATTTAACTTTTGTAGGAAATGTGGAATTTAATGCATTATTCCAGAAATCTTCAAATGTAAATCTTGTCAAAAATGCTGCCGTTGTGTGGGAACTTCTTAAAGGAAGAAAGCTTCCCGGCCTAATGGCGTTAGACAGAGTAAGTCCCTTCATCTTCAAGTTCCTCTCTTTATCATATAATTATTTGTATTTGAAAATGCATTCATTATTACTGCATCCGTTATCTGGAACTCATTTCTATCCAAGCCTTTACCCTTTTAGTTCTTGCCACTCACATGTCTTATATATTCAAATTTCAAACAGTTTACATTGGCAATATGAAATATAGCTTGAATTTTTTGTCAATTTCTCTGATAATTTTTTAATCACTGTTTTATATAATGATCGGTTTTATTTTCTAGTTATGAGAATTTTGCAATTTTCTTAGTTTGTAGTAAATGCATTTGTGTGAGTTTAGTAGTAAACTGAAAAATGACAATGGGTATAGTTATTTATTAATTGTTTGAAATGTCTTCTGATATTAAAGCTACTCTGGAGCCATTTGTAACTGATTGATATCCCCTAATTAAAAACTCGTAAGTACCTTATTATTTTGATCGTAGGCATACCCATTTCGCGTGGACTGGGATGTTGTTTATGGTGATCCAGCGAGACCTCTAGTTGTTGATGTTGGAAGCGGTAATTTTAATGTGACTGTTTATCTGTTGCGTAACTTTTCTTTTCTGTGGAAAGAATTTTCCAGCTAATACATCTCCTTATATGAAATCCTTATACAGGTAATGGCTTGTTTTTGTTTGGAATGGCGAGGAGGAGAAAAGATATGAATTTTCTTGGGCTGGAGATGAATGCTAAGGTATTTTAATCTCTCTAAAGAATAACATTTTTGTATCTTTAAATCCTGAACTTACTCGTTTTTGTCTCTGTTACCTATTTAGCTGGTGGATCGATGTCTAGAGAATATTGATCAATTTAGCATCCAGAACGTGTACGTATTTTCATCTTGTTATAATTTCTCATGCCTTTTTCAGGTATTTCTTCATACTCAAGTAATTATAACTTCAGTCTCCTAGGAAACTGTTAAGTTTTATCATCTCAATGGGAATGACTAGGAAGGGCCACACCGATGAGTTTAGGAGGCTGTAATAACTTGATGTGAAATAAACAGGGCACTTCATTCTCGTCCTCCATTAAACAAGTTACTTTTAATCTGCTTTTGGGAACCAAGAACTAGAATTGTGAGCTCATGACATGGTCCATATAGAGTGGAACACGATATAAACTTAATCGATGGGACTTTTCTATGAGTCCCAAATTGTTATGCCACCCTTCATATTAAGCTTGGTGAAGTAAGGTGGTGAAGGGGAGTTTTCACCCGAATGTGATTAGATCTTAACGTGATCCACAAAACCTGTCTCCATAGCTCCAAAAGGCTGAATGTGTAGCATTAAAGCTTATCTTTTTTTCCTGTATGTGGTGTGGCTGGAAGGAGAGGATCAGATGATCCACTTCAAATTAACCTCTTTCTGGAAGCTTCATTTATCAAGAGGGAAGCTTCTTTACTTGTGTTCATCTGATTTGTTTCTACAGGTACTTCATTACAACAAATGCAACATCAACTTTTAAGTCAATAGTTTCCAGTTACCCTGGGGAGTTGGTTCTTGTATCTGTACAGGTAATTCTACAATGTATATTTGTGATAGTAACCTTGTAGTTGTGGAGAGTGCAAGCACCCAACCTGGCTTCTGGCTTGAGTCATCCCTGCACTGTGCAGTGAGAATACACCAAAAGGTTGTACAGGGTGTTATGAAGTCATGGAGATATAACTTATTCTTTGGACATTTTGTCCCAGCCTTTAAGACAGTAATACAGAAATTGTGAATAAAATTTCATAAAATTGTCCTGCAAGGCTGCAACCAGAGACACACTTTACTTAGCATTTTCATTCTGATTGCAGTGTCCAAACCCCGACTTTAACAAACCAGAATACCGCTGGAGAATGATGCAGAGGTCATTATATGAAGCAATAGCTGATGAGTTGATATCTGGTGGGAAGGTACTATATAATTGCATTAACTGACTGAGTATTAATATTTCGTTACCTCAGCAATCATTGTAATGCATCAACTGAAGTTAGGAAGAGGATTTTTTTTTTTTTGGGTGGTGGGGGTGGTGATTATAAACCGAAACGAATCTGCTTGAATTTTGAGAAGCATCTGGGAGTTGTGATAATGCCATTCTCTTAGCCTAATAAATAAAATGAGCTTAGTTCATCTGGACGTAACTTGTTTCACTATTTTTTCTACCTCATAGAAATACAAAATACATTATGATTTTCAGTGCAATGATTCTTACCTACGAGGCCTGGGAGCAGTCATTAGTTAAATAGACATATATATATATAACTAAATCTTTCTTTCTTGACGTCCAGGTGTTTCTCCAATCTGATATAGAAGCCATAGCTGTGAGAATGAAAAATGAATTTATAGAATATAGCGAAGGAAAGCTTGTACTTCTGGATAATTCAGAAGAAGATGGAATTACTGAAGGAGAGTGGCTAAGGGAAAATCCCTTTGGAGTGCCATCAGATTGGGAACAGCATGTGTTAGATCGCGGTGATCCCATGTTCAGACTTCTGCTTTCAAAAGTGGATAGGGGAAGCTGACGTAAAAGACACCCTCATACAACTAAAACTTCGAGTTTCTGGATTATGGAATAAGTATATTGTGCTGCATTTGCAGTGAATAGTCCTAAAATTACACCCTCATACAACCAAAGCTGAACTCTAAAACGTCTATGCAATGGGGAGATATGGAGGGTGGTGGGAGAGATCCCTGACCATTTGTCCATTACACAGTTTATCTTCTAAACATGAACTCTGGCTCTGTATCAGTATGACATTGCAAATTTTATGATTAAATTAAAAGTACTTAAACTGTCTCTTTACTCGTGTTTGGTAAACATACCTAATTTATGTCGATTCAATGAACAGGTACGCTGCTTCATATAATTGTGTCAATACCATGACTGGAGAACATGTTCTTGAATCAGAATCAAGCACACATTGAAAAATTGTCTGAACTATATTTTGGCTCCGTTTGGATATTAAAGGTAAATCGTGATGGGCCTTGGGAGACTAATGTATTCTCTTTCCCTTAATGTTTTCTAAACTGACTTCGAACTTGGTCTTAAAATGCTTTCGTATTTCAGGTGGATGATTTTTTTTTTTTTCACAGCCTCATATTGCTGTAGAGATGGTGACACAGCACATGTTCATGAATGCTGTCCAATCTGTGGAACATTTTGAATACAGAAAGCTGCAAATGTTATCGCTTATAGATCATGTTTGCCACTCGCTGTAGCCCAACCATCGTATTCGAGTTCACATCCATTAACCATTATTAGTGCAGGAACGCATGCAGGTATGGATTTTGGAGAACAAGTATCAACTTGAATGAACGCATGTTTGGTTGAATGAACTTCCAAAGATTTGGCTTGTTGACCGGTACTATTATGCCATATTGCAAACCTGTCTCAGTTAAAGAGTGGTTTCGATGCTTTTGATAAACCTTATTTTCTATTTTTATTAAACCCTCAGCTGTTTTCTTTTGTTTAAACCTGGCATTAGTTAATTTAGGTTCTTGGAAGAAGCCATGAAGCTAGGGGTGTGGCATATTTGTAATTTGTGTGATGACAACCTTAGAATGTGAGGTGCACCTCGGTCTCATCCTTGCGAGATCATGCCGCTCCACAGGTGCCTGATTTTTTTTTTTTAATATTTATAATTAATTCAACATATCTACTCAAACTACCCCTTAGATTGTGTATAATTACACACATCACCCTCCATGTTTGAAAAATTACTAACGTAGTACCCAAAATGTATGAAATTTGGTCACACTAAAAATTTAAATGGTTGTTAGATAAAAGATTGATTATTATTAATTCATTATCATACATAACAAAACATATTAAACAACATAAATTTTATAAGTAATATAAGACATAACATACCAACTCTAGAGGTTCTCATATAATTCTTGGGAAAGTCGAGGAGTAAGGACAACTTCAAGAGGCTTCAACTTTGGTAGAGCAATGCCCAATCCTTCGCCCATGTCCACCGGCCGGCCCACCCATATATGTAGATATGTTGAACCCTTGTATCAATCGAGCAAGTGTCAAATGAACTACTTGCAGTCCAAAAGTCATACCAGGACACATCCTTCGACCTGCGCCAAAAGGTATATACTCAAAATGTTACCCTTTAAAATCCACATTCCTATGCTCATTAAGAAACCTTTCGGGTCTAAATACATTACAATTTATTCATATGTTGGGGTCTCGATGTAGCTTCCACATCCACAAATTCACGATCAAACGTGTGGCTTTGGGCACGTAATAGCCTCCAATTTTACAGTCTTATGTGGCTTGATGAGGGCCTGCAAGGGGGCCTGGCGGGTACAACCGTAGTGTTTCTTTTATAATGGATTGTAGGTAATGGAGGTTCTTGATGTCGGATTCTTCGCCCCATTTGTTCATCCCTACGTTGGCGTCAAGTTCTTCTTGTGCAAGTGTTAAAGCGTGATTATTGTTTAGTAACAATGATATTGCCCATGTCAGTGTCTCGGCTGTTCTTTCTGAGCCTGTCAATATTAGGATATGTGCAAGTATATAACAATAAATGTTAGTAGCAAAAAAGCAAGGACATTATAAAACAAATGAAATATCGACCATAAGGAGATTCAAAAGAAAATTGACCAATGAAATGAGATGTGGACTTGAAAAGTTTGGAAATCGAGTAATAGCTCTCTAGCCACGCATATACTTTATTTTTATTTTTTTAATATCTTTCGAGGCGGGTTGAACATATTAAGTGGGTATTTCTCCCAATAGAGCTTCGAACCCGAGTTTTCTACTTTGTAGTGACTAGTCCCTTCCACTATACTAATCACATGTTGATACAAATTTACATGTGGGGTGGCATGTACGATTATATAGAGTTCAAGGCAATTTAACTACTTGTTATATGCATAATATTCAATTTACTCCTCTGTGATTTGACATAGAGCCTTTTACCCCTCATATGATCTTATAAAAGTTTCAACTGTCTCCCTATAATTTTCAAACTTAAAAAGGATATGAATTGACAAAACTACCCCTCTTATATGTAGCATTTTACTCTCATGTGTTATGATAAATGTGATATTGTAACCCCTGTGTTATACTAAATGTGGTACTTTATCCCCCTATGTTACAAAAATAATTTGCACGCCTACTCTCGAATGCGATACTGAGTTACACGCCTAATTTGCACGAGGAGATAAATTGGCATTAGCTCCTAGTATATATATAACACATACAAGAACTTTATTGTTATGATTTTCTTAAGTCCAACACATTAATTTCATATATATTACATTAAGTTAAATATATCAAGTCAAAAGACGAGTGGTTTCAGCAACTAGACATTGCTTGGGCACCCTAATCAGTAATCAGGAAACAATTATGTTGCAGTAATTTATGGTTGGTCCTCTATAAGTGTAATTTATACAATAACAGAGTAGTTTCAGCACAATTAAAGTTTGGCCGAATACCTGACAAGTCAAATGTAACATATTTGTGAATAAATCACAAAACCGTCTAGGTATGAACAAAACCGAGTTTGTGATAGATTATACGTGTAATGTGTTTTACTAATCATTTAGAAATTTTTAGTTTGATCAAACTTGATCTAAACTAAAAAAAAAGAAAAAAAATCAATTTTGTGCATTTGTATCGACGGTTCTAAAATCATATTAATAATCTAAAAGAGGGCACTCAGGGTAGATTACTTCGTGCAGAATATCATATGACATAGTTTATCATTTTTTTTTTTTGTTGACAACACATTGTGAATGACATCTCAGAAAAATATCATTTTCTCTTCAGAATTTTAAAGTAATTTACTTTTATTTATGTGATTATGTTATGTCATTAATGAGTAAATGCACATTTTTTATTTTACTAGAAAAGTGCACATGTTTTGCACGTGATTAACTAATTTTCTTTAATCAAATTAGAAAAGTGTACGTATTTTGCACGTGATTAACTAATTTTTTTAATCAAATTAAAAAAATGCACGTGCTCAGAACAATGGTTTTAGCAGTATGAATCAAAGCCAACCACATTCGAGCTCCTTTGTCAGGATGGAAGTGTTCTGGACATCTTGCGAACATTGCTGCACAAGATACCAGTACCATATAGAATATGTGAATAGAGCTTTGCGCTGCATTATGAAGCAATTGGTCGAGGTGCTACCGTGAGTTCTAATCGGGGTCAACCAGGTGCAACCATTCCTCCAACACTTGATCCAATTCTTTGGCCGTTTCTTTCATTTTCTTCAAATACCCACCAACATCGAACCACTCAAGAATAGAAATTGTGTCTGACAAAACAAATACAGAGCTTTCTTCACGCCTTCTTTGAACTTCAAATCACTACTCTCCCCCGATGAAAATCTTTTCCCAAATAGAATTCTAGTGATTATATTAAAATTACTTTTACTATAATTTATAAAATTGGCTTATTAAATTAATTAGACACGTACAACGTACGTGCACTTTTCTAGATTTTCAAAATGGACATAACTGTAACGAAAAGAATGTAGCTAATCAAAGACACAAATCTTGTCAATGTCACCTAATTCAAAATACAAATTACTAGTTCAGATCTTGTAAAAGACTATTATTCCAACACAAAAGTGGAGTAAAGATCATGCTTTCCAAGTGAATGAATCCACATGTCTAAACCAGATACATAATACCGCACAAATAGAGTTCCGGAATCTGAATTCTTCTTAGATTGACGATGATCATGAACTCAAGCAAATTTAGAGTTGGAGATTAAGGAATACCATGGTTTGGAGACGGATTTGAACCTGAGGAGAGATTTGACCTTGAAAGGCTAGTTTCGATAATATCACGTGGAAGATTTTATGTATCGTCTTGAATTGATGAATTAATCTTCAATATTATGCATAAACTTTGGCTTTCAAATCCTCTACAAACCGATCAAAATTCCTCTCCGAAGATCCATCTTTCTCTATTGCCTTATGCAATACATTCTTCAATTTCTCTATCTCCTGCTTCAACCCCAGTGAACCAGTTCCAGTCATAAAATTTCTAACCTTTTCCGCAACTTCATCTCTATGAATCAGGTCTCCATCATAAAGATTAATCCCGATTTTCCAATCATCCACCACTAATTTCCTAACTGCAGGTTGATCGTAATCTATTGGATAACAAATCATTGGTGTACTGCACAAAATGCTCTCAATCGTCGAATTCCATCCACAATGTGTCAAGAACCCTCCAACCGATGGACTCGAAAGAACCATAATTTGATTACACCATGGAATAATCAAACCTTTATCTCCAATTTCATCTGTAAATCCATCAGGCAATATATTTATACAATCTGATTTCACAATATTTTCTCTTACCACCCAAATAAAATTTACTTGACTTAGGAGAAGCCCATGAGCTATTTCTTGAATTACATGCTTATTTGTCTGAGCAACGCTACCAAATGAGACATACAAAACTGAGCCCAGAGGCTTAGATTCGAGCCATTTGGTGCAGTCTGATTCAGACCAAAGACTTTTGGACACAGTTATTTTGGTATGAAAACTAGAAATAGGACCAATAGCATAATTTGGTTGTTTCTTGTTTAAACTTTAAATCATCAAGTGTCTCGGATTCTAGTTCTTGCACAGTATTATGCAATACAAAATCCGCCTTCTTAACTTCCTGAAATGCCCTTGTTGAAATTTCATGTGACATAGTTTCTATTTCTCCTTCCTTTAAGTAATGCATCAATTCCTTTGTGTTTATTGACTTCACTCCTGGTATGTAGTTTATTTCTTCCACAACATTTTCTGATAACAAAGAAATTAAAACAACCTTTTACAATTTTGGTAGAAAGGTCAAAATTACACATTTGCGCTCATACTTTATGAAATTGCACTTTTGATCTCAATTTCTTAGATGTTCTGCATTTCTGGCCACACACTTTACAAAATTGCACATTTGACCCGAAAATTTTGCAATATTTCCCACTTTTGGTGTAGATTGTCTCATTTGTTTAGATGGAAAAGAGGTGATCAATGGGACCGAAACTGCAAACTATTTAGAAAATTGAGATCAGAAGTACAATTTGGTGGACTGAAGGATCAACAATGTTAAGTCAGTTCGTACTAAAAGGTACTCCCTCTGTTCCAAATTATCTGTCCTTTTAGAGAAAAAAATTTGTCCCAAATTATCTGTCACTTTAGGATTTCAATACACATTAATTACATATTTTAGGTACTTTTAGAGAAAAAGTAAGAGAGAGAGTGTAAAACTTGAATAATGTGTAAATAATAGCTAATGGTGGGATAAATAAAGAATAAGAATATTTGAGGTATATAATTTATTTTTTCCATAAAAGTGAGGCTATGTAGTAGGTACCTTAATATGTATGAAAACATGTAAACTGACACTTAATTTGGGACAGATGGAGTACAATTTCCCAAATATTTATACTAAAAAGAGAAACAATACATACCTTTGAGAGGATAATGACCATTTTCTCTTAGGATGTCTAAATGATAACCTATGGAATAAACTAAAGCCGGTTGTGTGAATAATGAAACGTTCACAATATTATACTTCTTGGCTATTGTTGGTGGCCATGAGAAGAAAGTGTCCGCAATCAAGAAAGAGACCATAAACTGTTCAGACTGCAATATCTTTCCAATAAATTCATCTACACGAGCTGGGAAATCTTGTAAGAGGAATGTCCAAAGCTCGTCAAAGTTGTTAAGTCGATCGAATTCCGGAGGAAAACCATCGTCAATTGTCGTGTAGCGTATGTCAAGACCGGAATCTCTTGCTTCAGAGAAGAAATCGATTTCGTTATTTGTGTTGGTATGTTGGGATTCAGACAACATGCGATGAACAAATTCCAAGTGTACAAAAGTAATTGTAAAGCCCTTTGATGCGAGTTTTATTGCTAGATTGACACAAGGATTTATATGACCTTGGAATGGAACTGGGAAAATTATAGCATGAGGCTTGAGTTGTGTGCTGGCCATTTATTGGCGACTGAATTTTTGAGAAATATGATTGATTCTTGAAAAGTTCTATAAGATAGTTTTGCTTAATAAATGGTACTAGCTACTATATTATATTGAGCTATATGACACGGAATGAATGCAACGTTAACCACACAATTTACCAAACTTTCCCCTAATATATATATATTTGGTATCATATTTTTTCAAAAAATACATTTAATACCATCATTTCACCCGCTCGACACATTTCCTCTTTTCATCAAACTTTTAATGGAAAATTGTGTTTTTTATAAGGCTGAAAAACTCTTGACGAGAGTTTTCCAACAATACAAGCTTCAGTTAATGAAACGCAATAAACAATTCGCAGAAAATTAAAGTTTCGGGATATTAATCAAAATCAAACCATTCCTCACAATCTACAAGGAATCATGTCACAATAATTTTCATATAAGATATTAGACATATAAGTGTGTCGTTTTGGTGACTTAACAACTATTTCTATCAAAAAGTTTGACGGAGACATAAAATATATTGAGGGAGTGAAATCATGGAATATTAAATGTGTTCTTTTACCAACAGGTGATTGGTCTAGTCTTCTAGTGGAAGAGATTAGTCATTACGAAGTAGCGGACTCAAGTTCAAATCCTTGTTGGGAGAGGTGCTCACTTAATGTGTACAACCCGTCTCGAAAGGGATTAAACCCTTGGGAAACCAAAAAAAAAAAATGTGTTCTTTTAAAAATTACTCCCTCCATTCCACATCACATGTCTTTTTAGGGAGAAAAAAAAATTCACAATACATGTCACTTTAGGATTTCAAGATAAACTTAAATGCTATTTTGACATTTTTACCCTTCTTCATTAAAAATTGAATAGAGAGATGGATTATGGGGAATTACAAAATATTTAATTGTTTCTCAACGGTAATTTTGTCCAAGTAAATTTTAATTTTCCTAAAAATTAGAGCAATTGATTCCTTAATCCTTGTGAAAAAATCTTAAACGACGTATAATATGGAATGGAGGGAGCATGATACTAAATGTATGAAGTAAGTCAAAATTTAATATGAAAAGTGCAATTATTAGGACCACATAACAAGAAAAACAACATTGACATCATGAGTGACGCTAATGAGTTAATACCAACAGAACAGAAGGTAAGACAAATTTGTATTACCTTCTCCAACCAATTTGTATCCATATTAACGAATTAATGGCTCTCCATCCTCATCCACTTCTAAGTTCTAACTAAGAAGTTGAGGGATTTAACTCAACTGATATTAATAATATGTAATTTATTTTCCTGTTATTTGTAAAATAGTATATTATTCTCTGTAATTTTATAAAAAATTCACAATATCTCTTGATATTTTTATATATGACATTTTACATCCATGTGTTATGATAATGTGGTAAATCACTCATCTGTATTATGATAATGTGACAATTTGCTCCCTTGTTATGATAAATGTGGCAATTTCACCTCTTAAGTTACAAAATATTTTTCATGCTCACTCTCAATTTTGACAAATGAGTTACACTCTCCGGCTCAAAGGGATAAATTGTTTCTTTAAAATTTTCATAAAAGATAAATTGCTCTTTTTCAAATTACAATGGATAAATTAAACATTCCGAAAATTTCAAAAGATTTTAGACAGGTAAAAGCTTACAAACAAATGAAATGACAAAGCCTTTCCAAAAGTCATTATTATACTAAGGGGTATCAGACTTTGAATATACACCCTCCGTTTACTTCTCACTTTGGATAGTGGCATTGAAAAACTTATTAATTAAACATTATTAAAGATAAAAATTTAAAAATATCTTAATCAGAATAATAATTATTTTTCTCTTTCATCTCTTATTAAGAGATAGAACAATTAATATAAAAGGGTAAATTTTAAAAAATAAATTAATTTTACATTGAAATTTTAAAACGACAACTAATATAAAATGGATGGAGTAATATTCTAACAAAAACAACTTAAAATGGTAAAAAAAAATTAACTAAAAGTTAATTTATGAGTATTTGCAAAAGAAAACTGTAAAATTGTACTTTTACTTACTTTATAGCTTTAATACGGTAATACCGAAAGGTCCGAAACTACCCCCGAGCAAACACGTTTTTGTGCAGGTAAAAATTGAAATTTTTTTGTTTTTGAATCAAGCGAAACGAAAGCAAAATGTAATTAGAGAACTATTTATTTCTTGAAGCTCTCTTATTTTTCTTAATTTATTAACTTTTTTATAATTTTTTCGTAGTGTTTCCGAAGCATTTTTGAAAAGTCTCGAAAAATTTCTAATATTTGACTTACAAAAATATACATTCGAAACGAAATTTTGAACCATTCCAAGTAATGGAGGATCGAGAATGTTTACTTGAGAATGAGGATTTTGGGTCCCGTTTAAGTCATTAACTGAAGCTCGAAAATTTCCTGCCTAAAAAAACCTAGAATCCTATCAATGTTAATAGAACTAGGGTTTTATTGCTGCCGAAAATAAAATGTCAAACCACATTGATGATTCTTCCAAATTACAAATGTGGAGCTTAACTATTTACCTTATTCTTCTGTTAGGGATATCGTCATTGACGCCCAGCTGAAGGTATTCATTGTTCATAGAAATATTATTTTTCGTTGTGAATCGAAAAATTATATTTGATTTTATGATTCGAATTTTACTCGAAGTACCCAAAATGTATGAAATTTGGTTACACTTAAAAAAAAAAAGAATAGGTTGCTAGATAAAAGATTGATTATTATTAATTCATTATCATACATAACAAAACATATTAAACAACATATATTTTATAAGTAATATAAGACATAACATATAAACTCTAGAGGTTCTCGTATAGTTCTTGGAAAAGTCGAGGAGTAAGAACAACTTCGAGAGGCTTCAACTTTGGTAGAGCAATGCCCAATCCTTCGCCCATGTCCACCGGTCCACCCATATATATATGTAGATATGTTGAACCCTTGTATCAATCGAGCAAGTGTCAAATGAACTACTTGCAGTCCAAAAGTCATACCAGGATACATCCTTCGACCTGCGCCAAAAGGTATATACTCAAAATGTTTCCCTTTAAAATCCACATTCCTATGCTCATTAAGAAACCTTTCGGGTCTAAATCCATTACAATCTATCCATATGTTAGGGTCTCGAGGTAGCTTCCACAAATTCACGATCAAATGTGTGCCTTTGAGCACGTAATAGCCTCCAATTTTACAATCTTTTGTGGCTTGATGAGGGCCCGCAAGGGGGCCAAGTGGGTACAACCGTAGTGTTTCTTTTATAATGGATTGTAGGTAATGGAGGTTCTTGATGTCGGATTCTTCGACCCATTTGCTCATCCATACGTTGGCGTCGAGTTCTTCTTGTGCAAGTGTTAAAGCGTGATTGTTGTTTAGCAACAATGATATTGCCCATGTCAGAGTCTCGGCTGAGCCTGTCAATATTAGGATCTGTGCAAGTGTATAGCAATAAATGTTAGTTGCAAAAATGCAAGGACATTATAAAATGAATGAAATATCGACCATAAGGAGATTCCAAAGGAAATTGACCAATGAAATGAGATGTGGACTTGAAAATTTTGGAAATCGAGTAATAGCTAGCTAGCCACGCACATACATTTTTTTTTTAATTCCTTTCGAGGCGGGTTGGACAAGTTAAGTGAGTACCTCTCCCAATAGATATTCGAACCCGAGTTTTCTACTTTGTAGTGACTAGTCCCTTCCACTAGACCAATCACATGTTGGTACAAATTTATATATGTGGGGTGGCATGTACGATTATATAGAGTTCAAGGCAATTTAACTACTTGTTATATGCATAATATTCGATTGACTCCTATGTGATTTGACATAGAGCGTTTTACCCCTCATATGATCTTATAAAAGCTTCACATTGTCTCCTTATCATTTTCAAACTTAAAAAGTATATGAATTGACAAAACTACCCCTCTTATATGTAGCATTTTACTCTCATGTGTAATGATAAATATGATATTTTTATCCCTTGTGTTATGTTAAATGTGGTGCTTTATCCCATGTTACAAATATTATTTGCACGCCTACTCTCAATTGCGGATACTGAGTTACACTCTCCGCTTGAAGGAGGTAAATTGCTCCATTAAAATTTTGGAAAATGATTATATAAAAGCCAAAATTTCACAGCCATTTTTACACCCTTGTTTTATACTTTTAAAATTAATTTTGTTACCTACTACCTGTGTAACAGGTTTTTTCTTCAAATGATCATTTTATTCTATTAACAACCCACTCAACTTTAAATAATTACAAAAGAGCACCTAAGTTTTACGCTATTACTCTTACAAAAAATAATTTATTACCTTTCAAATGATAATTTATCATTATCAATATTGAAAAAAAAAATATTTGAAAAATTACAATAAAAATATAAAGTCATAAATTAAAAGCATTTGCAATGTCTAGAATTTAGGATTTCTAACATAATGTTTAATTTAGGGTTTATGATTTTATTGTTTAGGGTTTATCCTTTACAAATAGGGGCTATATTTTCTTGATAATTATTTATGGGCCATATCATCAATTTAGTTTTTTTCTTTTATATTAAAATAATATTTTCATTATTTTATTGGTGTAGACATGATATATTTGAAATTGATGGTTTTGTTCTAATTATTTTATAAATAGGGTTTATTTTCTTATTTATGGTTATTTTGGGTCTTTTTGACAATTTAAAGTCTATAGTCCAACTTTGTCAAAATAGATTATTTAGGAAAGAGAATAACGACTGTACAAAAGTCTGTGATACATGGACTGTGATAAAATTTTCACAGGATATAAAGTGCTAGCTCTTTTTCAAAACACATGTTGATAAATTAAAAATTATGAATATCAAGATTAAAAATTATGAATATCACGAGAAAATAAATTGGCATTAGCTCCTAGTATATATATAACACATACAAGAACTTTATTGTTATGATTTTCTTAAGTCCAATACATTAATCTCTTCTATAATACATTAATATCAAGTTAAAAGACAAGAATGGTTTCAGCAACTAGACATTGATTGGGCACCCTAATCAGAAAACAATTATGTTGCAGTAATTTATGGTTGGTCCTTCTCTATAAGTGTAATTTATACAATTCAAGTTTGGCCGAATACTTGACAAGTCAAATGTAACATATTTGTGAATAAATCACAAAACCGTCTAGGTATGAACAAAACCGAGTTTGTGATAGATTATACGTGTAATGTGTTTTACTAATCATTTGGAAATTTTTAGTTTGATCAAACTTGATCTAAACTAAAAACACAAAAAAAAAATCAATTTTGTGCATTTGTATCGACGGTTCTAAAATCATATTAATAATCTAAAAGAGTGCACTCAGGGTAGATTACTTCGTGCAGAATATCATATGACATAGTTTATCAATTTTTTTTTTTTTTTTTTTTGTTGACAACACATTGTGGATGACATTTTAGAAAAATATCATTTTCTCTTCAAAATTTTAAAGTAATTTACTTTCATTTATGTGATTATGTTATGTCATTAATGAGTAAATGTACATTTTTTATTATACTAGAAAAGTGCACCTACTTTGCACGTGATTAACTAATTTTCTTTAATCAAATTAGAAAAGTGTACGTATTGTACACGTGATTAACTAATTTCTTTTAATCAAATTAAAAAAGTGCACGTGCTCAGAACAATGGTTTTAGCAGTATGAATCAAAGCCAAACACATTCGAGCTCCTTTGTCAGGACGAGGACGGAAGTGTTCTGGACATCTTGCGAACATTGCTGCACAAGATACCAGTACCATATAGAATATGTGAACAGAGCTTTGCACTGCATTATGAAGCAATTGCTCGAGGTGCTACCGTGAGTTCTAATCGGGGTCAACCAGGTGCAACCATTCCTCCAACACTTGATCCAATTCTTTGGCCGTTTCTTTCATTTTCTTCAAACAAAACAAATACCCCACTCAAATACAGAGCCTTCTTCACGCCTTCTTTGAACTTCAAATCACTACTCTCCCCCGATGAAAATCTTTTCCCAAATAGAATTCTAGTGATTATATTAAAAGTCTGTTGAAAATTGGTCCACACCAATTAAATGTCAAAGTTTGCGGCAATGGAAAAAGCAGATAGTAAAATTGAGAAAATAATAATTAAATTAAATATTAGTCATTAATTTGTATTTTTTTATGACAAGATAAAATTACTTTTACTATAATTTATAAAATTGGATTATTAAATTAATTAGACACGTACAACGTACGTGCACTTTTCTAGATTTTCAAAATGGGCATAACTGTAACGAAAAGAATGTAGCTAATCAAAGACACACAGATCTTGTCAATGTCACCTAATTCAAAATACAAATAACTAATTCAGCTCGTAGTTCCTGATGATTCTTTTGGGTAGTAAAAGACTATTATTCCAACACAAAAGTGGAGTAAATATCATGCTTTCCAAGTGAATGAATCTACATGTCTAAACCAGATACATAATACCTCACAAATAGAGTTCCGGAATCTAAATTCTTCTTAGATTGATGATGATCATGAAGTCGAGCAAATTTAGAGTTGGAGATTAAGGAATACCATGGTTTGGAGACGGATTTGAACCTGAGGAGAGATTTGACCTTGAAAGGATAGTTTCGATAATATCACGTGGAAGATTTGATGTATCGTCTTGAATTAATGAATTAATCTTCAATATTATGCATAAACTTTGGCTTTCAAATCCTCTACAAACCGATCAAAATTCCTCTCCGAAGATCCATCTTTCTCTATTGCCTTATGCAATACATTCTTCAATTTCTCTATCTCCTGCTTCAACCCCAGTGAACCAGTTCCAGTCATAAAATTTCTAACCTTTTCCGCAACTTCATCTCTATGAATCAGGTCTCCATCATAAAGATTAATCCCGATTTTCCAATCATCCACCACTAATTTCCTAACTGCAGGTTGATCGTATTCTATTGGATAACAAATCATTGGTGTACTGCACAAAATGCTCTCAATCGTCGAATTCCATCCACAATGTGTCAAGAACCCTCCGACCGATGGACTCGAAAGAACCATAATTTGATTACACCATGGAATAATCAAACCTTTATCTCCAATTTCATCTGTAAATCCATCAGGCAATATATTTATACAATCTGATTTCACTATATTTTCTCTTACCACCCAAATAAAATTTACTTGACTTAGGAGAAGCCCATGAGCTATTTCTTGAATTACATGCTTATTTGTCTGAGCAAGGCTACCAAATGAGACATACAAAACTGAGCCCGGAGGCTTAGATTCGAGCCATTTGGTGCAGTCAGATTCAGACCATAAACTTTTGGTCACAGTTATTTTGGTAACAAAATTAGAAATGGGACCAATAGCATAATTTGGTTGTTTCTTGTTTAAATCATCAAGTGTCTCGGATTCTAGTTCTTGCACAGTATTATGCAATACAAAATCCGCCTTCTTAACTTCCTGAAATGCCCTTGTTGAAATTTCATGTTTCATAGTTTCTATTTCTCCTTCCTTTAAATAATGCATCAATTCCTTTGTGCTTATTGACTTCACTCCTGGTATGTAGTTTATTTCCTCCACAACATTTTCTGATAACAAAGAAATTAAAACAACCTTTTACAATGTTGGTAGAAAGGTCAAAATTACACATGTGCGCTCATACTTTATGAAATTCCACTTTTGATCTCAATTTCTTAGATGTTCTGCATTTCTGGTCACACACTTTACAGAATTGCACTTTTGACCTGAAAATTTTGCAATATTTCGCACTTTTGGTGCAGATTGTCACATTTGTTTAGATGGAAAAGAGGTGATCAATGGGACCGAAACTGCAAACTATTTAGAAAATTGAGATCAGAAGTACAATTTGATGGACTGAAGGATCAACAATGTCGAATGTTCAATCCGTTGGTACTAAAAAGTACAATTTCCCAAATATTTATACTAAAAAGAGAAACAATACATACCTTTGAGAGGATAATGACCATTTTCTCTTAGGATGTCTAGATGATAACCTATGGAATAAACCAAAGCCGGTTGTGTGAAGAATGAAACGTTGACAATATTATACTTCTTGGCTATTGTTGGAAGCCATGAGAAGAAAGTATCAGCAATCAAGAAAGTGACCATAGATTGTTCGGATTGCAATATCTTTCCAATAAATTCATCTACACGTGCTGGGAAATCTAGTAAAAGGGATGTCCAAAACTCGTCATAGTTGTTAAGTCGATCGAATTCTCGAGGAAAACCATCGTTAATTGTCGTGTAGCGTATGTCAAGCCCGGATTTTCTTGCTTCCGAGAAGAAATTGATTTCGTTATGTGCGTTGGTAGATTGGGATTTAGACAACATGTGATGAACAAATTCAAAATGAACAAAAGTGATTGTAAAGTCCTTTGATGCGAGTTTTATTGCTAGATTGACACAAGGATTTATATGACCTTGGTATGGAACTGGGAATATTATAGCATGAGGCTTGAGTTGTGTTTTGGCCATTTTATGGAGATCACTGAAATTTTGAGAAATATGATTGATTCTTGAAAAGTTCTATAAGATAGTTTTGCTTAAATAAATGGTATATTACTATATTATATTGAGCTATATGACATGGAATGAATGCAACGTTAACCACACAATTTACCAAACTTTCCCCTAATATATATATATTTGGTATCATATTTTTTCAAAAAATACATTTAATACCATCATTTCACCCGCTCGACACATTTCCTCTTTTCATCAAACTTTTAATGGAAAATTGTGTTTTTTATAAAGCTGAAAAACTCTTGACGAGAGTTTTCCAACAATACAAGCTTCAGTTAATGAAACGCAATAAACAATTCGCAGAAAATTAAAGTTTCGGGATATTAATCAAAATCAAACCATTCCTCACAATCTACAAGGAATCATGTCACAATAATTTTCATATAAGATATTAGACATATAAGTGTGTCGTTTTGGTGACTTAACAACTATTTCTATCAAAAAATTTGACGGAGACATAAAATATATTGAGGGAGTGAAATCATGGAATATTAAATGTGTTCTTTTACCAACAGGTGATTGGTCTAGTCATCTAGTGGAAGAGATTAGTCATTACGAAGTAGCGGACTCAAGTTCAAATCCTTGTTGGGAGAGGTGCTCACTTAATGTGTACAACCCGTCTCGAAAGGGATTAAACCCTTGAGAAACAAAAAAAAATGTGTTCTTTTAAAATTACTCCCTCCATTCCACATCACATGTCTTTTTAGGGAGAAAAAAAATTTCACAATACATGTCACTTTAGGATTTCAAGATAAACTTAAATGCTATTTTGACATTTTTACCCTTCTTCATTAAAAATTGAATAGAGAGATGGATTATGGGGAATTACAAAATATTTAATTGTTTCTCAACGGTAATTTTGTCCAAGTACACTTTAATTTTTCTAAAAATTAGAGCATTAATTGATTCCTTAATCCTTGTGAAAAAATCTTAAACGACGTATAATATGGAATGGAGGGAGTATGATACTAAATGTATGAAGTAAGTCAAAATTTAATATGAAAAGTGCAATTATGTCCTTGAACAAATTTTATGACCACATAACAAGAAAAACAACATTGACATCATGAGTGACGCTAATGAGTTTAATACCAACAGAACAGAAGGTAAGACAAAAAATGACCGAGGGATATACTCCAACCAATTTGTATCCATATTAACGAATTAATGGCTCTCCATCCTCATCCACTTCTAAGTTCTAACTAAGAAGTTGAGGGATTTAACTCAACTGATATTAATAATATGTAATTTATTTTCCTGTTATTTGTAAAATAGTATATTATTCTCTGTAATTTTATAAAAATTTCACAATATCTCTTGATATTTTTATATATGACATTTTACCTCTATGTGTTATGATAATGTGGTAAATCACTCATCTGTATTATGATAATGTGACAATTTGCTCCCTTGTTATGATAAATGTGACAATTTAACCTCTTATGTTACAAAATATTTTTCATGCTCACTCTCAATTTTGACAAATGAGTTACACTCTCCGACTCAAGGGGATAAATTGCTTCTTTAAAATCTTCATAAAAGATAAATTGCTCTTTTTCAAATTACAGTAGATAAATTAAACATTACCAAAATTTCAAAAGATTTTAGACAGGTAAAAGCTTACAAACAAATGAAATGACAAAGCCTTTCCAAAAGTCATTATTATACTAAGGGGTATCAGACGTATGTTATGCTTTAGCTTTGAATATACACCCTCCGTTTACTTCTCACTTTGGGTAGTGGCATTGAAAAACTTATTAATTAAACATTATTAAAGATAAAAATTTAAAAATATCTTAATCAGAATAAAAATTATTTTTCTCTTTCATCTATTATTAAGAGATAGAACAATTAATATAAAAGGGTAAATTTTAAAAAATAAATTAATTTTACATTGAAATTTTAAAACGACAACTAATATAAAATGGGTGGAGTAATATTCTAACAAAAACAACTTAAAATGGTAAAAAAAAAGTAACTAAAAGTTAATTTATGAGTATTTGCAAAAGAAAACTGTAAAATTGTACTTTTACTTACTTTATAGCTTTAATACGGTAATACCTAGGGGTGTTCAATGAAACCGCTAGACCGCCCCAACCGATCAACCCAACCCAAACCGACCGCAATTTTACGGGTTGAAGGTTTGATGGGTTGATCTTGGGCATCATTAAAAAAAAGACCGCAATTTTCGATCGGGTTTGGTTTTATACTTTTTTAGACCGCATAACCGCATTCGACCGCACTTTATATAAATGATGATGTATATATGTTTTATTTTATTTTATTATTTAATTTAGTCCTAAATTTAAGAAAATGAGAAATATAATATAAATATATACTTTAATGAATTAACCGTGTTCCACAATCCAAACCCCAATTATATTAGATAAACCCTACAATCTTAAGTAAATCTCCAATTTTAAGTGTCAAAAAGATAAAAAAATAGATCCAAAACTAGAACAAATTAATTAAAAAATATTCTGCGAAAAACAAAAAGTAAAGCAAAAAAAATATATATCAATCAAATTTTTCATTGGCCATTAACCACCAACACCAAGTTCAAATATAAAGATATTTTTCTCTTTTGTTTATTCTTTGGGGACAATTTGATTTTTGTGTAATGAAAACTTGTTAATTAATTTAGTGTTCGGGTTTGTTTTTAGCTTTCATTAAATTATGTATTCATTGAAAATCATATTTTAATTGATATTTTACATCATCTCCATTATATTATCTATGAAAGTTTACTAAATTTATTAATCAAAACAAAAAATTGTAATTAACTAGTGCATTTATATTTAACTCATCAAATAATAAAAATACTAGAAAGTTGATAATTGAGACCGCAAAACCCGCCCCAAACCGCCCCAACCCAAATGAACCGCATAGTGCAATCTCAAGACTTGTTGGGTTGAGTTTGAGCTAGAGATTTCAAAACCCGCAAATATTGGATTGGATATGGGCAAGTACAAAATCGCATTAGACCGCACCGCGAACACCCCTAGTAATACCGAAAGGTCCGAAACTACCCCCGAGCAAACACGTTTTTGTGCAGGTAAAAATTGATTTTTTTTTGTTTTTGAATCAAGCGAAACGAAAGCACGATGTAATTAGAGAACTATTTATCTATATCTATATCTATACTATTATAAAAGCATGAATATTTCTTAACTTTTTTGTGCGGACTAAAATACCCTTATTTGAATTATTATTTAATTAAATGATAAATATATAAAAGTAATTGAAGAGGTATAATTAGACATAAAGTCTTAATGTATTTATCTTCTACATAAACTCCTAAAATTTATAATTAGACATAAATTCTTAATGTATTTATCTTCTACATAAACTCCTAAAATTTATAAATTATCTCTTGCATCATTTTTTGTTATTTTAATCTTCTCTTATAATAGATAAAAACGAACCATAAAAATACACTATTATTTTAAATAGTCCGTAAATAATAGATGAACACTATTATATTATAGCATCAATATTTATTTAAACAAGAAGATATTAATTTAAAATTTTAGTACAACATAAGTCATAAACATTCTGAATATAAAAATTTAAATTGAAATTTTCTTAAATATCTTGATTTTACAAAATAAAATTAAAATAAATGTATCTTACTATGATAGAATAAAAAATACTTATGGCATGTCAAATTACGTAAGTTTACTTTGACTATAATAGAAAAATATAAAGAATATTCAATAATATCAAGACATGCATAACCTTGAATTTTCATGGAATTTTTTTCGTGAAAAACGGGTGAAATTGGTGAAAAGGGGTAAACTCGATAAAAAAAAAAAAATCTTTAAAATATGTGAAATTGATGAAAATTCGAGTGCAATTGGTGAACACTGGCGAAGTTGGTAAAAATTTGGGTGAAACCGGTAAAAAAGTGCCCCCGAAATTGGTAAGCACATGTGAAATTGATGAAAATTCGGATCAAATTCATAAAAAAGTGATGAAATCGGTGAAACAACAACATCAATGAAAAGTAGGTGAAATCGGTGAGAAATGAATAAAGTCGGTGAAAATGTTTCAGATTGATGAAAATTCAGGTTGGTGAAAAGAACATGTGAAATCAGTAAAAACAATGTTCAAAATAGGTAAAAACGGGTTAGTATGATAAAAATGTGTGAAAAATCAGTTAAAACAAAAGAGTTTAATTGACAATATAAGGTGAAACCGGTAGAAAAATGGTTTAAAACGGAAAAAAAATAATGGGACAAAATCTTAAAAACTATAAAAATAAGTTATAACCGATAAAAAAAAGGGGTAAAACAGTGAAAAAATTAAACTGGTTAAACAGGTGAAAAATTAAGTAAACTAAAAATAGGTGAAAACGAATTAATTTGCTTTATTGTATGACATAATCAAATTAATTTTACTCTTATTTACAAAACACACCCATAAAATTAATTATACACGTACAACGTACGTGCACTTTCCTAGTTTCTTGAAGCTCTCTTATTTTTCTTAATTTAGTAAATTTTTTATAATTTTTTCGTAGTGTTTCCGAAGCATTTTCGAAAAGTCTCGAAAAATTTCTAATATTTGACTTACCAAAACATACATTCGAAACGAAATTTTGAACCATTCCAAGTAATGGAGGATCGAGAATGTTTACTTGAGAATGAGGATTTTGGGTCCCGTTTAAGTCATTAACTGAAGCTCGAAAATTTCCTGCCTAAAAAAACCTAGAACCCTATCAATGTTAATAGAACTAGGGTTTTATTGCTGCCGAAAATAAAATGTCAAACCACATTGATGATTCTTCCAAATTACAAATGTGGAGCTTAACTATTTACCTTATTCTTCTGTTAGGGATATCGTCATTGACGCCCAGCTGAAGGTATTCATTGTTCATAGAAATATTATTTTTCGTTGTGAATCGAAAAATTATATTTGATTTTATGATTCGAATTTTTTCAGGCGCTGAATCGACGTACTAAATATTTTGGTAGTGTTGCTTTATCATAATTCATAAATATGCTCTTGTTTGTATTCAAAATATTTGTTGGATGAAGATGAAGATAAAAGAAGTCAGAAATTAAGGGAAGGTTTTGATGATTTCCAAAACATCATAATCAGCTAAGTATGGAAAGCTTAGTTCCCTTAGAAGGAATTTTGAACAAGTAAAAGAAGACATCAGAAGAGTTCAAAGTTCAAAGCTCAGAAGACTAGTGATCTCATGCTGGAACAGCGAACAGAAGGGTAGGTCATCAGCCGAGTCAAATCAGATTAGTTCAGTATTTGATCAGCAGAGTACCTATCAGTAGAGTCGTTTTGATCAGCAGAGTAGAAGAGATCAAGAGATTAGTCCAACGGTAATAAATGCACTTAGTGTAATAAATACTGGAAGAGAAGGGTAGTAATGGCAAATGATTGAAGATATCCTCGTATCAGCAGAGTGCATTTAATGCAGCATTAAATGTGATGGACAGAAAAGTACTGTACACAGTACGGACTGCTGCAGGGAGCCGTTTCAAAAGAGCTGAAGGATGGATTTGAAGACTTGATTTGCTTCAACGGTCATAAATTCAAATCCGAGTATAAATAGAGCAAAGTTCGAAAAGAGAGACACACAACAACAATCAGAGATTTCGATTTTGAAGCAGAAATTTTCTAAGTCTCAAAAGCTCGAACAGCTCACTCGTCTGGTGGAAGTCATCTGTTGACAGAAACCAAGTTGAAGAAAACAGAAAAACATTATCTGAGTGATTCTGTAATAGCTGAGTGTTGTGCGAAGTGAGAATCCGTCTTTGTGAGTGATTCTACTTCAGAGGATAGGTTTTCTTTGTGAATTCCTATTGTGAGCTTATAGCCTTTTCATTTGTTGTCTAGGTGTAAGTGGAGAAATATTGTAATCTTTGTGATTATAGTATAACCCAGAATCTGAGTGATCTGGAAGAGTGGACTAAAGGATTTTTATCCATATAACCACTATAAAAATTCTTTGTGTTATCTTGCATTCAAGTTTTCTTGCATATTTAAAGTTTGCATATTTAAACACTTTGAATTAACTAAAAGATTTTAAAAGAAGTTTGTAAAACTGGGGATAAAATCTTTTAAGAACTTAGTCTACTTGTGAAAAACACTTTAAAACAATCCGCTGCAAGTATACTCTTTGAAAAACTGTTTTGCTGTTAATCAGCTAAGTAACTGTCAGAAGAGTGGTCACTCTGCTGTTCAAGATTTGTTCACGATCAGCACAGTCATCTGTTCTTCATCAGCTTAGTCTGCTGACAGAACACTGAAAAGTTTTTAAGTTCAAAAATTTTCAGAGGTCTATTAACCCCCCCCCCCCCCTCTAGACCTCATCTGACCACTTGGGACCAACAAGTGGTATCAGAGCAGGTGGTTCATTTGAATCAACTGCCTGATCAACGAGCTTGATCCAAGTGTTTTTCAAAGGTTTTTGAAAACTTTTTCAAAAGAGCATCTTTTTGAAAAATCAAAACTTTTTGAAAATGGAATGCATAAACCATGTTCCCCACATTGCTGGTATGTCCTTCGAAGACTGGAAAATCAGGATGGAGATTTTCCTCGCTGCCTACAATGACAACATGTTCACTTGCATTACAAAAGGTCCATTCAAATTCACCAAGACGATAAAGATCAATGAAGTTGATACCGTGGTGGAGAAAGATCTGAATGAAATGACAGCTGAAGAAATCAAGCTGTTCAACCTGGACAAGATTGGAAGATTTATCATGACTAAAGCCCTGGACAATGATCGGTTTGACAAGATCAAACATTGCAAATCTGCAAAAGAGATGTGGGACAAAGTCAGAGATATGAGCGAAGGGAACGACGCCATAAAAGAGCATCAGCTGAGTGTTGCTCTAGAAAAGCTGGATAACTTCAAGATGAAATCCTCTGAAACCATTGATCAGATGGATACAAGGTTTACAAGAATATTAAATGAAGTATTGAAGCTTGGAAAAACCTTCACAGACAAGGAGATAACCATCAGAGTACTGAAGGCCTTACCTCCTAAGTTCAACATGAAGGTGACAGCGATGGAAGAATCAAGGGATCTGGGGAAGATCTCCCTTACAGAGCTGTTTTCTGTACTCAAGGCTTATGAATATAAACTGCCTAGGATGGGTATTGAAGAAACCTCAACTTCAGGACCCACAACTGCACTTGTTGCTGCTGAAAACACCAGGAGACCAGCACATAGAAGTCAAGATGTGGACTCATCTGATGAAGCATCACTACTCAACAAGAAGGAGTACACCGCTGGAGATGTAGCACTATTGATGAACAACTTCAAGAAGTTCTATAAGAGAAAAATGAAAAACAAATACAATCATGCTACTTCTACTTCTAAACCTAACTCTTCTTCTCAAGAAAAAGATGATTATAAAGCAAAACTAATGTGTTATAACTGCAGGAAATTGGGACATTTCATCAGGGACTGCCCATATCCAAAAGCAGAAAAATACACTGAGGAAGAGAAGAGAATCAGAAAGGAAAGAAAGCATCAAAAAGGAAAAGCAATGGTAGCTGAAGCAGAAAAGCTTGCTGCCGTCTACTCATCTGATTCAGATTCAGACACGTCTGATGAAGAATCTTCTGATGAAGAGAAACCTGCTCTCCTGTGCCTGATGGCAAAGGACTCTGATGACTCTGAGGATGAGGTAACTTCTCAAAATAATGAACTATTTGATTCTCTAGAGCAAATGATGTTAAATAATACTACTATTGCTGGAGAATTTGTCAAGCTTAAGGAAGAGATGAGCTTGCTAAAAGAGCAAAATAACTCACTGAAACTTAAAGCTGAAAAGCCAAGAGAATCAGTCGAGTATAAACAGCTTGAGCAAGAGCATGAATCTCTGAAAGCTGAATGTGAGGTCTATAAAGGAAAAATCATGGAACTTGAGAAAATTATCGAGTCTCATGATAAGTCAACTGTTGCATCCATGCCTACATCTAGTAAACAGGAGACACCTTTAGAAAAGGATAAATTAGAATTGAATCATACTGAAAAATTTATTTCTGCTAACAATAGTAAGGTCATTCTGTATGTTCAAACCTCTAAACCTACCTCATCTGAGAAAGTGGTAAAGGAGAAGAAATCTCCTAAGGCTAAAAAGAGCAAAGAGCCTAGTGTAGGAAAACAGACTAGTAAACCCAAACAGAAGAGTCCTAGGAAGTCTTCTGACAAGATTAAGACTAATCAGACTAGTGAGAAAACTAAGTCGTCTGTTAAAGAGCAAGCTGTAAGTAAACCAAAGAAGCATAAGAACAAGAAAAATCAAAATGCTTGGTATGGAAATGAGTCATATTATGTGCAACCTGCTGCATATCATCCTATGTATCATGCACCTCAATTTCCTAGTTACTATGCACCTTATCCTGCTCATCCAATGCATGCATATCCTGCTTATCATGCACCTTACCCTGCTTATGAACACTATTCTTATCATACTGATCATCAACATGACTTATCTGATAATTATGATGAAAATAAAACTGTTCATGCTCCTGTGAAAACTCAGAAACCTAAGAAGCCTAAGACTTCAACATCTTGGGTTGTCAAAGGTGGAACTAATCCTTCAGGACCCTCTCAATAAGGGTACCTAAAACAATTTTATTTTTGTTTTGTAGGTTAGGATTAGGAGTAGGAGTAAAGTAGAGAAGATATGGTACTTGGACAGTGGATGTTCAAGACACATGTGTGGAAACATACATGAGCTGACTGATGCAATTGCTGTGGATGGTCCAAAGGTTACTTTTGGGGACAGCAAAGAAGGCAAGATTAAAGCTAAAGGAAGATTAATCAGAGGGAACATAGAGATATCTGACGTCTCATATGTCAAAGGCCTCAAATATAATCTGCTGAGCATAAGTCAATTTTGTGACAAGGGATATTCAGTCATCTTCTCAACAGATAAGTGCTTTGTTGAACAGATTGGTACAAAGAAGGTAATTTTATCTGGAAGACGACAAGGAAATGTCTACATAGTCGACTGGGATTCTGCTGACAAGAATTCAAGTATTTGTTTGGTTGCATCCGCACCAAGTGAAGTTAGTTGGCTGTGGCACAAAAGGATGAATCATTTAAACTTCAAGACCATCAACAGATTAATCAAGAATGATTTGGTAGAAGGGATTCCAAAAGCAGTCATGAGCAAAGACAAGCTCTGTGACGCCTGTCAGAAGGGTAAACAAATCAAGTCATCGTTCAAAAGCAAGAAGCACCAATCTTCTGAGAGAATCTTGGAGCTGCTACATATGGACTTATTTGGACCCATTGATCCAGTCAGCAATGGTGGAAAGAAATACTGCCTAGCTGTTGTGGATGATTATTCAAGATATACTTGGGTGATTTTCATGAAGAAGAAAAGTGAAACCAAGGAACATCTTACAAATCTGATGGAACTGATCCAGAATGAGAAGAGTATCAAAATATTGAAGATCAGATCAGATAGAGGGACAGAGTTCACAAACTCTACTGTTGAAGAGTATTGTAATATCAAAGGAATACATCATGAGTACTCTGCTGCCAGAACCCCTCAACAGAATGGTGTTGCTGAAAGGAGAAACAGAACACTAAAGGAAGCTGTCAGAACCATGATAGCTGAAGCTAAACTGCCTCAAAGATTTTGGGCAGAAGCAACAAATACAGCATGCTTTACCCAGAACAGATGTATGATCAACAAGAATCAGAACAAGACTCCATATGAAGTTTGGAACAACAAGAAACCAAACATTCATTACTTTAAGATTTTTGGTTGTAAATGTTTTGTATTGAATAATGGGAAAAATCACCTTACTGCATTTGCAGAAAAGGCTGATGAAGCTGTTTTTGTAGGATACTCATCTGTTAGTAAAGCCTATAGAGTTTTTAATAAAAGAACATTACTAATAGAAGAATCTATCCATGTAGTATTTGATGAGCCAAGTCAATCTTCTGAAAAGAATCAAAGTGTTAATCAAGATCTGTCTACTGATCTACAGAAGTTAGACCTTGGAAGAAAAGAAGAATATGTTCCCATCATACTGCCTAATCTAAATTTAGCTGATAACTCAAGTGCTGTTCAAAATCACAGTGCTGATTGTCTAACAGACGAGTTGCAAACAGCTGACAGACCAGAGACTGTTCAACAGACTGCAAATGTTCAACAGACTACTACTGCAACTCCAACAGTAGTGTTGCAAGATCAAAACAGAGGACAACATTCAGACCTGCAACCTGATCTCAGATGGCTCAGAAACCATCCACCAGAGTTGGTGATTGGTGATCCATTAGATAGAGTGAAAACAAGAAGAGCTGCTGCACAAGATGCTATGTTTGTCACTTTTCTATCTCAAATAGAGCCTAAGCAAATTGAAGAAGCTCTAAATGATTCCTTCTGGATAGAAGCCATGCAAGAAGAGTTGAATCAATTTGAAAGGAATGAAGTCTGGTACTTAGTTCCAAGACCAAGTCATCAAAGGGTAATTGGCACTAAGTGGGTTTTCAGAAATAAGATGAATGAAGATGGTATTGTTACCAGAAACAAAGCAAGACTAGTGGCCAAGGGTTATTGTCAAGAAGAAGGAATTGACTTTGATGAAACTTTTGCACCAGTAGCAAGACTTGAAGCAATCAGACTGTTTCTTGCCTATGCTGCTTACAAGAACTTCACTGTCTATCAGATGGATGTGAAGTCTGCTTTTCTCAATGGAGAACTGCAAGAAGAGGTATATGTTGAACAACCTCCTGGATTTGAAGTCTATCAAGAAGAGGACAAAGTATATCGTCTGAAGAAAGCCCTCTATGGACTGAAACAGGCTCCAAGAGCATGGTATGATACCCTATCTGATTTTCTTTTAATTAAAGGATTTCATAAAGGTAAGGTAGATAAAACCTTGTTCACAATTGAATGGGAGAATCATATATTAATTGTGCAAATATATGTGGACGATATTATTTTTGGTTCAACTAACCAACAGATGTGTGATAAGTTCTCCAAGCTGATGCAGAACAAGTTTGAAATGAGCATGATGGGTGAACTTAATTATTTTCTTGGTTTACAAGTCAAACAGCTGCCTGATGGAATCTTTATAAATCAAGCAAAATACACAAGAGATCTGTTCAAGAAGTTTGGTATGGAAACTAGCTCTACTGCTACTATTCCTATGTCTACAAGTCTTCGTTTGGATAAAGATGAAGATGGCAAATCAGTGGACATAACCAAATATAGAGGCATTATAGGGTCACTGTTATATCTAACAGCAAGCAGACCTGACATAATGTACTCAGTTGGAGTCTGTGCAAGATTTCAATCAAACCCCAAGGAATCTCATCTCTTAGCTGCCAAGAGGATACTGAAATATGTTAAAGGCACTCAAGAATTGGGATTGTGGTATCCTAGAGAATCTGGATTTGAGCTTATTGGTTATTCAGATTCAGACCTTGCTGGCTGCAAGATTGACAGAAAAAGCACAACAGGTGCTTGTCAGTTCTTAGGCAGTCGTCTGATCTCATGGATGAGTAAGAAACAAACCTCAGTTTCTATATCTACTGCTGAAGCTGAATATATAGCTGCTGGAGCTTGTTGTGCACAGATACTTTGGTTGAAGCATCAACTAGAAGACTACAATATCAAAATCAGTGGAATTCCAATCTACTGTGACAATACAAGTGCAATATCACTTACTCAGAATACTACAAGTCATTCAAGGACTAAACATATAGAGATCAAGCATCACTTCATTAGAGATCATGTGGAAAAAGGCAATGTTATAATAGAGTATGTTCATACTGACAATCAGATTGCTGATATCTTCACTAAACCTCTAAGTGAAGCAAGGTTCTCAACTCTAAGAGCTGAGTTAGGACTACTTAATTTGGATGCATAAGCTGAGGGGGAACTCATCAGAAGACTGAAGTTCAACAGCTTAGTTATCCGTTATTCCATTCAAGAATTAACTTTCAACAGACTAGTTAGCTTATGGATTCTTAAAGACAGGGGGAACGTGTAAGACTAGCGGTACTTCTGTTCTAAAGATGAAATCTGTTAATGTCAGTTAGTGGAAGTTGTATTATCTGAAGATCTGTCCTTAATTCTTGAAGACTGAAGATTATTTTATCTTGCTGGATTGACAAACAGCAGAGGAAGATTACTAGCTATTGGCATTCTCTAGTAATATCAGATAACAGATCACTCGTCTGTCAGATAAGTTAAACTCTACTCATCTGATATCTTATATAAGCATGGTCATAAATCGTATTTTAAGAAACGCGCTTTTATAAGTAACAGATTAGTGTCGATAGAGTTTCCCGCCCATCTGACATTAAAATAATAAAATTGAAATCCGCAACTCCCATCCACACGATTAATAAACTGTCAGATTAGATCAACGTTTCAGATTAATCACGATAACCCAAATGATAGAAACGTATAAAGTCCGATCTAAAACAGAACAGTCGTCTTACGCACTCAAATACTCTCAAACTCTCAAACTCTCCTGCTTCGAAAGTATACTGTTTTTGCAGATTCCTACTCACTAATCTCAGAGATGGATAAGATTATTGATGGAAGATACCTAAACTACAGCAAATTCCACTTTTCGGGTACTGATCTGATGCGCTCTCTTCTGAAGAAAATCCAAGAGGCATCACTTGTTCCAGTCCTGGAAGCTCATGAAGAAAGGGTCTACTTAGAAGACGTCTATCACTTCTATACGACCAGAGAATTCAACGATGATGAAACTGTGATGACTGCTGTCATCGGTGGTAAGAAAATTGCTGTCTCTGCTGCTGTTCTTTGTGAAATTTATAAGTTAGCAGATAAGGGAGGAGATGTGACCAGTTTAGGGTCAGAAAAGGAGGATGAATTTTGGGCTATTTGTGTGAAGAAGGGAGAAAAGATGACTGGAACCCTTATGAAAACTCAGTTAAAGGATGAGTATCAAAGGTTCGCAGACATCATTGCGCAAGTACTGGAATGTTACACGAGCTCACTAGATGGGTTACCCAGAAGAAGGTACTACACCATGGCTTGCATATACTATGGTCTGAAGGTTAACTGGGCTGCTCACGTCTATGAGCTGCTGAGTAATAAAAGGCTCTCTCATGCCATCTTACTCAGTAATCTGTTTGCATCCTTGCAATGCCCTATGGGTGGTGGAAAGATTACTCATGCAAGCAAGGAGTTCAAACTGTATGAACCAGTAAAACAACTGGTGGCTCAACCAAAAAGAAAGGCCACTGGAAAATCCAAGAAGACCCCTTCTAAGAAAATCAAGAAGGAAGGTCAGACTAGTCAACCTGCTGAACCAACAGCACAGTCTGCGGTTGAGACTGTTTCAGCACTTCCTGAGGATGAAGTTTCAGAAAAAGACATTGAAGACTTTACAAAGGAGATTGAACAGATGGAGACAGGTTCTTCTCCTGAAAGAACAGAATCTGAGGAAGGAATTCCTCTTCAGAGGTTAAAAAGGTTGAGAAAAAGAAGTGAGGCAAGGGGACCTCCTACTGCTGCCAACCCCCCTGCCAAAAGGATTAAAAAGTCAAAGGCTAAGAGAAATATCAGCTTCTCTGAAGAGCCTGTTGCAACTGTTAGAGAAACAACAACATCAGCTGAGAGACCATTGGTTATTAAAGAACCTGCTGATAAATCTTCTGAAGAAGTTGTTTCCACAATTGGAGTTCCTACTACAGACTCTTCTGCTGTAGTATCTGCTGAAGCTGGAGAAGATCAGCAGACTGCCACAACCGGTGAAGGAGAGACACTCCTTCTGCATCCAAAACCTGTTGCTGCAACTCCAATACAAGCAGTTGAAAGTCCTGAATCAAGGAGAAAAAGGACTGGGAA